>OZ020569.1:6051380-6651380 GCA_963971475.1 Chrysops caecutiens | reverse complement strand
AAAGAATAATTCATCTTACAGTTACAGCTACAACACCATCTGGCTGCAATAAATAAGATGACTGTACAAAACAAAAGAAATTGTGCGTGTTTCACTCCGGAGGGTGTAGTGTATACAAAAATCAAAACCGATCGTTCATATTTCACACCTAGAATAAGAAAAAGGTTAGTTAATTCAAAATTAAATTAAAGATTTCCAAAGATTAGTTCTACATTCAGAGGTCAACATCAATCGGTTTATGGCCGTCGTCCGAAGAGGGAAATCCATGAAGATGAAGATGTAGAACATTATCAGGAAATAGTGTCAACTGAAATGGAACAACTATTGGAAATCGTAAGTGCGATATCGGATGTTGAAAAGTATCATTCGCGTCGTAAACGAAACGCATCATTCAACACAACATCAAATTTAATAAGTGAAATACACAGAACATTGGAATATCTAGAAAATAAATTCGACAGAGAGCAGTTGAACATAACACCTAGAAATGGTGAAGCAAATGCTGCTGGATGCTATATAGAAATCAATGGAAAAGTCAATTGTCCAGAAATAATTTATGAAGATGAAAGAGCTTGGAAAAAATCACGACATCATGTTGACTTACTTATTAAAGCACTCAAGGAAAAAATTAACGATTTAAGAGACATCAAGAACCACTTGATCGAGAATAAACCTTTTATTGGACGTGAATCACATGGATTCCATAGTAGTATGCCTCACAATTTTGGTCGCAGAGGTGAAATGGATATATCTTCCGAAAGAACAATGAGAGGTCACAATCGACGTCGTGGACACAATCATAAATATCCAAATGGGGATAATGGAAACAAACATAGAAATCGAAAAATTACGAACCCAAACCATGGTAAAATTTCTTATTTATAATTACGTTTCATTAAAAACTCACTTTTAATTTATTATTTGAAGCAGATGCACTGTTTCCCTACGATTTGCCAAAACCTAGGAAGCACAATCGTCACAACTACCATCAAACAGATCGACTGGGATCCCCACGTTATCGACACCGTCAAAAGTTACATCATCGCAATCATACTGGATTCATGGTTACAACTACTCCGTTTATAACACTCGAGCCAACTAAACTATTAACAAATGATGTGGGCAGTGGAAGTGAGGTGGCAGGTGATGGACAGCAAAACTGGATTGCAAGCATAACAAACGAAACGTCATCGAAACGAATAGAATTTGCAGATGATAGCACGGAACAACCAAGTTCTACTACTCCTCAATACCAAACAACTTCTGAATCCGAGGATTCTATTACGACAGCAACAGATAATTTTCAGACTTCTTCATCAACGGAGAAAATTTCAATAAGCACTACTACGTCTAATGACATACAAAATAATGTAGATGGTAATGAACATTTCATATCATTACGAAAATTAGTAAATGAACATTTTCCTGTAGGGAAAAAACATCAAACATTCGATATTGATGAATTTCATACTCAAAAATTTCGTTTTTCTGGACCTGCAGAATGTTATTGTGAACCTGAAGCTGAGAGGTGACATTAGGAGTCTTCAATTAAATTTCATGTTAAATTTCTGTTTTTGCAGTACTGTTCCAGATGAAAAAGAACTGGCCAGGGAAGCCAGACGGAAACTAAAAGAAGAGCGACAAAAGAAAAAAGAAAGGAAGCGCAATAAAAAAGCTAGAATGGAAAAAGATTGCCTCACTGAACGAATGAACTGCTTCAGCCATGATAGTTCACATTGGAGAACTGCACCACTATGGAACGACGCTCCATTCTGTTTTTGTATGAATGCAAATAACAATACATATTCATGTGTTCGAACGATAAATTCCACTCATGATTTTCTGTACTGCGAATTTACTACTGGAATCACAACGTTTTATAACTTGAGAATTGGTGAGTAGATGATCCATCATAAAATATAAGACATATAGAACACGTTTTCTTTTTTCATTCCCGAATTAGATCCTTTTGAAACTGTGAATCGAGCGTCCACGTTGAGTTCGGAAGAGAAATCTTATTTGCATGATGTTTTAGAACAACTCAAATCCTGCCGTGGTAGAAATTGTTCACTAAACAAGCATAATGGACATGGACATCAAGAAAATCAATTCATGCATAATTCCAGAGGCGCGAAACGAAAACAAAATGGTTCTGGTAAATTATCACAAAACACTTTTGTAACACGTATTATATAATATCATGTTTTTTCGTATAAAAATAGGTGGGCCGTACTTATTTCATGAAGGAAAGGTTAAACGAAGACCGAAAATATCAAAGTGACACGTTATATAAGAACTCCAAGAACAACTAATTTTGAGAGGATGCACATTCCAAACTGAATGACGACGAACTGAAAATCTGGCCACGTAATAAGCCTTTCCTCAAACTCAAAGCACATTTTAGAACGCAAATTTACCTATTATACATAAATATAAGATAGCTCCTGCTCAACATGACAATTAACTAAAAATCTAAAACCAGCGCAAATATTATATATTCTTCCTATGGAAATTAAGCTTTAATTTGGTAGAAAATAAACATGATGCCATTTAACTCATAGAAAAATAAACACTTATCGCCATATTTTTATTAATGAATGAATAGGGCTCAATAATTTTAAGGCATTTTTGTTTGGTTTTTTCAGTCAAGCAAACAGATTGAGCGAAAGATTGATTTCTTTAAATTCTACTGAATCTAATCAAATAAAAGTACTAATAACTAAACTGTTAAAATATCATGACAAAGTCTATCCGATCTGTTTACTAGGCTTTTACTATTTTCAATATCCTAGGGGTCTAGGTTTAACTATTATTTTTCACCGAGGTGTATTTCACTTTAAACTATTTTCAATATATTTTCCTCGTTCCTGTGTAAAGTATTGCCTTATTCGGAGAAGTTTGAATTAGTAGTAGTTGTTGTTATATCTAAATTTTTAATTAAAATTGTATTTATTTATTTATTGAAGTGGATAGAAAATATTGCATAAAGACTCTTAATAAACTGAACTAGTGCTTTTACCTAGGCAATACTTTGTTTTAATACTAACCAGTTAATCGACTACAAGAAGTTATAAACTGTGTGGAAAATCTTATTTTTACAAAAACATTTAGCACTCAAAACCTCATTATAAATGGTTTTATATAAAAGAGACGTATAGTAGTACCCAAGAATTATGATTTTCCTATTTGCCGTCCTGTAGAAATGATGATATTCTTCGTGTTCCTGTTTTTAATAACATGAATATGACTCCCTTACAAAATTAAAACACTCCTCTATAGAATTATTTTTTTATATTTCAATTTTCTATGTAACATATATATAATTTCTTTTTATATAAAATTTACCTCCTAGGTTCCTTCCTTACACTTCAAAAATGCATTTTAAATACTGACTAAATGATGATTTTAAGTTGGGCAAATGAGATATAAAGTAAATTTGAAAAATTCACTCATACTAACCTTAAGTTACTTAAAGTAAGAAAATATTTTTGTTCAAATTTACATGTATAAAAATTATTTTTGTCATTACTTCAGTCCTTTTTCTTTCAACTTTACATAATGTTATTTAACACTTCATTTTCATTGAATTTTAAAATTTGTAATATTAATTCATCAACTGTATGTACGGAAAGAAGTTTCTTGGAAACATCGGTGTTTATAACGTACTTAAATAACAAAGTAAAATTTTGTCTTATGTGGCTTGTGATATTCTCCTTTCTTCTCACACCTGGTACACGACCACATTTTGTAACAACTTCAGTTATGATCTAAAACGATACACGAGAGTTAAGGGAAGATTTCAATAATTGAATTAATTGTTTGTATACCTTCTCTGCTGATGTTTCAGGCCATCCAAAAGAATCCAATGTGCTTTTGTCAAATAATTTAATTACAATAGAATTTAAGTTATTCAAGAGTTTTTCATCTGAAATAAAAAATTCCAGAGCTATGTCGTCTTCATAATCGAACGGGATGTAAAATTCGTTCTCAGGAGATTCAGGCAAATCGATTTGAAGACATTTACCAAATTTTGTTACTAACATTTTTTCGAAATTTTTCTTAAGTTTAATATGGCCTACAAAAAGTTCTGGTTCAACATTCTCTTGATCATTGGTCTCCATTGTATTGTCCTTTTGTTTTTTGTCAACTGACTCTTCACTATTCTGTTTGCTCGCATTATTAGCATCGCTTTCCGTTTTTAACCGATCTAAGAAAAATTCACGTAATCCCACTTTTTCCATCATTTTCTTATCGTCGACTCTGTGCTCCAAGTATGAAATTTCTTTTCTACTTAGATGGTCGAAGTCATCGAAAACGTGACCTTTCTTTGAATCTTTAGCCCAGACATGCGGAGATATGTAGTCTTTTTTCTCGAGGATTCTCACAAGAGGCACTTTTCTTTTGGAAGTAGTACCTGAACCTCCAGATCGTTCTGGTACCACAGTACTTCAAAAAACATACGATTATTATCAGAAAAATCAAAACTGACAAATATATATTACTTGTGAACTTTGTCCATATGACGTTTTAAGGAACTTTTTGCAGCCAGAACAGTATCACAAATTTCACATTTTACTGGCCCTTTACTATCATGTGTTCGTCTGTGAATTCGCATTTCCTGCCAATGTTCGAACTCTTCTTGACAAATATCGCAAGTCTTTGAACGCAATCGATTATTTTGGGCTGCATTTCTTCTAAGTTTATTCCTTTTTCTGAAACGAGACACGATCATAAACACGAAAAATAGAAGAATTAATAAATTACTTGTGAATTTGGATATTATGCTTTATAAGTGAAAGGCGTGTTCCAAAAACTCGATTGCAAATCGGGCAAGTCATTGGACCATCTTTTAAATGCTGTTGCATATGAACCCGTAGATATTTCTTCATAACGAATTTTTCATTACAAATATTACAAGTATATTCACTTTGAATTGTTCTATTGTATTTTCGTTTTTCTGATACTTCTTTTATGCTGACAGTTCTTTTGGGCTGACTGAAAGATCTCGATCGTGCTTTTCTTAATGCCAGTTGTTCTTTATCAAAAGACTCTCTGCGAAAAGGAAATCATTTAAATAATTCAAAAAGTTTGATTCATTTTCTACCTATGTTTCTGTATTTTGTGTCTCATTAACGATCGGTGTGTAGGGAATAGTCTACCACAGTCTGAACAAACAGAAGGTGCTTCTACATGTTCCATCATATGCAGTTTCAACGCTTTCTTCGTGTCAAAAGTACGATTGCAAATTTTGCACGAAGACTTCATCATTTTAGTTGCGAAGCGTACTTTTTCGTCAGGTAATTCCGAACTGAAACACCAAAATATACGTTATAAACTCTTTGGAAATGTTTAAAATCAGATTTTTATATAATCAACAAAACAAAAACACAATATAAGTAAAACACTTCGAGACCTTTTGTTTGAGGAACAAAGATTATCTGTAATCACTTGATCATTTGCATCCTTGTGTGCTTGCCTAAACATATAATTTTTAAATAAATTTAAATATATCTAATAGGTATTTATTGAAAAATTACTGTGCTACAATACCCTCCAAATTAAACTCTGAAACGTTGGTCATTTTCTTGGCTAAGATAATATCGAACCTATTGAACAATAAAAGAAAATGAGGAAATAATAAACTTGCATTATAAAGCTCCTATTACTTGTGTTTTTGAGTTGCATGTCTAACCAGAGATCGGCTGCTAGGAAAAATTCGGTTACAATACTTGCATCCATATGGTGTTTTAACATGATCCATTAAATGTACATGTAGTATTTTAACAGTAGGAAAATGACGATTACATATTTTGCAAGTAGCACGGACAGTGTTTGATGTTTCCGAGATTTTCTCGGTAATGGTGTCCTTCGCAAAACTACAAAGATTGTAAAATGAAAAAGAGAAAGCATGAGGGGTTAACTATTACTGAAAATTTTTCCAAAATAAATTTGATCACAACTTCTATAAGCTGAATTTTGAAAGTGCAGGTTTACAAACACCCAGCCCTAGCGTAAGTTATTAGTTAAAAGGTTAAAGTTAAGGAAACAACATATTGACCAATTTTCATTCTGCGAATGTTTTACGATTAAATTTTGCATTTCTTTCCAAACATTAAACAGCACAAGTAGATAATTAAGTTAATCTCTCACCACACATCCGTTTTGATGATACTGGTTTGGCATTCATTTCTTGGAAGGATTCCATTCTCTTCTTTGGAGGATGTTGTGGGTTGTTGACTAAAATGAAAGATTTTATTAAAGTTCTATATCTCAAATCAATCATGTTAAAAACAAGCAATTTACATCGAAATGATTCTATATAGTAATTCTCAGTAAAGGGTTTTCGTATTAGTTTTATCAGTTATAGCAACATCATTTCAATTAGATGAAAATTTGTTAGTAGCTCGCGTTTTGTTAGAGGAATTAAATAGCAGGTTACCTTTCTCCCAACGTCGTATTTTTATTTTCGCCTGAGTCCGTAACGACTTCATTTGATATGTTATTTTGATTATCCTCATTCCATGTGACGGTTGTATTGGAGACTGTAAGTTCGGTTTCAGTGGTTCCAATGGGTGGATTTGATAAAACTCTAAACATCATACTTTATAACATATAACATATTAGGATTATCAAGAAAATATACGTTTCATCACGATGGTTTGTGTCATTTTCATTACTTTTTTGGTCTTCTGGTTTTAGCTCTTCTAACTTTTGTGAGTTACTAATGACATTAATATGATATCAATAAATTCTTAACTAAATCTAACTAGTGTATACCTATGCTTGTTTAAAATGTGTTTCTGGAAAAATTTCTTTCGGCAGAAACTTCTTGAGCAAAACTGGCATTGAAAAGTCAGCGGCAATAAGTGTTCTTTCTTATGAAGTTGCAGGGCGCTCTTTTCATCAAAAATTTTATTACATTTATTACATTCAAAAGATTTTTGACACGTGTTTCCAATTTCATTTGTACTGTAGAAGTGTTTTTTTAAACGTGATTAACAATGAAAATAATTATATTAAAAACCTCTTGTTTTCATTTGCCTCATTCATGCAGTGTACAGAATTCGTAGTGGAATCATTACCTTCGGCGATTAAAGAATTGAAATTTAGTATATCTGATTCTATTTCCTTTAGTGTTTCTGTATCTATTTCCTTTAGTGTTTCTGTTTCTATTTCCTTTAGTGTATCTATTTCTATTACGCTTAAATTGTTTTCCTGAGAATAGCTAAAACCCAAAAAAATAATGCATTTGTAATTTGAATGAACGTAACTCGCAATACTTTTGATTATCAATATCGAATCCAGTGTTATTAAATTCATCCCCTTGCATATTAATTTCCTCGTTTATGTTTTCATTAGCTGGTGGTTCCAGTTTTCTAAATAATAATTCATTTCGAAGTGAAATTAAAACAATTAAATTGAATTTCTTTTACTTATGATCGAGAATTGTGTGTCTTAAGAGATCAATACTGCCGGAAAAAACTGCAGGACAAAGTTTACACTTGAAATATGCATTATCAATTTGAGCGCTTATATTATCAGAAAATTCATCCCTTTGAACGCATTGACAAATTTGCATTTTACAAATTTCGCAAGTGTATAAAAGCGCAATGTCTGTAGTTTGAATTATGTTATCAAACAAAAGTATAGAATCATTTTGTGCAGCTTCAGAACTAAAGAAAAATAAAATAAGAACCAAAAATAATTGAACATGCATCTACAACAATAAACAAATCTTCCATACCTTGAACCTGAATTTAAATTATTAGTTGGAACTGTTAGGTTTCGAATGTCTGCAAAATCTAGAAAATTAAAGTCAGTCTTATGAAGTTCTGTGCTTTCTGGCTTTTGTTTTGCGTCATGATCATTTGCTTTTGTGTCCACCTTTTTATCCTGAATCGTTGACAAGATTTCACTTTAAAGTGAAAAACGATGAAAAATTAAGTTTTTAATTTATAATCTAAACAAATTACCGTTTGATTGTATATTCCTCACTGCTTTCTAGTTTATTGAAAACAGATTCATTCAAATTTAGGCCACTAAATCTTTAAATAATTAAATGAAAATTGTTTAAATAATTAAAAATAACGTGTTTTTCCTATTATTTACTTGACATCTTCAGTTTTCTGGTCAGATGAAGATTCAAAAAGAAATTCTTGATTTTCGAACTTGTGTTCCGCACTTGTATCGTCATCCACAGTATGCTCTACAAAACCATTTGGCGACAAATTAGTCGACACGCCAGCCTTTGGAGAGTCATGATCCTTATCCAAGTGACACCTTGTTTAATAGAGTTATGTATTTATGTACTTAAGTCAATAAATTATTTGTATTGCATACTTTAAATCAGAGTTTGTTAGAAAACGTTTCTCACAGATTGTGCATTTTATCCAATCATGTCCTTTATCCAAGTGAACAGGTTTTTTCCGTATAAATGGTTTCTCACCATGATGTCTAATCACATGATTTCTAGAGTTTATTAATAATGTTGTGAAAAATAATTAATAGTATTGTAATAAATCATACTTGAGACCATTTTTAGCCGTAAAAGATTTATCACACATTAAGCATTCAAAACTTTTGATTTCTTGCATATTTCCTGAACTGTTTTTTACAAGCTTAATAGAAGGTTGTACGTTAGTTAATCTGTTCAAATCTACGTTAGATGTTTCAGTTCGAGAAGCGGCTATTCTCAACTTTCCCAAAAGAATATTTGTCTTTTGAAAATCTTCAAGACTATGATGCTTTTTAGTATGCCACCTTAAAATGTTTTAATTATATTAGAAATATGTATTGGAAAAAATTGCTTTCATAACATTACACTTACCTTATACCATTTTTCGAAGAAAAACGTTTTTCACAAAACATGCAGTGAAAAAATGTTGTTTCATCTATTATACTTAGTTTTATTTCAGCACTTTCATTTTTGGCTTCTTCATTACTTGTTTGTTCAGGGTGTTGATTTAAATTGGTGTTTGGCTGTTGTCCCTGGCTACATTCTCCATTATTGTGAGATTTTTCTGTGTGTTCCCTAAAATACACAATTCATTTTGACTTATTTACTTAGCAAATTGATCATAATAATTTTCTCCTATTGTGTACGAACAAACTAAGTTCGAGGAGTGCACAATGTGTGCATTAATAAAAAGTAAAATAATTACTCAATATATAATAAGCTTCGTGAGCCTTACAAACAAAGTTTCGATAGTTATTACAGAAAATTGTCAAAGGGATTGAAAAGAGTTTCATTTAATTTATGAATTTTCTTGAAGAGGCTTGCGACGAGACAAAATTTAGTAGCAAATCCACTATTGAATAAAATTTTCCACTATATCATTGTGATTTCGTTGAATTGCATTTATCCACGAGTCTTATATTTATTGTTATCAATATTAATATTTTATTTTTATTTTAAATTCACTTATAATATCGGGATTTGTGGATGAGCTAGTAAATATTTTATCTGTTGTTAAACACAGTAGTTTATTTACTTTAGCCCTGGCTTGGTGAAAAAGGTTTTATCACAGGACAAACATTGCAAAGGCCCCTTTGCTTTTATGTTTATCTCACATCCTTTGCTTGTAGTTTCATTTATAGCAGATCCGACATTTTGATTGGTGCTTACTTGAATATGACCTGGATATTGCGTAGCCATCTGTGGAATGCTTGAAATAGTGTGTAATTTATCTGGGTGGTACTTTTTTGTGTGATATCTAAAAGTGGAAATATCATAAGGTAAACCGTTTATAGTATGAACCTTACAAACCTGAGGCCGGATTTTGTGCAAAAACTCTTGCTACAAAACATACATTTTATGAGTTTGGATTCTGGATTGTAGTTAATGCGATCGCGAAATGTTGAAACATTTTGTGTTCCATCATCTCTCTCGCTATTATTGTGAGACAAAGGTGGTATTGGTATATCATTACGTGGTGTAAAGTTTTGATTCATCGGGTTATCTTGTACAGAATCGTAATTTTTCCGATATGGATATTGATGCACGCGATTCAGGTAATCGTTATGATACATGTGACTGGGACCATCCACACTGTCAGTATATGGTATTCCTGTTAGACTAGAATTCATTGATCCTTGTGAGTGTCCCCCCTCATTTG
This sequence comes from Chrysops caecutiens, assembly GCA_963971475.1. NCBI lineage: Eukaryota > Metazoa > Arthropoda > Insecta > Diptera > Tabanidae > Chrysops > Chrysops caecutiens. The sequence goes on along the minus strand of OZ020569.1, from coordinate 6,641,265 downwards.
GGTTATAATATTCGTTTGGAAAAAATTTACTGGGTTGTGAATGATTTGTACTTAGACGGGCAGGAGTTAGCACGGTGAAAGATTTCTCTGTTGCCTGTTCTTCTGTGTCGGGCCTTTTATTAAGAAATTAATAAAATGAAATTGTTAAATGAAATGAAAACTAATAATTTCATTTGAATTACCTATAGTCTAGATCAGTTAACATGGGCTCTTCACACGTTAAGTTGGCTATTTGCGTTTTGTCTGCTGAATTTGAACAAGATGCATGGTATGGACTGTAGGCATCTTGATATGACGTCGAAGAACTAGTGCTGGCATGAGTTGAATCCTTTTCATTAATATTTGTATGCGTGAAATTTTGTGACATACTGGCTGTTTGTGTATCGCCAGATATGCCATCTTGTTTATAGTTAGTAAGAAATGGGTTTAAATGATCTCTAAAATATGTATTACCAGGAGCTCCAATGTTAGTATTAGAAATTTCACTATTAAAATTTACGGGTGCATTAGGTTGTTCACTAATAGGAATATCACCTCCTGGATAATTATCTTGCTGTGTTATATTAATCGATTCACTTATATAATTATGACTAGGAATAGGGGTGGTTGATGTTGTATTCATTTGTGGGCTTCTGTATTGATTTGAACTATGAGGATTAAGACTTAGCCGTTCGCTAGAGAAATCAAGTCTTGTCATCGGAGGATTTTCATTTGATGTAAATTCAGATGAATTAAGAAATTGATTATAGTTCACTTGATTTGGTATATGCTCTTTCTTATAAGTACTAGATTCGGGAGTACAAGTTCGATCATGAGAATTCGAATGAAAAGGTGGGCTAGTATGGCTGTACATATTTGTTGGATTAGTGTTCATGTATACATGAATGTTCCCTTGGTTGGACATATATTCAGGTTTAGGAGTGCTCATTTGCTGAGGGTTATTGAGTTGGCTGGCAAGAACATGATCAATTATATCATCAATTTCTTTAGTATTAACTAGATTTGTATTCATCGTTTGATGAGATGTTCCAGGTATATTATCACTAAGATTAGTACCATCTTTAAAGTTTTGTAATGAAGGATTTACATTTCTGTAATCATGATACTGATTTGGTTTGAGGTGGTGAATATTTGAATAAGACGGATCTATAATATGATTAGGCTTACTGTCGTAATTATGATTGAAATTTAATTCATGAGGTAGTTGTTCTACTTTATAAGAGCCAGCTTGAGGAGAACAAACTTGTTGATGAATGTTCGGATAATTTATATGATTGTCAGGATTGTAGACATTTGTCTTAAAAGTATTTGCATAAGGATTAATATTGCTTTGGTCAGATATATGATCTACTTTTTGAAGGTTTGTTTGGTGAGATATTTTCCCAGGAAGAACATGAACAACATCACTTTTAACCCCAGTTAAATTAATTGCACTTTGCGTTTTAGAATTTACTACAGGAGGTGTATCATCCTTTTTAGCTACAACGGCAGACTTTGTTTTACTACGGCTACTGTTGTTTTGTGATGTACTTTTTCGCTTTTCAGGTAAGTGAATAAATTCATCAGCTTTCTTATCATGAATTTTTTCTATATGTGATCTTAAAATAGGAAGAGTTAGTAATAGTAATACTTATAAGAACTTTTCAACACTTACTTGATGCCAGTTTCTGTTGAAAAACACTTTGTGCAAAATGGACATTGCAAACTATTATTTTCTTTATGATTGCGTTCATGACGTCTTAATGAATTAATTTTGATATAAGGCTTTCCACAATATTTACAAGGAGTTCCTTCGCTATCTCCACTACATGTTGTTGAGGATTTTAAATGTTCCATTAAATCCCCACGTGCCATGAAAACTTTACCACATTTTTCGCATTTAAACCGTCTTTCCGTTTTAGAGCTACCCGGTTTATTTGGAGATTCTAAATGGCACTCTGGAGAATTCTTTATATGTTCCTTTAATCCATTTTTCGAAGTATACAATTTACCACATTTATCACAAGTGAATTGTTCACTTTTCCTACTTTCAAGCTTATTGGACTTTCTGTCTACATCGGAATGGGAGTATTGCTTATGTTTTTCTAGCGCCTCTTTTGATACGTAAGTTTCATTAGCCTTTTCACAACTGAAAGATTCATCATTTTTCATTTTACAAGGCAAATTGAAAATTGTTTCTTTATATGGTGTAGATGGCACATCATCTGTGGGGGATTTTTTCGGAGTCATTGATTTACCCCGTAGACTGAGGTCGTTGGATGTGTCAGATTTACTAGGTGTAGTTGGTTTACTTGATGGGCTGGATGCAATCGATTCTCTAGGTGAGCTCGATGCGCTCGGTGCATTTGACATACTAAGATTACCAGATGCTATAGATGATAATGGAGTGGATGGTTCACTAATTTCTTTAACAGATTTGCTGTTAGGCGAAAGAACAGTCGACACAATCGATTTGTCTTCAGTGGATGTGTTATGATCATCGGATATATCACCGGCTTTCCTACACTCCAAGCTTGAACGTTGATGCCGATGTAAGCCATTTCGTGTCGCATACACTCTACAACATGTACCACAACGGTGCTTTTCAGGATTAGTACCACAAATACTTGACCGTTTCAAATGACGCACGAGTGAATGCCTTGTCCCAAACACTTTTAAACATTTTTCACATTTCAAAATTATATATTTATCTTTTGTTAACAAAGAATCTCCATCTGTTTCTTCTTTTGTACTATCATCACTCCCTGTATTATTATCTTTTGTTTCATTTGATGCATCGTCTGCACCAAACTCAGAATCGGCTTTATCACCTACATCATCCTTTTCTGCATCGGCAGACATTTTTTGTTGGGCAAATTTGCATTAAGCAAAATGTGGTAAAATTAATAAACTAATTTCACTTCACTACTTCTAGCGAGGATAGTTTTGATACTTTTCTAGTTATTTTCGTGCCCTTTTTCACACTATTTTCAGTTTGCGTATAATTTTCCTTTGCATTTGCATGATTTTTAATAATGATTTCTATTGATCCAAGCGTTAAGTCTCACACGAAATGTCAAATACTTGGTACGGGATTGTTTGTTTACCAAGCTTCGCTCAGACGTCAAGTTGCACAGCTTTAACCAATGATGAACTTTTAGTGATGCCATACGCGAGTCAAGAAATTTCATGTAAAAATTTTAAACAAAATTCCTTCACGATCATGACGATATTTTGAATTTTCCTAGTTATAGAAACATTAGAAAAATCTATGTACATAAATGAACATCACTTCAAACCTTCAAACATGTTAAAAATTTTATTTATTAAAAAAATAGTTTCATTATTGCTTGTAACAACTTACACCTAAACTTACTTGCATACAAAAAGAGTATTAAAAACTAAAAATAAGGAAGGCGAATTCAAAGAACAAAATAAAAAAATGTCGAGGGATAAAAGTCCTTCCTTTGAATTTACTTATATTATAGTTCTGCAGACTCCTTTTACTTTACATTAGCCATTTTTAAAACGTGATGTATGACTTCATCAATTGTGTTATTGTTCAAAAGAGCCTTAATTGTATTATTGTCTATAACCAAATTGAATAGGAGTTTAACATTATCCCTCATTTGTGTAGTGTAGTCTGAACAATCATCGAAATTATTTGGAACATGTCCGCATTGTTTGATGATTTCTTTGAGTACCTAGAAAATAAATTATGTTTTATAATAACGAAACATTAATTGTATTACTTACATAATCAATAGGAGCATTAGGCCAACCTAACGACTTCAACATAGCTTCATCTAATAGGACGTGTAAGAGTTTTGAAACGCTTTCATTGAGGGAATTATCGTCCATAAATAATGGTGGGTTGTCTTCATCATCTTCGTCACCACTATTATTAATTATTTCATCTTTAATTATTTGATTTATTTTATCATTCGGCGTTTTCGTTGGGAGATATATAACATCGCCAATATTTGGTTTATCACTCGTTACATCCCTTGCTGGTGAAAGAGATATTTCTTCAGAGAATATGATTGTTCCACTATCAGTTTCATCTTTGATGGTTTGGATTTTGTATGATACAGTCTTTTCCTTTTTAGGTGACACAGAGTTGTTAGCATTTGTTGGTTCTTCCAAAGCAATGGAGCGGTCCAACCTAGGTTTGAACGTGCTTTTAACTATGTTTTAAAAAATTGTATATACTATTGATCTTACTTATGTTTAGTTTCCAGATGTTGCGTGAGTGTTGCTAAGTGTACAAAAGTTTCAATACAAGCGGGGCACTTTAATCGTCTCTGTTTTGCAGGACGAGAAATAGATTTGATCTCCATAGTTTGAAAATCACCTTTCACATTGTTAAGCAAATTATTTTCATGGGATTTTTGGTGGCATTCTAGATTCTTTTGTGTTTTGAATGTTTGGCAACAGATTACACATGTCCATTTAGTTTTCTTGGGTGAGGTATGAGCCTCAACCAAATGTTTGGTAAGCCTATAAGCATGAAGATTTTTTGGTACAAATTAAAACTTATGCGCCAATGATTCCAACCTGCTTTTCCTGTTGAAGTTCGCCCCGCAAGTCTCACATTTGAAACCATTTTCACCAGTATGATTGAACATATGAGATTTGAGCTGAGTTGCTTGGATGAATCTCTTTCCGCACACGTTACAAGCATGTGGACGCTCTCCTGTATGAATTTTCATGTGACGATTAAGTACTTCTTTGGCTGCAAACGCTCTTGAACACTAAAATAAAGGTACAATTATGATTGCTTAAAAATTAGGTTCAAAACATAATTACCGTTGCGCACTTGTAGGGCTTCTCGCCAGTGTGCGTTCGTCGATGTTTTCTAAGGGCAGGATTTGAAGGAAATGATTTGTCGCATAAATCACAAGCGAAAGGCTTCTCTCCAGTGTGGGTCCGCAAATGGATGCTGAGAACAAGTTTGATATGATAAATTGTTGTTCATGAAAACATTTTTCTTACTTGAGTGTTGCAGAGCCATAGAACGCCATATCACAATACAGGCATTGATAGTCTCTGCGTTTTTGACTTTCACCCATATGACCTCTCAAATGCAAACGTAAATTATCGAGTCTAAAGAACACTTTGCCACATACTTCACACGGAAGCTCCTCTTTTCGTTTTGTAACATCACAACTGGTATATTGTTCATGCCTTATCAAATGGTATCTCCGAGTAAATTCCTTCCCACACTTTTGGCAAGCGAATGGTTTTCCACGCTTATGAGCATTCTTATGTAATTCAAGGAAGAATTTCGAAGGACATTTTGCATTGCATACATCACATGGAAAATCATCGTTTGATGCGTGAATAAATATCAAGTGCCTCTCGAAACTCTGCGAATTCTTGAAAGCTTTTGGACAATTTGGGCATCGGATATGTCCAGTCTGCAAGTAATTTGCTTGAATATCAAAATGAATTCGGATTATGAGTACCTTTACTTACATGAGCCGTACTAAAATTTTCTTCACAACAAAAACAAATCTCTTGATCTTCCATTTCTTGTGCCAATCTCTCAAGTTCTTCAACGTTACTAAATAGTTTCCGAGCAAGTTCGGATTCTTCCATGGACACGTCCTTATGAAATTTCGGTTTTATACGACAAACCAACATGTGCCTTTTAAGTGTCTGAAAGTAAAATCTTTAGAAATCGTTATAGATATCAACTGCACTTAAACTCACATTGAAACTCTTGTAAGTCTTATTACATTTCCCGCAAACATGTTCCACCAGCTCCTTCACCAATATTGCCATGGAGTCTTCTCCGCTCGGAACAAGTTCTATAGCTTCCATCTCATCGACTTCTTCAACAACATATTCTTCTTGTTCTACAGTGGTTGCTGGTACCTCATCCAATACTTCAATTTCATCATTTTCCATATTTATTTTAACGTTCATTATAGACGGTTTCACGTTTGTTGACATTCTGGAAAATTGAAAATTGAAAATTATATAATTAAAAAAATTCCTTTGTATTTCATATTCTTATTGGCAAATGCATAAATTCAGGCGCTTCTTTTAATAATTTTGCGATTTATGCGGCTGAGTATTTTCGATTACATTATTTTCATCAATTAAACAAACATTTATGTTATAAATACTAAATTATTTCATAAAATATAATAAATTAGAATAATTAATAATTAATAAATTTCAATTACTACATTTTACTCCGCATTGTAAACCATTTTTGAGATCGTGGCAAATATGGCCGAAATGTAAATGACAACTAGTTGCGCCTGCGATACAAACTTTTAATTAAATTTTCACATAATTCCACAGATCCTTCACACGAAATTTGTTTAATTCCTGTAAATAATTGAAAACAATAATTTAATAAACTTACTTTGAATATTTTTCAGTAAATAAGTAATTAAATTAAACTTTCACAGAGCACTTGAGAAAGATCTGCCTGAAAATAGGCGATGTGTATTACTGCGCGAACGGCTTGTCGATGAGCGTAACAATTTCAGCTGCCAGATGTGGGGGAATTTTTCTTTCTGAAGTAAGTCGAATGAGAAATTAATGTCAAATCAAGAGGTTCCAATTGGATTATCTAGATAGTAAAAGTCGAATTTTGGAGTGGATCAGAGCAAAAATGCTGAAATTAAATATAAATAAATCGAAAAATAGTTATTTCGAATTGAAAACAGTTTAAATTGGAAGTGTTATTCAGAAATAACAAAATTTTTAGTGATCACGTAAGTAAAGCATGAGAGAGAAAGTATTGATCATCAATACTAGTCAATTATCTCATTGATTCAATGTGTAATTGTTCTTAATCACTTAACCCAGCTCGAAAATAATATTTAAGCTAATTTTTAAGGTTTTAAACAATTTAACAGTTTGCCTGGATCGCATCAAATGTGTATGTGACCTTATCTCACATCCTAATTTGAGATCATTTTGTGCCCCGAGGACTATGCTGTATTTCACCCTAATTTTATTGCCAAACTGGACGCCTTGCATTAGGGAATCGATCTATTCAAACACATTTTTTGAAAACTCGGAGGCAATTTGGAAATAGAAAAAACGATCGTCGCTTTAACGCGAATTCGTTAATTGATCATCAGCACGTGAAGAAGTAGTAACTGATCATCAAAAATGATGGCCACAATGTTCCAGGATGAAAATATTCTCTTGCAGAGGTAAAACATTCGAAATTTTTATCATGGATTCAAGTGCTTCTTATAAATTTTTGTAGAATAAATAAGGAGTCAATCATGGAACTGAAGTTGATATAACCTCTTCAAATCTTGGTTCTCATGGTTTGAAGCCTCCTACTCGATTAAGGGAAAACATATGATAGACCTACCACGAAAAGTAACAGTTGCCAATGGTTACCTTGATTGCTAACGAAAATCGGTTGACTTCGACGTATGTATATTACTTCGTTGTTGGGTTAATCCGAAAGTGTTTAGTTACAGTGCTCCACTAGTGAACGAAAAGTGGAACAGCCGAGTTGTATGAATTTAAAATTTTTTGTACTTTTCATTAATATTATGTGTACAGTTGTTGATTTCTGTTTAGTATAAAATATCATGCATTGTTGAGACATTAAGGATATTTAAAATGACTGAAAACAACATTGATCCAGCTGTGATAAAGAAAACACAAGCAATCCTTGGGAAATTTGTTAAAAAACCCATATTGACTGATAAACTCCTTCGCAAACCACCGTTTCGATTTCTACACGATATAATAACTGCTGTAATAGAAAGCAACTTGATTTCATATTCAAATTTTTCATTGATTTTTGTGACCAATTCCTTTACATGTTTTATTTGCTTACAGGTCATTCGTGATACTGGATACTTCAATGGATTATTCACTGATACACAATTAAATTCGGACAATATTAAGGACCGTGACGCGAAAATTCAATTTTTACAGAAAATAATTGATGTTATAAGTAAGTAGTGTTAGTGAGGAAGATTATGAAAACAAACAAATTATACTTTATTCATTGCAGAACTTTCTGTTGATAAAAATCTTTCGGTTCGACCATCAAAAATAGTAGCTGGACAAGAGCCAGAAAAAACAAATGAACTTCTTCAATTGATAGGTGCATTAATTGAAAAACAAATTGACTGTAATGAAGCTATTGAGTTAGTTAAACTTGGGGAGAGTAAACAAAAACCAGATAAATCAAAGGGTGAAAAAGTTGGTGGTAAGCAACAAAAACCAGATAAAGTTAAAAGTGAAAAAGCTACAGAGGTTAAATCAAAAACTGATAAGGGAAGTAGAGTCAAAGATGCTAAAATACCGGAGAAAGGAGTCAAAGTTAAACATGATAAAACTAAAGTTAAGGAAAAGGAAAAAGAGAAGATTAGGAAAGTTGAGAAACCTCACAGAAAACTAAAAGATAACGAAACTGTGGATAAACCTAAAGAAAAGGTTCGTGAAGTAAGTTTAGAAAAAGAATTTGCTCCTGTTGTAGAGAGTTCAACAAAAATGGGCAGAGAACAAGTTGAAGAGAAGACCCAAGAACAAACTTTAGATACCTCTATTCCCGCAGACTCCAGCTTGGTCAGTGCAAGCAAAGATAATAATGAGAATCAAATTAAAAGTGCCACTAAGAGCAATAAAAGGAGTGCTAAGCAGAAACTGGATGAGGAAAAGCCAATGCAAGTCAATAGTGAGAGTCCTCCGTCGCAAGAAAATAATGATGTACCTCAAATAGATACCACCAAATCAAAAGTGACGGAAGATTCTAACTCGGAAAAACGACAAGAAGAAGTGTCTCAAACACGTAGTATTAAATCTGGTGAGAAGGAACCACCTATGGGGGAGTTAATTGAAGTAATTGACCAAGAAGCGAAATCTCGTCAAAAAGATGGTGACAGAAGAAAATCTTCTGGTAAACGAAAACAAAGTTTATCTGAAGCTACTTCAACAGAAGAAAAGCCAAGACGAAGTTCTAAGAAATCATCGAAAAGACAAGAATCTATTGTTGAGAATGAAAGTGTTAAAAAGCCCGAATCAGAAGTTCGGCCAGTGTCTGATGTGGGTAATACTGAAAATGATAAAAAACCAGAAGTGGAACGTAAAAATTCAGTTCCTACAGTTACTGAAAACACACCAGAATTGAAGCGTCAATCAACTTTTGTTCGCGAAAATTCTGATGGAGGTGGTCGTCCAAGAACGTCCTTACGGCCACCAAGTGCACGTCCACCATCGGCGAGGCCAGGAGCACCACGTCGTCGTGATAAAAATGTCGAAATTGTTCTTCAACCGAACGAGCAAGTAAAAATGGCAGGAATCAATGTAAAATTGGATAACTTGAAAGCAGATTTAGAAGAAGATGAAGGTAATCTGGTCATCTTTGAAGACCCAAACATTCAAGAGATGGATGATATTAGAGGACTAAATGAAGAAAACACTGAGGTGGATTCATCGCAGCAAGGATATTTGGTGCAACAAATATTAGAAACACAGAAACAATTGCTTCCTTCAAAACCTGAGGAAGCCGTTACTGAGAAGGTTACATTAATTACTTCATTAAGTAATAACTAAAATTTACACAATTCTTTTCGTTCGTAGGAATGGGATGTTGGTTTGTCTCAAAGACACCAAACATCTGAAAAGAGTATGAACTCACTCAGAGACGCTATCCAAGTTCTGGCGCGGTCCATTAACCCATTAGGAAAGTTAATGGATTTTTTACCCGAAGACATGGACTCCATGCAAATGGAATTGAAAATACTGCGTGATGCATACCTGCAAGCGTCCAGCGAGTTGAAGAAAGAAAGAAAGTACATATTTATTTAATACTATTAAGCTCAAAATATTTAACATTTTTGATAAAGCCTTACAGAGTCATCAATTGAACCAATGAAACAACAACTTGGTCAGATAAATTCATCAATTAAGGAATACGTTGAAATGATTGATAATAGTCGATCAAGGATATTACAAAATTCTGAGAAAATTAATAAATTATTTACTGAATATTGATTTCAAAGTTTTTAATTGTAGATATACGTTTAATAAATAATAAACTTTTGTTATTGATTTTGGAAAATAAATAAAACTTTAGAATTTTACGTAGTTCTTTTAAACATGGGCTATCGTTCTTCTGTTTTAATTAAGAATCAAATTATAGTTCATACATTGCTGAATATAGTAATTTGCTAAAGTGCAACGTTTCATTATCATGTAATGGGCTATTATCCCTACAGGACATCGTCATACCCGAAATAATGAAATCATAGTAAATGTAAAAGAACCAGATTTAAATCAATTCACATTTTTTAATAAACAAACGCCATACATAATAGTTAAACAAAAATTACAGAGTTTTTGTATCTGTATATTTCATATTAGGCATTTACCAATTAATTAACAAATAGTTCACTTGCTTTTTACATATGCGCTTTTACAATTTTTATATATTGTGTTTAATGTATATATATATACTGTTTATAATTTAAATCGTAACTACAAATATCTATGTACAAAATATGTACATACTCAAATGTTCCATCAAATATACTGTATATGTTACAAATTTTAATTTTGTTTGTTTTCTCTTAAGGTGGTCTCGTGCGACAGAAAGTTTAATTAAATATTATTTAGGAAAAATTACGACAAAATTTTCCATAGTTTCCTTTATAAGTTTACCTAATTCGTATTAGTTCAAGCTGCTCATTATTTAAGTCAATTCAAAATCTACTCATTCTTTAACCATGAAATTTTACATTAATATAACATGAATATTTCACAAGCTGAAAACAGCATGTTTTTATATTTATCTTTGAGATATCATTGTTCATAATTAGGTACAAAGGGCAAATATATATATTTATTTTCATACATTCATTTTAAAGCATTTATTTTTGTTGCGTGATTAAATTTATATTGTTGATTTTTTCTCTTTCAAGAAAACTTCGTCAAATTTCTAACGACTCCTTCATATTTTTAAGCAGTTTGTTAAATATTAATATGAAATATACAATGAAAAATAATATGCTATCTACATTATGTGTCTACATTTAGTATTTAGTAGTTGATTCTGAAGATAATCACTATTGGTGAGAGTATAGTAATTCAAGTTTTGTCTTAAATTTAATTAACTAATTGTAAGTACTAAAATAGTACGAAAAGAAGTGGGTTTTCCATTCGTCACCTAAAATATTGATCACACATTTAAATGGAAGGCACTCATAAGGAATATAAATAAATAAACTCATATTTTCATAAACTTATTGCATTAATAATAATGAAGTAATACTTTTTTCGAAATTTTCACTTTTAGTTACTTCAACACAACCGAATTTGAAATAAAATAATTTTGATTTCATCTATGATATGTAAAAATTTTTGAAAGCCGTGAGAAATTTGAACGAGATTTTTTCATTCACCCAAATATTCAATAATATAATCTCATTGGTTACAAACATCATTTAAGGAATACAGTTTTCTTTAAAATTCTTTCTATTTTGATTTTACGAATATATATCATTGTTTCTCCATAAGAAAGTCTTTGGTGATAAAATCAAAATAAAAATAGCAAATTAATCATAAACCACAGATATATTATTAACTTTCTTATTCATAGTACTATCTTCCCAATATAAATTAATAATACCACGACATTTTCACATTACGAGTTATAGTTGTGCCCTTCGGACAAGTCTTTGATCACGTTTACCTACATCATGCACAATACGACCGATAGTCTTTCGTATTCCAGACATATTGATACAATAGAAATAATAGTAAAATTTATGCTTTGAGCTGACCCTATGCTACAACTCGAAAAATTCATCTTGCTGTTTCTCCAAACGTTGCAAAGATGTCTGAACTTTTCTCCCCTGAGTGATATTTAACAACTGTGCTGTATCTGCTGTACTACCTGATGAACTGTGCCGTATGTGATGTGAGTTATTTGATGTTAATGAATGTACTCGGCGTTTTTGACTACTTCCACTTCCAGCAAACAAGTCATCATCACTTTGACTGGTCATAAATCTAAAATAAATATAATATTAAAGAAGAAATTTGCAAATGTTTCATTTGTTTGACATACTCATTACTGCTCTGTTGCGACTTCGCCACATACTTTCGTGATTCAGCAATTGTTGAATCGATTTTCCCTAAGAAATCATCAATTGATTTCCTGCTCTCCTCTTCTGGACTCATTGTAATCGAATCCATCGACTTGCAATTATTATTTTCATGTTCTATTGTATCTACATTTCCATCGAAACTTGCAAATGCCGATGAACGTGGTGGTAGGGACTGAGGACGGTCATCTTTTGGATAATATGGCGAAGCTTTCTCAACTGGGATCATTAAGTGTTGTCGCAGGAATAGACTGTCTGAGGCAAATAAGCGATTTGCTCGGCGAATTTGTTCTGTCTGCAATAAAATTTATTAAATAACTTTTTATTTATATAATTAATGGCTTAATTAACATAATTGAAAAATAACATTCGAAGCTCCACAGGGAATTTCACACCCTGGAATGAATTCTGTTGCCGAGGGTGTGAATAATAGCTAGCATACCTAACTAGATATGTTTGCTAAATGAAAATTTTCCTATAAATTTGATAACATTTACTACAGACAGACTGTAGGCAAGAGAATTGCATTGACTTAATCCCTCAAGATAAGAATATCTTCTTTCAAAAATTGGATTTATGTAACAAAATCTTATTGTCTCTGTACTGTGACTGATATCTTTGAGAATTGCTTACTAATGAATAAATTGTAGCTACAGCATACCAAGGTTTACGTAGCCTCGTTCATTTTAGTACGAAAAGAAAACGGAAAAATAGAAAATTTTCAAAATTACCTCCATTTTGGCAAATAGCACCACATTTCGGGGTAAATCAATAAAATTAGAGTTCGAAACTGAGGAAAAATGAAGTTTTGCTGCTCGTTTTTGCGATGACTTTCACAAATTCGACAAGTGGTAGTAAAAGTAGAACAATTTTTAAAAGTTTTTGCTTGAAGCAATTGTGCTATTATTAACAAAAATACTTTTTGTTGACTTACTGCCCATCAAAACATTTCCATTTTCCTAATTTACACAAGTGGATTGTGTGAAATTGGATATGCATCCATAGGAATTTAGTGATACAAGAAAGCCTATGAAGAATATGATATTGATACTCACTTTTCAAGTTAATTAAAAAATCAATTTTTCATGTAACAGTAGGAAAACTTTACTCACCGTACAACCATATTTCAGTGCAATTCCTTGTAGTGTATCGGTTTTTTCAATTTCATGTCTTATGAGCACTTCGTTATTCCTCACATGATTACAGGTACTGCCGTATTTCTTAAGCGATCTGGCTGAATCGCGAATTGACTGCTTCTCAAACATGTAATCGTCTTCCATGTCGGAAACGATTGCTGTAAACTGTACGTGAAATGTTCAACTGTTAAATTATGTGTTCTACGTGATTTTCTCTTAAAATAGATAGTTATTGTGTTCTACTAAGTATTTATTCTTTATTTAACTTTTAATGACTATTAAATAATGATAAGATTTCACTAATCTTCTGTTTGGAATATAAACATTCACGTACACAAAGTGACGACTGTCGTCACTCGCATTTGACAGTTCGGATTGACTTGCGAAGAAATTCTTGCACAATCTGAAAATTTCCCAAATTTCCCTTATGGATGTGGGAAGTGTTGCCATAGCGTGCTTATGAGAACCGCCAGAAGTTCAATCTTGCGAATAAATGTACGGATATGTCGTACTTGCTTATTATTATTTAAATACTTTAAATTATTAGTTAAGTAAAATACATTTTTGTTCTACATAATAACCGTAAGTTTTTGCATGATAAATGCTTTTTGAGATTATTAATCAGATCGTAAAAAAATATGAATCGAAACCTATTAATTATCACAACAATTGATAATTAAAAAACGTGGAACACAGAAAGCCACAAAATCTGGATTTTCCTCGAGATTTGAATAAAGACATCTTCTTGGGTTGGTCATGAAGATGTACATGACGTCAATTGTTTACTTTAATCTAGCCGGGAAATTAGCACCTCAATTTCTTAAATCAGTTTCAAACATTTTCATTTAAAATTTTGTTCGTTCTTGGAATTTCCAAGAAAGCAATGTTACTAACCGACAAGATGTTAAATGATATTTAATAAGTTGCTAAAAGTATGAGGTGCGACGTGTAGAAATTTTGGAAGATGTTTCATTAATTAAGACTTCTCTTTCCCATTTTCTGCAAATTTCTTTTGTTAGGAAACTGATTCGACGTTATTTAATTTGGCGTCACTTTCGCCACCAGCAATTTGTTAAATATTACGTCTTGGGAGCTACACAGGACTGCTATCTCATAAGTTACGCTATCAAGTCATCTTCATCAATGCACATTATCCAGTTTAAATGCAAACTTAAACTAGGTGGCGTTCGCGGAGTCGCACACAAAATTGAGCTGAGATGGTCAAGAAGCTTTATACATATGCTGCGTTCCATTTACCCAAAAATTTCGTTCCCAAGTACATGCTAGTTTTCTTTGTTTCAAGTTTTTTGTTAAGAATAAAATTTCGTGGCAATTGGTCCAAGTCGATGGCATATGTGTTTATTTGGTTTGAATGTTTAACAATATGTGTGTTACAATTCAAGCTCTAAACACTGAGCTATTCCTCATTTCTTGTTTCTTATTCTTTCTCTTCTGTCCCTGTTGTGGGGAAACTCAAGGAATATTTTCTATCTTAGTTCTAATCCTGTTGTGAGTTCTAAACTATTTAATTACTCATTTTTGCTGGTTATGTTCTTAAGTCGCAAAGTATGTTAGTTTCGTTAAGTTTTGGAGTCGTAATCCTAGCCTTTATGTATGTAGCTATTTCGATTATTGGGTGTTATGATCTTTTCTTTTAAAAAATCCCAAAAATGTCGACGCACGAGCGATACAATCAGTCATACAAAAATCAAAAATATTTTTTTATTTTTATAACTAAATCTTTTATTTTAATGCTAAATTTTGCGTTTTGTTTTCTTGGTAAATTTCATCGTTAAGAATTATTTTTATTTTCAATTCGCATGATTTCTATTTAAAGATTTTCGAGGGTAAAATTTAATATCACGTGCTGTGTTTGTTATAAATTTGAATGAATGTTTAAACATCACATAATTATAATAAATTATAATAGAAATCTCCAAAACTACGTCAGAAACAGTGAGGAATCATTGAGTGTTGACAAAATTCGAGATTAATCGTAAAAATACTATTTTATTGAAGCTTTTAGCTTCTGTCTAAAATTAAATAATTCATAAAAGACTTTTCTTCAGATAGTTTTGCAGTTTTTGAATAAAAATCAACAAATTTTTAAGGAAAATACATTGCCTTTGGGAGAAAATCTGTCGGCACTGTTCTTAAGGTTTGTATTGGTCTTATATGTTTCAATCACAAGTAAAATATTTAAGTTATTTTAGAAGCAATCCGCTAAAATTCATTATCGACTGAATTATTTCATGGGAACACATCAATCAACATCAAAACATCCGACATTTGCCATTAATCTTCACATTTGTACATTTAAAAAGTTCGCATCAAATTGTTACCCGAATACTCAATCTGTTATAAACGACTTATTAAGAACGACATCTTAATCTGTTTCTTTACACGGATTCTTGATCTACAGTCTGACATTGTTTTGAATTGAATGAATAACATTAACGTTAAATTTTGGTATCGAACAGATTATCTCACAATAGTATATCATGTAACACTTTAAAGATACAAGCATAATCAATTTCACAGTTTGCATAATACGTAATTTGTTTTAGATATCAAACTTATTTTATAGCTCTCACGTTACAAACAGTCCAATAAAAGGATCACACTGATCTATTTACTTTCGTTTAAGGTGAAAGTCTGTATCAACGATCACGCGGAATTCAAATCTGGTTCAGCAGTAGAAAATAAATGTGCTATTAAGGTTATCCGAGCAGAAAAATTGTTTTGAGAGAGTTTGACGAAAAGTTACGGAGGAGAAATATGCTTAAAAGCGCTAGATGTTACTGGATTAACTTCAACCTACTAGGAAAATGCGGTTCATTTGACAATGTCACATTTGTTTCTGTTCGCTTATGAAGTTGCTCGAAGCTACTGAAATGCAGTTTTGTACTATTTGAGTAACGAGAGATGACTTAGAAAAATCTTCTCAAAATGCTCATTTACAGCCGAGTAAACTCTAGTCATTTCAAGCTGTACTTGAACAGACCTATATATCAGCTACGTCTCACCTTGAAAATCGTCAGAATGAACGCTCCTACATACATATCCTATTCTCCAGAATGCATGCAAAACTTACATTTTAAACCCGTTTATATTATACTCCGGTTTTGAGGCAATGCATATTAAAAAGTGTATTAAAATGATTAAAGTTGCAAAAGTCTTATTTTAAACAGATAATTTCCGCATAAATTAATCTATAATCACGCATAATGAAAAGTGATTGTAACTGGCTAAAGGAAAACATTCCAAGTCTCGTTCATGATTTGCATTTTCAGGCAGGCGTGTGCCAGTTAAATGATGGAATTATCCATGGCGTCACAATGAACGTATTTCCCTGTTTACGTATGTTCCATAGTTCAGATAAGCTTTAACCAGAAGAGTGTAATATTTTAGAAAGCTAAAATTGTTGACCAAACCAGTTAATGAAACAAAATCACCGGCGTTCTTATATCACCAGCTCTTATTACGTCAATCAAATGGTGACATGTAGCAGTGATTGTTGCAGCTCAAAGTTTAAAATGTATATATCTCTTACAAAACTGGAGAAACAATAAATTCTTATTCGGTTAGTTGCATTTTTACAATTAATTCAATGCGGAGGTAATATAATACATGGGTTATACTACAGGTCTGTTCACGTACAGCTTGGGTTTACTCGGCTGTAAATGAGCAACTTGGGAGCATTTTTCTAAGTTATCTCTCGTTGCTCAAATAGTACAAAAACGCATTTGAACAACTTCATGGACGAACATAAACAAATTTGACATTTGTTTGGTTACATGCACTTGTCAAATGAACAGGATTTTCCAACTAGCCTCAAGTTACTTGAGTAACATCTAGCAGTGTCAAGTATATTTCCCTTCCATTACTTTTCGTTAAATTCTCTAAAACCAATTTGTCGTGTTCGAAACATATTGCAATATAATCCGAGTGTCTTATATCATGTTTAACAATCCACGTAAAGGAGGCTTGATTTCACCTTTGTCTTTCAATATCACAATAAAACGAAACACCTTTCCTCCAAAACAACTATGGAGCTACAATGTGCAGATAAGACAATGAATCACTTTTGTAAACACAAAATAACCTGAGTTCCTAATCATTTTCGCGTGGTGAATGAACAGCTAAGTCGAACGTTATAAAGCTTAGTGTTAAAACTTAAAACTTTGCTCATCATTTTTGTCGCTAATTTAAAATGAACATTAATTATGAGGTTTTCGACATGTTTTGACTACGTGACCGTGGCTACATTTAGGTATAAAACAGTTTTGTTGTATAAACTAAAATTTTTAATTCGTCCATTTTAAAAAGGTTATCCATTTTTGAAAATGTAGAAGAAACTGATATCCATGGGAAGATTTGTGTCAAACGAAGAGCAGTTAATAGTTATTTTGGTAATTGTAGCCCAAATCTAAACAACTTTCACAGACCGTCGAGGAGGCGAAGAAGCCATGGCAGTGTAGGATGGAGTCTCAAACTGAAGTTTGGAGTTTCATCAAAGTGATTCATGAATTCAACTATAATAAAAACAGCTTGGAACATGTATTTGTGGTAATAATGCTGACCCAGGAAAACACAGCTCACTACGAACTTATGCATTTCAGTGGAATGGAGTCTCATTTCAGTTTTTAATCAAATTTAATGTTTACAAACTTTTGCAGCTTCAGACTCAGGCAGCGAAGGTCATAAGAAATTGTGCATCCGATGACTAATTGCTTCTCATCCAGGCAATTTATTTTTAAAACATCTTTACTTTTTACACTTGGCTTTGTGTTATCTAACATTGCATTCAAGGTTTTAATTGGAAAATTAACGTGAAATTCGGATTTTTCAGGTAATTTCTACACCAGCTCAATGATTTTAATTCCAGGAAATCTAACCTTCGTAACTTTACTCATCCGAGGGTTCAAGCGGTTGTTGGGGGTTTTTCGAATTATTATACATTCAACATATTCGAATGGTGTAATTGACATTTTTAAAATTGTTTTATAAAAATATCTATAAAAGTTATGGGAATCCCAAAATTAATTGATATTAGTATCTATCCAGAGCTTATCTGTGAAGACACGAAATTGAAATACAATTTATCAACGATTCGCAAAAACATTGTGAAAGCTTCATTTCACAGGGAATATAAATTTTACACTGTTTTGATACTCTATTTGACGATAACGGCCCGAAATAAATTCACACTCCACAATGAGTTTATCAGGGTTCACTATTAGTTCATAAATCATGGAGTTTCGTGAACAAAGATAATGAATTTGTATAAAGAATTTCAATATTTGCTATATTTGTTGACTCAATTTATTGTCATACAGGACACACTTACTTCCGAATGCAGTTTCCAGTCCTGGTAGATTTTAATTATGAAATCCATGGCGAAATATATTTGTTCACACTTAATTTGATTGAAATAATTGCACTAATTTATTCTTAAGCACACTATAGACCCACGGAAATTTGTTTTTAAGAATATCCACTCAAATTAATTCGAATCTGAACAACCCACGCACCGCAATATCTTATAGACAATTCACTGAAGACTCTCTGCGACACGTTCGCTTTGAGACTCTATTTCGACTGGTATTGCACTGCCCGCAGAGCTTGAACGTAGCTCCATATCCACTTGAACTTGAGCTCTTTAATCTCCCAGTGGGGAGCACTTCAAATCAATTTGATGTTGCTTTTCCAAATATCTGCTCACGCATTCATCCAAAACAGACTGGATTTCGGTCAAGTTTATTAGCAAAATTAACACATAGGCGAATTTCGTCAAAACTGATTTATCACTTATTGAACATTTTTGGGTTTCTTCTCTTCATGTGATGTCAATTATCCGCTTAATCAACTGCAAAAACAGTTTATTCTCTTTCACAAAACTTCTTTGAGAAACGCCATGATTGTTGGACAAAGCCACGGAAGTCTGGATAAGTTTGAGGCAATTCCAGAATGTTATCAAAAACGACATGAAATATATTTAGTAGATAGTTGTCGATTTGTTTCTGTAATTCTTCTTATCATTATTCCTGTTGATCATGTACTCATTCGGGTGTTTGCTCTATGCCAACAATAGGAGATGCATTATCTTGCAAACAAGTTGACTCGAATCACATCAAAGTGCTTTATGTACATTTATGTTAAGTTGATATTGCTATGCATTCCAGCCCAAAATGTATTATTCAATCAGACCCCGTCTAGTGGGATAGGCTTATCTTAGAATTAATATCATGTCGTGTACTCTTAAGCCGCTATTCTTCAAATGACTTTATATGCAACAATTAAGTCATAAATGTTTGCGCAGTTCTTGTTTATAATTTTGAACGGCCTTACGATATAAAGTGGATGATCAACTTATATCTACTTAAAACAGAAAAATTGTATATTTTGGCTCCATTGCTAACTAAGAAGAGCATTATTCAATGTTTCATGTCTTTTTGGAAATACAAACTACATTTTTTGATTTCCTTTTATTCAGATAAAGTTCATTAAGATAGATATATTGAATATTTTGTGATACAGAATATCACTTTTTTGAGTTCATGTGCCATGCTCCTTTATGTATTTTTTTGATATTTTCAACAGTTGTCGAGTGTTGTGCTTCATCATTTTCTCAATCAATTCCCTTCTTGTTGTCACCACCTGTCCTCTCGGAATCTCTTTTTGTGGCACGTTTTCGAATTCAAGGAAAAATATTCTCGTTGCGATACTTTTTACAACAAAGCGTTAAACAAGGAAAAAATGACAAGTTAGCACTGTCAACTGACGAGCAAATTTTCCGTTCCAGCTTTTGGATTGGAATCTCTTCTCATGTTGAGACTTGTTTTGGACTTTCATATACCAAGTAACGCATTTCAATGGCTAGGAAGGAAGAAAGAAAGTGACGTAATTACATTTATAGTGTCATTTTATACATACGTATGTGTATTTCTGCTATCACTCTATGAATACATGTATTTTATTTCTTGTTCAAAGAATCTGAAATTTTCAACTGGGTTTCCCTACACTCTATGTGCTTGGCCACAGCTAGTTGCGTTTATCGAGGTTATACTGTAGTTTATTTACTCGCTCATTTCTGACTGAAGGTAGGGAATGTTGTCCACCAAACCAGTATCACATCGCATTTTTGTTTTAATTTGGTGTCATATACTATTGTGTATATTGTACCAAACATTTTAATCAAATACTTCCAATATCTTGTAAATATTGACTTGAAAAGATGCAAATTTAATTAAGTTGCACGAAGTATGATTCGATAATTGAATAAATACACTACAAAAATTTTGAAGTGTCAATAACTCAACTTATCTTCGCATCTGGTAATTTAGCGCATACAATTGACAATTGTGTCTATTTTTTAAATAATACGAAACGTAGACAGCATTCTTTATGAGATTTTGCGTAAAGAAGAGAAGACATCTTAACGATACAATATCATATCTGTTCGCGTACTTTTCAAGTTTACTAGACTTTACTCGAAGAAAAATGAGAAATTTGAGAGAATTTCACTCTGTTGCAGAACATGCAGCAGAATCATTTTTCGATCTCGAACTCATTTCCCGTCCATTGAGAAAGTACGAAAACGCCAATCTCGAGCTCGAAACATATTGCAATATGGTACACGAACAGACCTTTCATTTAATGGAAATTTTTAGAATAGATCACATTTAGTACCTAGTTAGTGAAAGTTTTAAATTTAGGTGAATACCTTACTTTTTCTGTAGATGCCGTAATATTAATATTTGTATAGGCATGAATCACACAGTAATGTTTGCCAGCTAATCGACTAGAATAGTCAAGTAGGTCGAATAACAGTAGCCTGTTCACCTAATTAAATAAATAATAATATTTACAAGAGTAGAATTTAGATCAATCATATATTTGTTGCGATTTTTGGACGTGTCTTAGAAAGGGATGATCACCAAATTATATTCAAAAGAGATTAAAGCTGACCAATATGATAATGAAAGATTTTCTAATATAAATGATTTTAAATTGTATAAAATAACTATTAAAATGGATTTAATTGATTGAAAATAAATTTCATATTTGAATGGTTTGACAGTTTTGGAATCTCTGAAACTAACATGAACTTCCCATATCTTATGGCAGCACATTTCGAAAATTTCCCAATTCAATCAACTGGTCAACTTGCAGCCAACTTTACGTTAAATGTTGAAGTTGTCATATTCGACCGTGATAAACATATTGTTCAATTAAGAAGTTAGTTTTGCAGATTTTATAGAAACACATTGTGAAAATGTCCTATCAACTCTACAGAAATACTACTTTGGGCAATACGTTGCAGGAGAGCTTGGATGAATTGATTCAAGTAAGTTAGATTCCTGGAAAAACCAAAATATCTGCAGGGATCCCAAAGCAAAGTTCAACTTGTTGCTTTTATGACACATGCTATTATTAACGAAAACTTTAACTAAAATTAAGTACTCCACCCTCTAGTATGGACAAATCACACCCGGACTAGCATTCAAGGTACTTCTCCAGTTCGATAAATGCATAAATTCAGCACTCTCCCAACGGGTTAAGACGCGGGTAACATTCAAAGCAAACAAGCTCAGCACATACAGATTTTGTGATAATGTCTGGACTTTGATGCTAAACGATGTTGAATTTCGGGAAATTCACGATTTTGTTTCTGTTGATAAAGTGAAAATTGTTGCATGCGATGGTAAAAGTAAGTATTTTGTAAAAATTTTAATCATTTACAAGAATTTCATTCAAATAATCCTTTGTTTTAGATGCAATCATATCAGAAGACAACGAAAAACGGTAGATGTCTTCGCAAACCATCACTTGTGCACCTTGAATTTATTTAATTATTATAGTTTAAAGTTTTATTGCGTCGTTCTATTCATTTGAATTGTGGTTTTGGGCGATTTTGTACTTTAATTTAAGTAATAAGACTTAAATCGATTTTTGTGTATAATAATCTAAAGTAGATTCCTTTTGGCTGACTGCAAGGTAGTATCAAAATTAACTTGCTTGTCTGCTCACAAAAATTTCTTCAAAACATATTGTACCAAATATTTTCAAAGTTATGTTAAGCTTCCCATTTCAATAGTTATAGTAAACAAGGGATTCAAAGATAACTTTAAGCCGCTGATAAATATTTGATTCTTATAACATTCAATTACATATTACATTAAAAATTTCTCCATATAACCATTATTTCATATCTCAGCCAATAAAAGCAATATGTAATGTAATAAATAGAAAAGACAAAATAAATTTGTATTAATACCAATTAACTAATATTTTTGCAAACTTTAAGGAAGAATTCTTTGACACTGATTATTTGTGAAAATTTTACATTTTTAAATCTTCCTAAGAAAGCTTAGAACTTATGTGATTTATATGAATTTGGTATCAACCGCTTGCTTAGTTAAAGAATAAAGTATCTAAAATTTGATACACTAGAAGCTGCTTATCTCAATCTACTTATTTACACTTGCTCAAAGTTTGGATAAAAGATATAAGTATGTTTCAAGTTATAGAAAGAATACAAAGATGATGCTACGCTTTTACGAAGTCACATATGCTTCTGCAACTTTCCAATATTCCCTGATACATGATTTCCTTAGGAATGGAAATTGAGTGCATATCATTAATTTATTAACAGATGTGAGTGATATTCATGAAATGGATGTTGCAATTCGACATGTATGGATGAGTAAGACGATAAAAGGGCAAACGAATGGATAGATTCATAGGAATAATGCATTAATATCGCATTGTTTTGTTTTGATACAACTTGGAACGAAATTTCAATTTATTGTGAACATCTTCCATTAGAAATGAAGACTGAATTTTAAAGTGTGGATCTGCAAGATGAAAATAAGATGTGATAGCTGCACAATATACTCCATTTTATGTTAGTTTTTGTTCATTACTCTTTTGTTTTGATGTTAAAGTAAAGGCAGCAAGTCAAGTATGTAATCGAAGGAAACATTTACCCTGGATCATTGATGCATTGCAATCAGCATTGCAATCAATGTTTCTTATCATTGAGATGCTGTTTAGGGTTCCGTAGCCGAATGGCAACAAACCGAACCCTTCTGGTTTCGTCATATCCGTATGTCACAGCCATTTTATTTGGAGACTATTGGTACTATATGGATGAAATTCAGTAAAAGTAGTAAAAGTAGTGACACTCCAAACATGTATCTAAGGGACAAAATGTTTTTATGGATAGGTCTTCAAAAATGAACAAGATGTTATTGTTAACTTTATTCAATTAAGCTATTCAATTAAGTCGTCCATCTTATAGATAATAAAGTACGTATTCATTTATAATGTTTTCCTGGATCATTGATATGGGTTGTTGATGAGGTTTCAAGGTGAAGCATATCTGGAATTGAAGGGCTTTAAGTCTAAAGAATCTAAGTGCCAAAAAATCAAAAGTCAATATTTTGAAGAATATACAATCTAATTGCCAAACTAAATAATATCTAAATTGATTCAGTTGCCTGTTTCTTTTCTATTAAACGCAATGCATGCAAACCGCAAGCATTTTAACATTGAACTGATTAATCTGAGGGAACATGTCGAATTTAGTTACGCAAATCGAAAAATTTCATTTTCGAATTGAATGGAGTCTCACTCAGAGAAAATGGCGAAAAGATGCTGCGATGAGAGCAAAATGGCGTTTTCGAAAAATTTCCCAAAATGGGGGAAGGCAATAGTGAGCATGCGATGTGATGCGTTGTAACAGTTGTCTCCAATTTTCAACGCATTCAATCGCGTGCTGAGTATCTTTTTGTTTCGTTTGGAAAATGGGAAATTCACGTTTCCCACGTTTGCGCGGGAAAACATCGAATTTCATGAAAAATTTTCTCTCGAATCCTCTCTAGCGGAATTTTCGAAGATGTTTCGCAATTCTTCCAACTAAAAGCACAAAAACAACTACCCTGAATTTTCCGAGAGAAAATCCGTCAGTTAATCCCCAGATTCACATGGAAGCTCGGAGTTATTCTTGTTTCCCTGTATTCGGAAGAGCAAAATCGAGAAACATTTTGATTTTTTGGTCGATAAAAATCTCATCGTTGAATCCAACCAACAAAACCCGAAAAAACGTTCAGAAGCGTTCGGTACGCCGGCCAAGTTGCATATCCGAAAGTTGTGTGCGTTTGAATGTGATCTGCATTTGATGATAGTGGGATATTTTGGTTCCAATCGCAATTGCATTGGGGTTTCGAAATTGTGATCGATTCCAGTTTAAATTCAAATTGATTGAAGTGATCGTGAAGTTTTTCATACGAAAAGAAGATCGGAAATTTTGCGAAATATGACGAATGGGAAATTTGTGGTTGTTTCGATTGGTCAACCGGGTCAATGTGCATCAAAGTGATTGATCGTGATTGGTTAAGTTTTGATCAATGAAAATTTTATTTATTCCATGAAAAACAAGTGCAAAAATTATTTAACAAAATTCAAGTGAAAATTTATTATCAAATAAGTTTGCGACTTGTGGTGATAAGTTGATAACCTAATAGCAACAAAATATAAATACACTTCATTGGATTATCAGTTTCGTAAACCACATTAAATGATAGAAGCAGTAATCAAGGGAAATTACAAATCCTAACTTCACGCCAAACAGGATAATAAAGGTTTTTTGAAAAAGAAAATGTAAATAAATAGATTTCCTCCATTTTTCCTATGTGTTTGAGAGATTTATCATGTTATCGACAAAAGAAGGATGTCGAATGGAAGGAAACCAGAGAACTGGAATAATGTTAGAACATTTTAGTGATTGATTGTGTAGTTATACTGAATTAAGGATCGCATGTCTTGTATATGGTAGATAGTAAGATACTTAAGTTCAAACGAAATAGTCTTTTGATGTTTCATGTGCTCAAATTGAGTGTTCAATGTATTTAATTCATCTTAATTGCTTAAATGGAAAATTTGCTCTGCTTTTACCAAAACTTAAGTGGAATCATAAAAATTCTTACAATTTTTCCAAGGAATTAGACAGTGAAACCACCAACACATTTATTTATTAAATTCTACAAAACGCGTTTATTCTGAGAAACACGTTACGAAACATGTCTCAAGCAACTGTTGTCAGTGGGATGAGGTTTGGTAGAAATTTGCTCCTTTGGATTCCTAGAATTTATCCTGCTACGCTTTTATTCTTTCATAAAGTAAACTTGGGAAATCCCAGAAATTTTTGGAAATTTAACAAATGTTGCAAAGTTTTTCAAGAAAATTGTATGGGATTCAAAAACATAAATGTATCGTTGTTTATGCAAGTGTTTAAAATGTTTTCAAATTGCTCTGGTTCACCTGTCACGTTTTTTCCGAAGGTAGATCAGATGTATTCCAGAATTGAAAGTAGGCATAGGGACGACTCCAATCCAATCATTTCGAATTGAAAATATTCCGCTCAATCATCACGTTTGCAACATAAATCATAGACCAAGATTATGTGGTTCTGCGTTGACAACAGATTTACATAAAAAGGATCTAGATTCTAGACGAAGCTGTTTGTGAATGATTGTCCTGTCGGATGTTTCTTTTGCATTTTCAATAAATTTTCCATTGACTAGCATTTGATTTAATTTAACCTTTGCCTTGTGCTGTTGGTTACTTTGCTTAAGGGTTGAGTTGAATCGTAAAAGAAAACCTGACTCTTGGTAGAAATCAATATTTTTGCAAAAGTTGAAATAATACAGTAATACCCCGAACATACGCGATAGCTGGGGTTGAGTGATAACCACGTAAGTCTCATTGGCGTAAGTCGGGGTTAAAAATGTAATAACAAACACGCACTCCGTAGATAAGAAATAAATACACACGGCAAGTCCGAGCACGTACATTAGCTAAGCACAAGTGTGCGTCAGTAAGTCTATAATCGATAATCGAGAGTTGTGTGACGCCCAAACAAAAGACGAATCGACGAGATTTGAAAATCGCGTAGGTCGAGGTATTACTTCATTTACATTCATTGAAAACCGAGTAGGTATCTGTGGGTAGCATTGCCAAGTTTAGTTCGCAGGAGTTTCAAACACACTTGAGTCATGCCCACATCAGGATAGTCATTCCTTTTGATTCTTATCTTAAAACAGTGAAATCTCCGTCTTTAATATCTTGCAGATTCCCTACCTTATCACAACAAGTGTCTTTCAAAATCTGCACTTTTCTGGTTTTAAACATGATACCAAGTTTACCACAAACCTCCTCTCACTTCAATAACTAAACAAAAATCTTCTTCCAAATAAAATAAGCGAAATTTGTTTGGAACTTATTAAATTATCAGGATCAAAAGCCCGTAAAGGGTTCATTTGTGCTTGAAAGTCCTCAAAATTACGAAAGAAGAACATTTTATGAAATTTCTCAAACTTTTCGAAAATTTTGTACCAATAACAAAAAATTGAATTAGCAATTTTATTTTGAGGAAAAATTCAAGGCAGTTATTTATTTCTGAAATGCAAAAGAAAGGGAAGGAACAAAAAGTTTGATATATTTTTATCAATAAATTTTTGATTACTTCAAGAAATAAAAGAAAAAGTACTGGATCCTTTTGTATTTGTCCAGGGTTTACAGCTTTTAGATAAAGTTTATGCAAAATATTTGTTTTATGGTTTTTATCGATACTTTCCACAGTGTTTTTGTGGAAAAATAAGAAAGTTACAAGAATACCAGGATTAAGGATAATTTTCATGGATGTTTTGTTTATTGAAGGATAAGGTTTTCAATAGACCCATTCAAATATTCTTTGAATAAATACGCAAAACGTCCTCATTTCCTTTTGAGAGAATTTAAGATAAAATCTCAGAGAAAAATGATCCTTTTAATTCAAAAACATGTTTAAGGTCACAAATCCATATCAAAAACAGTTTATCCTTTACCACTGATTCTGAATGCAATTTTTCACTATCGAGAATCTTCATCTTCCCGCAGGATAATGGATTTTATAGAAATGTTTCAAATTGTATCCTTGAAAGTAAGCACAAGATCATAAAGTAATTTGAAAGGGGTTACAAGAATTGAATCCTTTTGCATTTGAAGGTTTCAATTTCATCTTGCACGAAATGAAAGAAAACACTTGAATGTCATCGTTTTGAGTATGTAACTAGACAAAGGTGTAGTAAAGGACGATTTTTATAGTTGACAAGTTTTCTTTTAAAGGGATTTTATGTAATTTAATTAAATTTTTGAAAAACCTCATTTGTTACCTATTTTTATATGTAGTTGACTCATGTTAAAAGGACATTGTGGTTTCATTTTGAATTCAAAGAAATCATTTTGCATCATTTTTATGTCGTTTTAAGTAAACTTAAATCGCAATAAATTTGTTCCATTTTAATCATGTACAATTACATTTTGAATAACTAAAACTCCTAAAGTTCCTTCGACATCCTTCAAAGGACACAATAAACTTTCTTAATGGCGGCAAACAACAATTTATGTGAAGTGTAAACACTCATCGTAAGAGTTCTTGGTAAAATTCTTATTTTATTCGCAAGGAAAAATATTTCCCTGGACACAAATCATTTCCTTCTTTTCATTTTTTTTCCTTTTTACAATGGAAAATGTTTTTCCTTTTCCTTGAGGTAAAATAAACAGCAAGGTATGATGAATTTCAAGAAAATAAGGATCATAATCATTTTTCATCGACGCCTTCCTAGTTAAAAGGTGAATATTATTTATCTGAGTTACCTTTAAATGGAGGATACTGGATACTGGATAAGGAAAAGAAAAGGGAAAAACAAACATTTTTCTTTTCTTTGACTGACCATAACGAGAAAATTATTCTCTTGCGGATTATGGACAATGAAAAGTTTCAAGTTTTCCATGTGGCTGTATCGTCTTTTGTCTTGAGAAATTGAAAGGATGTTCTGAAGGAAATTCTTGAAATTTCTGGTTCAAGATTAATTCCCTTTTACATGGAAAGGGAAAGGCCACAAACCATTCTTCATCCAACACAGTGAAGCACTCTTGATATGATTTTGTTGTGTGCTTGTCAAAAGAAATTCAATGTAAACGTTAGTGTGAGTGTTGAATTTTTTTTCGTGTCGACAAACTTTTTTTCTGATATTTTCCTGTGTCGCAATTTTCGTCAACAAAAACTGTAGTCTCAATGTACGAAAAATTCTTGCGAAATTTCAATTATATTTTATTATTCAAAATATTTGTAATTTCCGTTACAAATTACGCAATTTGTGGAAAATAAAATTCAAGAGCTTGTCCTTCAAAATGTAACTTTTTGTTATCGTCATTTAAATGAGACAAGGTTCCAGAAATGCCTGACGCATTTTGGGGGATAATTAGAATTTCTGGGTCGTTCTAATTACATTTACTTTCAATGAATTATTGGATCTAATTTCAAACATATTTTAAACGATTTGAAGTCATTCCCATTTCAATGGTTCTAGTTTCCCACTTCATGGTACAGTATTAGATATTAAAAAACAAATTGGAGAATTACAGAAGCCAGATTCCTCCTAGATTTATGTATAGGAGTTTCAATTTGTATGTGTTTAACCATTTGCAGCGTTTTGGGTTATTGCTAGTTAGGGAACTTCGAAAACTTTTGGTAAAAAAGTCACTAGAAACCTTTGGCTAGAATTCAGGAAAGGGATAGAATTTGACATATATATCTTTGAAAGGACAAAAATATGGTGAAGGATGAAGGAGAGTCACTGATATATTTGCTAGGAATTGATAAGAAGTCCATTAGAGAAAAAGGACACTCACATTGTTGAGATATTGTGATAGTCTTATTAAAAATGAAATTTTTCTACCATGATGAGGACATTTCTGAGGAACATTGAAAATCAACAGAATTGTGATGAGAAACGCTTCTGTTAAAAAGGAGCAGGATAATAAAAATTAATGAAGGCCCTAGGATGTTGTCTCATATTTACAATAAACGTCTTTAGCAGATTCTTTTATCGTCATTTTAATCTCCACTTAATTCTATTTTAAGGATTACGTGATTTATTGTAAGGGCGACAACATAAAAGAATTTCATCCCCTAACATTTTTCCAAAACTTCATCCCTAGACTGGGCAGTAGAAAAAACTGAAAGAAGATAACAAAATTAGATTATTAGCAAGTTTTTTTTTCTTGGATGAAATTAATTTCATGTGATAGCTAAAGGAAACAAACAAACGCGTTAAGCGGAAGCGGAAGACGTGAAGCTACAAGAACGAAAATTTTTTCTTTCAACGATGGTGTCCTTTTCTTAGAAGTCATTGCGCCACTTGTCCCTTTTCCTGTCTCCCCGGATTTCGTCCTTTTTACAACATTATCTCAAAATAAGTTGAATTAAAAAAAATTTATAGGTTAAATCATCATTGAGCTTTTTCTGGGAAAGCTTCCTTCGACTTCTGTTTTAATTTAATTTTTCAATTTTTTTTCAATTTTTATCAATTTTTCTTTCTAAACTCAAACTGTACAGTGAAAGTAAATTGATTTTCAATTACAATTTTTTAAAAGGACACAAAAAAAAAGAAAATGGCGCTGAAATCGTTCAAATGAAAATCATGGAAACTTAAGCTTTCGTCAAATGATGCCGCACGACTTGATTTTCAAGTGGATCTTCCCTTATTTCATCGTTACCGAAAGTCAAGGGGACCATAAACGTTTGGAGGCGTTGAGGGATTTTTATCATTGAAAGTGGTGATTTTGATAAAATACTTGATGACTGCCAGTTTTCTTGTTGGTATCCCGAAAAACATAGTTATACCATTCAAAAAAGGACGACCACTCAACGATGATGGGGTGGTACATTATTTTATTTTGAAATACTTTCTCCCTCTTATCACTATGGATATCATGAACGTATCCAAGTTGATACACGTTTGGTCCATTTACTTCCGCATCTCTTGCTTGGATTGAAAATTTTTATCTTTTGTATGTGGACAAGTGCTTTTGACTTCATCAATAGTCTCGTTATCTCGAATGCGAAGCGCTAATTGTTAACTTTTTGTGTAATTCGCCTTGAACTGATATTCGTGCATACAATAACTCAATTAAGAGCTGATTGAAAGCGCTTGCCTCCTGCTTTTGAGTCTGCTAATTGAGACCCTAAGGGGACATTATCAAAAGTGAGGATTAATTTCGTTCGACTTCACAGAGGTTTTGACTCCCTTTACGTCGACAGAACTGTTTTGAAACCAAGGGAACCGAAACATGCTTTGTACGCTAACAGGGTTTAACTTGTTTTTCAAAGGCTTGTCATAACGCTGCTAGTAGGAAAACTAACAAGTTTGGAAAACTTTTCGTTCCTGTACTGAGACGCAATGACTCAGATTAGTGTATCCTTTTTGTAAAAATAATCTTTTACACATATATCGTGTGATAAAAACTTGTCGAACTGTCAAGACAGTTTGTCGAGTTACGACTAAAATTTGTCGCTTCTATACTACCACAGCGAAATTTGACGTTTGTACCATAATGTATCAAATCTCCGTTCTCGTAAAATGTTGGTTTGTGGTTTCTGTCTACGAGATTTTTGGAGTGAAACTTTTTATGTGACATTGTAGGAGTTTTAGCATCAGAGTTAACTTGTAGAGCTAACAAATCTGTTAAACTCCTTGTCTCTTTCTAATTACCATTTACTTAAGCAGAGTGAGAGAGGCGGAGAAAGTTTACGAAGATCCGCACAAAGCGGAGCAGCCGAGAATAGTTTCACTTCTGACGCTGTTTGTTTTGATGGAATTTGAAAGAAAACCTGTTTTGATCAACAGACTTAATTTATAATTTTTAGAAAACTTTTTCAACTGTTCTGAGGTTCGTCACAATAGGACTCCACTAAGGAATCAAACTAGTCCGTTTGTAGAATATGCAGGCTATGTCGTCAACTTAAAATTTCTTGAACAATATACTCTCTCATGATGAACTAGTTTGTTAGTTGGTTTGGAATCATCCAATTCTCTTGCCGATCATGACCCAATCTAGTTTTGAGATTATGTTAGTTGAGCCATGAATTCCAATAAATAAAACAAATTTAAAAAGGATCAGAAATCCTTCAACACTTCCATTGGTTGTCGTAAATATCAACATTCAACATCAAACACAAAATCACTTTCATAAGATATTCAAAATGTCGGAAAAAGGAAAATAAAACGAAATCGAACAGGATTTATTGCTGACAAGGAGCTTTTGATAATTATCAGATTGGGAAAAAGTGAAAATTCACTATTTTCACTTAATACGGCTTGAATTTACGTATTTCTGCCTCATAAATCGAGAAACTCTACAACTCCGGGCACAAAGTGTGTTTAACTTTATTTATGTGGTTTCGTGTTTATTTGCGTGAGTTATGGACTGATAAGAAGGGGAGCTATGAGCTGATAATGTTTTTCGATTTGTGTTTGAAGTTTTCAAATGATTTCCAATTTGTGAGGTAGATTAAAGAACTTCAGGCTTAATCCCTTTCATATCGATGTGGTTTTCTTGGTTTTTCTCTGCTCCATAATCTTCGAGGAAGTAATCCGTTTTGATGGAAGCTTCCAGGATGATGGTACGTTGGTCATTAAGACTCCAAGGAATGTGAATGAATAGAATCTTTAATAATTTTCGAATGAACATACGAAGACTTCGCTTCAGTTTCACTTTGGGAATTTTCCGTGAGACGAAAACATAAATGAGACGCCACTAATTCATGAGAATTCCTACATGTGGCGACAAATGTTTGTTGACTGCATAGAAAAGTCTCATGTTACAACTGGGATCAGAAATATAGAATCGTCCAATTCACATGAATCCATTAACGAAATTTATTTACCAAAAACGAGACATCAAAGGATACACCGATTCCGGGTCATTTTCAGCCGTAAATGGGCAACTTCCTGTGTGAGTCGGGGAACGATACTTCGTGAAAAAGGAAAAGGATTTAATTTCCTGAAATCACTTCTATTGCATGCTGGTAAAGGTAGTACTGAAATCTCTAAAACATTGAAAGTGGTTCATTTCATTCCACTTCCTGCACTTAAAGTTGGACACCATTGGAGTTGATGGAGCTCCAATAAATCTAACCAGATTTATTTAACTAATTTATCATCTCGGATTTAGTTACAACAAGCTTATACAATATTTCCAAGTTTATCTTTCAAACAAAACTATTAAAATTAATTTTGTCATAAATTTTTGTCCAGAGATTTATTTCCACGTTAATGAACCATTCGATTCTGAGCACACCTTCGAGGGTCATTGATTGATTGATTCTAAGCATGGCTGCGACATCTTCTACGATTTACGAGGAACCGTATCACTTGGTCTTGCCTTTTCCACTTGAGGTCCAGCTTTGATTAATAGACTTCGTTTAAGGTGTTTTGTTTTCTCTATGAGATAAAACTATTATCTCGATATCAGCTTTTGGTCAGAGATTGTCTGGAGAATGGTGGAGGTAGACTTTCCTCAAGAATGGATTCTCTTAAAGCTTGTGGGATTTAAAACTTTAAAAATTATAAATATTACTAAAATTTAATTTAGGTTACCTAATAAATAACTTTTCAGACACGACAAACTTAAGAACATGAAATAGAAATTGGTATCAGATTTTCAAAAATTTTAACGACATCTTTAAGAATCATAGCTCCAGCGTTTGTTAAGAATAAGAATAAGAGGAACTAACGATGTCTGATAAGGTTGACAAACAGCTAGAAACCATAACTAACCCTTGGGATATTATAAAACAAAATTCTCATAAATTTCGATTGTAAATTTTATTCTTAAAGCAACAGACCAACAGATTTCCTTTTATATTATATTTCGTAGATCTATCAAAGTAGATAATAAAATAATAAAAGTGTCTTTTATAACCATGTCCTGGGATGTCCTGAATGGACGTTAATATTTCGTTTTAATGCTTTTAAAGATAAAGAAGAGAAAAGTTTAAATGGGTAGAAAAATTTTAAAATAAAAACGAAATTTTTCTCTTTTCCGGGTGTCAGTTGGGGTTGTAAATTTGGTTTTTTTGTTTCACATTTTTATTGTAAATTAGTTCTTTGTTCTGAATTTTTATTTAATTTTGTTCACAAAAGAACTTCCTTCACATGAACTGTTTGAAAATGAAATTCGAAACATAGACTCATATAGGAATATCCCAACTATGTATATCCCAACAATGTGAAATCAAACTACAATCAATTGTTTACTTTGAGGGCAAATGAATTTTGGGCAGAATTTCATTTTGTGCACGTATACTTCCGTATTACATTGTAAAGCCTATTTGGACTGCAACATCTTATCATATTGGAAACATCAGATACTACTCAACAACTCCTTACGTGTTCCATACTATCTACTTTGTAGTATTAGTTATTTGCTTTGAGTAGCCTTGAGTCAGAAAGAATTTGAAACCAAACAACCACAGAACCACTAAAGATTACGATTAGAGTGAAGTAGAATCTGATGATCCTGACCACGTGCAGTAACCCCGGATACATGTTATAAGCCATGAACGTGCTGTGCTGACCACGGTTAAATATGTAGGTACTTCCGAAGAATTAACCCCAAATGAAAAATCGTTAATGAACCCACTAAACTTTCTGGTCAAAGGAGCTTCACGAATTAAATTTTCTTTTTTTCCCGGAAAATTTCCCAAAATCAATGAAGTTTAGGTAATGCTGTCGAGGCAACCTAATCCTGCTAAAGAACCTTTACCAACCAACCGAAAGTCTCGGTTTGAGTCAGGTGATAAAGAAAAACTTTTCGTTTATTATTCAAAAGCTAAGAAATCATTTTGCAGTAAGAAATTAAGCTTCAGTTAATAATTTATGGGCTTCGAGGTAAACACAAGAAAAAAAAAAACATTGGAGAATTAAGAAAACTTTCAGAAGCAGATTTTCACAAACAACCTCATCGAAATCAATTCAGATTAGACAAGAGCAGGCAATTCCTTCTGCGGAAGGAGCAACATCTTGAGAGGGTGGAACGGAAACTTTCAAGGTGAATTGTTGACATAATAAAAAAGTTCGTTTATTTTTTTAATTATTCACAAAAGCTGAGACGTTGAAACTTTCTCTACCCGCAACAAAAACTCTGTTAATTAGAAATGAACGAAACTCGTTAACCTCGTGGAAAATTTATTTTGTGGTTCGCTAAAATATAAACGACAAAAAACCAACAAAATTTTACTTTTACACTTGGAAATAACGTTTTTTTTTTTTGTGGGAAAGTTCTGGAATTTTTGCAAACTCCGTGTTTGGCGATGAACCTTACCACGACCCAGTACACTGTGGAATTAATGGAAAAACTGCAAACTGGAAAGTAAAAAATATTACTTTGTTTGTACCAACTATTTTCCAACCACAGCTTTTTTGTTTTCCTGAAACCTGTCAAGCTAAATCCGAACGTATGTGCCAATGGGGTTTCACACCAATTTCATCAAATACTAAATAAACTCCAAACGAACGGATGTACATAATCGTATCCTGGAAATCAGGATAAACTGTTACATGATACAATGACAATTGAATGAACATTTTAGCTAAACGCGCTCTCACGCTGCACTTATTTATAATTTTACGCAACGCTAATTTACAACAATCACGCGTAGGCGCTTACACGACCCCGATGATGTCACTGGCAAAACAAACGCTGCACGATAAATACGTACAGACACTTTCTATCCACTGTGACTTGAACCATTGTTATCGCATCATTAGTCTCGTAGCTATGAGCGATTGAAATGTTCAAATGTTGCAAGAAATACGACAAAGTCACACTGAAGAATTATTTTTGCTCTTGGTGGGAAATGGTGAGTACCGCCTAAATCTGCTATCAATGTTAAAGTTTATATCCTGACAAGCCTGTTGCCGTTGGAGTGCTTTCAGTTTAGAGTAATTCCTGCTTTTTCCAGAACTTCTAGTCATATATATTTTTATATTTCAAAGCTTATAAAAGTTTCAATGAATTTAAAAAGCGAATTAGTTCAACTAGAATGACGCAATCTTATTCATGTATTCAAGAGTTGCCATGAAGGTAACCGTAAATCAAATCAACCCCATCTCGTTGTAATTGAACTGGATTTAGCAGACAGCTTATCCAACCTAACAAGCAGCGATTAAAATCGTATAATTCCGAATTTCCGAACATCCACATCAATTGGAATCTTTTCAGTTGGAATGTTTCCATTTGAAGTATGAAATTTTCCCTTCAAATAAACAAAGTTTGTTGGAAAGAAGGTGATTAAGCTCTAAGCTACTGGAAACTTTATACTCCATTTAATGCTCACATACTAATCCGAATGTAATTTGCCAGTACTTGTACGCAGTCGTAAGGATTTGAAGGATAATTCAAATGTGAAACAGGATTTTTCGATCATCATCAGTTTTTATTCCATCCGATTTAATAACAAATTTTCCTCGTTCAAACCAGAGACGTGAAGAAAGGATGTTGCTTTGAAGGATTTGACATTGCTCCAAGCTATTTCCGCAGAAATTAAACGCCAGGTTTGTTCACGGACTCATCCTTTTAGAATTCAACCACTCCATTTGAACAACATTGAAGTTAAACAGTTCTGTGAATTAAACGAGAAATCCTGACAGGATAAAAGAAATACCAATGATGCCTTTAAGGAATTCTGTTGCAAAACTTCATGAAAAAGTAATTTCATTAACAACGAAAATCCATTTTGGGTCTCAATCAAGTGAAAATTTTCCAAAACGAATTTTTCCTGTAGCAATTATAAGATTCTGTGGATGAGTGTTATAGACACAAGCTGCTGTTAGATTACAAGGACTCGTTGCGAAAATTAATTATATCCTTTCTTGGAACAGGTGGATGCCACCCAGTTTGTTTAGTTGCAGGGCTTTTTGAAACTTGTGGCCACAAAAGGATATAATTTTTTTGGTTGAAAATTATTTAATCCTGATGTCCTGTTGTCATCGTGGGTATAATCCTTGCAGGATGGCAAACTCAGTGTTGAGTTTCACTTGATAACAAATTTGAAAAATTGTGTGTCCTGCGGGAAAGTGTGGACGAAACGGAGTTCTTCAGATTCAAGGATAATTAATGTTTGCCGATCAAATTTCGCGCTGTAAGGACACCAATGAAGAGATTTTATAATTAATATTGTCCTTTTATCCTCAACAAGATTTTATGTTAGATAAAATCAGCAAGGACTCGTTTCATTTTTGCAACCAAATAAAATTAATTTCGGAAATTTTAAGGTTGTCAATGGATCAGTTTACAGGAAATTGCTCATCATATCTCATTTTGAAGTTGTCGTGGGATGGCAGTTTGTCAAGAAACTCTATCAAGATTCATGTCCACTGAGTTATCCGAAGTAATCCTTGATAAGGATTTTCTTGGAAGACAATGTGTACGACAATTCCAATCTGATTCAAAGGAAGAGCAGAATCTTGTCAGTATCCTCTTCCCTTTGTTTTAATGACGACTGCGGGTCTATCAAAACATCAGGTTATTGGGATTACGGTCAGATCCAGATTAGGTTTTCCTTATTAAGGCAACCAGATCAGGATGCAACAGTTAATGGTAAGTGTTTAGTACGATATTCTGATCAAGTCCGGCAATTAAATTCCCCGATGGGAAAACTCGTATACAAAGTTTGATAGAGGAATTGCACCGTTTAGGACATACAGGGTGTTCAATCGTTTTGGTCGCCGTCTTAAATTTACCAAATTTACCATGAGTAGTTCTGAGATTCCTCTTACATATTGAAAGACATATATCAGGTGTCAGCTCCAAAATAATTGGATTGATTGCCTTATAGATGAAGTTTTATCCAGCCAATGGCTAAAAGCTCAACAAAAGCCCCTCATTAACACTTTTACACTCAAAGTTGAAACACGTTTTACTGCCTGGAATCAATTTCCAAATTTATTGCCCTTTTATAAGTTGTACACGGTCAAATGAACCAATGATTTTCGACAAAACTCTTTTAACTGAATTTATGTATCCTTTGTTCAGGAATTTCCAGGATCGAAAACAGATAAAAGGAAAATAAATTTGACTTTTTGTCGGATGTGGATTTCAGGACTTGAGGGAAAATTTTTGGAAATTGTGTATTCAATCAAGTTTGAAAAGAGTTTAAATGAGGATGAAGCAGTCCTTGAAGTAGGAAACTGTAAGTGCTAAAATCTCTATCGAGAAATATCCTTAAAAACACAATATTCAGAAATTCAGACATTTTATTCAATTTGCATTGAAGGAGTGTTCCCAGTGCTGCCAACATATCGTTCAGAGCATGAATCTACAAGATAAATGTACACAGAACCTCATTATTACTACGTTATCCTTGAAGGACCTGGAAGGATACACATTTCTTGTATACAACCAACCGGAGAGGCAAGTGTCCTTCTGTTTGACTTACAAATTGAGGAACTTTCATAGCTCCAGGAAGTCTTCCTTCGTGTTCGTTCCTTCTACATTTATTTTCACGCTACAAATCAATCGACGACAAATTAAGGACAATAAAATTAAGAACACCAAACTGAACACTCTGACATGTTTGGGGAAGGAAATTGAAAGGAAACTTGGAACGCACATCACATGAAAATTTACATAATTTACTGGAAAAAGGAAAATTTGTTCTGGACAAAAAAAAGGTGTTTTTATTTTTCGATCAAAAATTACTTTACATTCAGCAAATACACACGCATGAATTTACTAAACATTTTATTGCTGTGAACACATTAACAAATAATTGGAAAAAAAGAAATACAAATTTAACTTATTTTGAAATTGATTTCAATGAACAGGATCCAGAAGGTCCTGATTCCATTAGCATAACGAAATAAAGAAATTGTTTTCTTATTTCATTTTGGCACGTTTCGAATAATTTTTCAAATAAATTTGAATTCTTCTCTCTCTTTCTCTATTCAATTTGTAATTTCGTTATATGTTGTTAAAACTTCCTTATTTTTAAGGAAAATTTAATCAGAAGGGTGTGCTACTTCCTGACAGTTTTCCATCTCAAGGTGTTCACTTTCGGCCAAGTTCAGGATTCTCGAAGTTCTCCCTGTAATATCTTCGGTTTCTGACATTTCCGTCAAAAAGTGAGTGGAATTAATTTGAACTGTCAGGATTTTGAACGGAAACTCTAGTTTTAGGCGAATTATTTCTGTTTTAGGTAAGGGGGAATTTAAAGTAAAGTGCAATTTTGCGTTTAGGTATTTTTCCTATTTAATTCTGTACACAAAGATTCCGCGGCTACTGGCATTTTGATTTGAATAATTTACAATAAAACTATTCATTACGAGTGTCCAAAAATTATTTATTACTTATTAAATTATCTATTTGATTATAAACTTGAAGCAGAATGGAAGAAAAATTCAAGAAATAGTTGTCAAAATTTCCACCTTCCAATCAAACAATTTACTGATCATTCGTTGAACTACACACTCTCGTTTGTGTTTGACGTCGAAGAGCGCAGCGCGAAACTCTAAAACCGGTTTTACCACACGCATCTTGTGGGAACGAAATTCCATCTGAATTGCATACTATTCTTACTAAAAGGGAGAAGAGAAGTTATTTCCAAAAGAGATGAAGTGTTAATGTAGCCTTCACATGGTGTTCTTTTTGGACAAATTCCAACATTTGTCAGTATGGAGGCACAGAAACAAGTTAGTGTTGTGAAAGTGTCTGTAGAACACTAAACTAGCTCCTTCGTGAACTAACTGAACTTAATGTTGAGTTTTTGAAATTGGGATTAAAAAGGCATTGTAGGACTAGTTCCTTTGCGAACTACCCACCGTACCTGAAGAAGAATGGTGCTGCCGGGAATGAGTATATCCTTTTGGTCATCCTAATCTTGAATTTGTGAAACCTAATAAATTGACGACATCAAAGAGAAGCAAGAAACTCCATTGATTAAATTTCCTGAAAAATGTGTACCTCAAACATGTCGTCGATGTTTTATATCAGCTATTATTTACAGAAATCACTTTCAGTTTGAAGAATGTTTAACACATTAACTCCTTCAATAGCAGCAACTGAAATTTATATCCAAATAAATCTAATAAACTTTATCGTACACATAACAACATTTATTGGTATAAAGCACGACATTAAGCAACAAATTAAGCTGAAAATGATTTATGGAAGCATTAAAACCGATTCGTGACGTATATTCGTGATGAGTTGTTGAGTTTTTATTAAGAACCAAATCACTTAATTAAAACTTTAGCTTCTTAACTTTGAGGGTAAAGAACGAAATGAAGAATCCTTTTGTAGCATCTATTTTTATAGTCCTCGAAATTGTCAGTGCGTACTTAGTGTCAGGACTTGACTAATTGCCTTTGGTTTAATTGATTTAAGTATGGAAATCAATGAGGGTAATTGAAGGAAATTGCAAAAGAATTGAATTGAATTGAAGAACAGTACTCAGAATTTACGCTCTCCTAAATCGGGAATACTGTTTCAATTAGCATCCTTCAATATAAGGACTCTCAAGGGTCTACACAGGATAATGATGGTAATTACTTTACCATGTCATTAGTGTTTGCGTAGAGTTTTGCGTATAATACAATCTAATTATAATAACAAATTTTTTGGGGGGGATTCTATGGTAATTTTGTTTCTGGATGTGATTATCTTTTAAGGGCATAAGGGGAGAGTTACTTGTTGCAATTTACCTGGATCCTGACACTTAACATCTTAATTGTTTAACATGATTTAATAATATCTCGTTGTGATTTATGATTTGTGCTATAAATCCATCTGACAATTTGAGATACAATACGTGTTACATGAAATACATTCAAGATTGAAGAGGATAATAAAACGTTGTGAAGATGGTCCAATTATCTTAGTAATAAAATAAAGAAAAATTGTTTTAATTTTAATCCTTAAAATGTTTTTCCACAAACATCCTTTTCCACGATTTTACAAACAACTAAACGTCCCATTTGCAGGCAATTGTAATAAAATTAACTTTTTCCTAATAATAACAACGATTCTGTGAATTCGTTCACCTGATACAGCAAAGGATATCCTTCTATCGCTAATAGCACTTCAACCAAAAACGTTCCCTAAATTGGTAATTTTCGTTAATTTTCTCCATTCACATTTTAATGATCTTCATCGTATTTCACAGGACTCACCTGTATCCTGTTTGATATTTCCGTCAAACAGGATTCGTTATTAGCAAATAATCGTGTAATTAACACCCGCAATAGCCGATTCACATTCAACTTTTATGCTTTTCCCTAAATCAAGACTCGCGCCATTACTTTATCCTTGTAAACAGGTATACATGTGAATGCCATTTTCTCGTTGTTTGTTTTTCCAACAAAATGTTGAGATACAAGAAGAATATCGCATTTACAGATTTACATTTTGAAGGTATCCTTCAGAATATCCCTCTAAGGCACAGAGGTATTTATGACAGCCGGCGAAATGGTTGGCTAAAATTTTTTGCAAGGGAAAAAAATTGGAAAGTTTAACGACTTAAAATTACATTTTTGTGGAACAGACCCTCACTTTTTGGCTATATTCTGTGCTTAATGAGATGAAAATGGCATAATTCGTTGTGGTGTCCTCGTATACGTTAAGATGTTGCTTTTTTTTCGGGGCAACGTTTTTGAAAACGTAATTTTCACTTGAAGGTTTTTATTAAAATATTCAAACGAAAAACATATTTTTCACGGCTTTATAGGTTTAAAAATAATTCAAAAAGGGAATATTCGTGGGCATTCAATCACCATAAATGGGGAGTACAGTAATCTTTCAGAATTCTTCCTTTTGGAATAAAAGCCCAGAAGTGATATCTTCTTTCTTGAATGAGACAAATTGGAATGACTCTCAAACATGAAACTTACATCGAAATGCCCATAAAACGAATTCAGGAAATATCAGCTTTGATATAATATTATGGTTCTTCTGTGCGAGATATCTTGATTTGGTATAATCAACAAGAAGATTCCGACATTGTCCTTATATCTATTGGACGTTATAAGGTGTGATATCTCAGTCAAGGAAACCTGAGATTTTATGTTCTTGGGATGATTATCAAGATCTATGGAAAATTGACTATGTTTTATACATTAGGCATGTGCCACGCGGAACTTCCAGTTATGACAATCTTCTGAGATTTAACTCGTCGCGCTAAACACAAAACAAAAAAAAAATTACGAAGATCCGCACAAAGAGAAGACGGCGAGAGTAGTCGCCAGTGCTGCTTGTTTCTTCATGCCGTTTTCTTTACTTCTCACAGCTTTTGATCAAGTATATATCCACGAGAAGGTTTTAAGAGTTTATCTACTTCAAAGTTGGAGTTTAAGTAATGTGATTTTCGACCTTCGAGAAATCATTATCGAATCGTTTTCCCTTCGTAATAATGATAATTTGATATGTACATCGCTAACTCCAACTTTAGTTCCAACTAATTGGTATCGTATGGTATTTGACAAATCAGTAAAGTTTCCACACTAATTGGGGAGCAAATAACCCAAGTATTTAGCATGTCCCGAATATGTGAATCGAAATCACTGATAATGAGGAATTCCTCAAGAATTAATGTTTACTCGAGACGAACTTAATTAAAATAAAACGAAATTGTCTACATCTTTAGCAGGTTGTATGAACTACACTAATTTGAGTCATCATTTTGTTTCGTGTAATTAATTTAAGTGCACCCCAAGTAAAGGAGAGAAGGTGTATTTAAATTAACTTTCAACGAATTTATTTATTCAGTGATGTAAATTAAACGATGTAATTTTGTAAGGAAACAAACACGAAACACAGAGAAAACTATCAAAATTATCCTTGGTTATTTAACAAAGTCCTTTTTATGTCCTTAAAGGTAAGAAATCCTAAACTACTATGCTCTTTTAAAATTCCATTCTAACCCCAAATTCCGGACCCGTCAAATCCAGGATCAACAAATAAAAACACAAAACGTAAATTGCTGAAACTCTATAAAATTAAATACAACTACATCGTCCTTAAAGTGTTGTTTGTTTAACATTTAAAACTCATTCCAGTACAGGGTCCTTGTTTATTTATTTATTCCTACTCCTTGCGGATTATCCAGCTCCACCACCTCCAATCCAAACGTAATTGGAGCCTGCCATCCGGGCCATCTTAAATGGAAATTTTTTCCCGAATTTACGGTCGGTGGATTCAACAATTTAAATTTCATCTGGAGTTGGAGCTTAATCTCCCCATTGAATGGATTCTTTCTGTCTGTTTAGTATTCGTAGCGACACTTTTTTGTTCACTTACTCAGAATTCGGTAAAGGATCTGGGTATTATGGGACACTAACGTGTGCCTCCTGCTGCGTTAAGGTCACGTCGTGGTGCTTCTTTGCCTGTTTTATTGTCCATTATAAGTTACTTCGATTTTGTATGGGTTAAGCCTTTTTCTAACTAGAAAGCAGGTGGTTCCATTATACATTCAAGGATATA
Source organism: Chrysops caecutiens (assembly GCA_963971475.1). Lineage (NCBI taxonomy): Eukaryota > Metazoa > Arthropoda > Insecta > Diptera > Tabanidae > Chrysops > Chrysops caecutiens. The sequence continues at coordinate 6,598,682 of OZ020569.1, read as the reverse complement.
ACGATAAATTCGTATCAACCAGGATATTACAAAGAACAGGTTCATATGGAAATTTTATGCGGTATTCTCACGTTATGGGTTAAATTTCATGACATTTCCAGGACACTGGGGTAAGGTGGGATCTATTTCAATTCTTCTTAAGTCTTGATCATGGTTAACTTCCCTGAAACCTCAAATCTCTAGTATAAAAAATGTCCTTGAAGGGCTGCCATTGTTATGTACATACCAATATTTTTTAGTCAAGGATATTCTTTAAAATATGTCAATCCGTATACCAAAGAGAATAACTAGTAAAAATTAGGGTTACCATATAAATCTTGTGTAAAGCAAATCGCAACCCTTGAAGGACACTTCTGAACCAAGAAGTGAAAACTAACAAAAACTATATAAATTAATTTGTCACGAACAAAATGGATTTACAAATGATAGTCTCCTGATTATGATTTGCAACTGCTGATATCGTTATCCCGTACCAAATATCCTTCAGAGACAGTCGAATTCCATCTAAGGATGTTCTAAAATAAATATGACCTGATAAAAAGAGAAATATCATTGACGTCAAGTCATAAAAGAGAAGTTGGTGTCACAATGTCCTGTCGCAAGAATATCATCTGTTAATTGCCACTCAAGGATGGTGATAATGACATGCTTTGCATAAAGGATCCATATCGAATGCAGTCACCAAAATGAAGTACTAACTTCGATTTAATGTCCTTTTGATAGTTGTCATGAAAGTGTATTATGAAAGTGTGTTAGTGGAACATCAAAAAGTGTCCTTAATTTTTGTGTCATGTCAACCATTACCAAGCAGACCATAAAAACTCGAATTGTGGAAAGAGGGGATATGCATTGAAGTTTCATAAAGATGATATCAACGAACTGAACAATATGCTGTCCCCCATTTTATGAAGTCCCTCATTCCACAGAATCCTTCCAGATGTTGTTTGGGTTCTCCACCATTTTGCATTTATTTTTCGTTTTGTTTCCATTTAAATTGCACCCTCGAGTAAAGGACATGAATGACTTGTGATTGAGTCCTGTTGGCTCATCATGAGATGCTGTGATAAGAAATGAGACAGACGTGATATTAGCGCTAACAATGTATCGACAACGTCAATCTTAAGTGTAGAATCCTGTTAAGGATACTAGGCTCTAAAACCCCAACAAACTAATCAAAAACTTTCTAATTTGATTCACATTTCCGTTTGACATTGATGTATCGTCCTGCACGTGATACTTTTAGTATATCCTTAAAGTGGCATTGAACAAGAATAAGAAAGAAAGTTGATTGAAGTCTTTTTTTTGTGAAAAAATAATTCGATCATTTTCAACAAGGACACTCTTGCACGTTTGAAGGAAATAAAATGAAAAAGTTGATAAAGTCAAATTACATTTCTTTACAAGGATTTGAACTTTCTAAAAAGGAAAAACTCTCACGTCACCATTTCGCTTGCTTCCTTTTTTCTTTAAAGATATTTGATAGTTTCTATGATTGTTGTGAGGATAATGTAACTAAACCAAAATCATCCTTCGCGATTGTGATGGTATTTGTGTCGTTTTGACGTTTTGCCTATAAAATCCTTGATAGTATCATGTATCGCCATTAGATCTACACGTCTTACAGGAGTACTACGCAGAAATCCTGTTTTATGTGGGTTTTATTCCTTTCATCGGGATAAGTCAATGTTTTTGTGATAAAATCCCAGAATCACAAGGACTGCAGGGGGTGTTATGTGTTATAAAACGAAGTAAAATGGAAATAAACTTGTAAGGATTGAAAGGATCTTATTTTCAAATTCTAAAGAGTTCGAGGCCGATGAAAAATCTAAATCATTTGTCAAGGAATTTGTTGAGCGTGAGTGAACTTCCATTACGGATTATTGAATGTTACGGGGGTGGGATTTTTGGGGATGAATAGAGCACAATCCTTTATTCAGTAAACATCATAAAAGGATTTCGTCATCACAATAGATTCTAGTGAAGTTTTGGATTGCTTCCATATCGTAGAAAAAATTTAATAATATTTCAAACTTCAAAAAAAGGGATCCTTTAAAAAATTGGTGATTAAAAAATGTTCCCCTAAGGTTCAATTTCCAAATAAGGGATACCTTTGTCATGGAAACTTTTGTCCTTGTTCAAGTAGGTTTTTTTGTTGTATTCCTCCTGGGAAACCAGGAAACAAACCTTCTTGACCGTACATGATTTATGGATTTTCCCAGAAATCAAGGTGCTTCCGTGTCATGTACCTTGTGCCCCCTGCGGCATACCTAAATCCCGGATTGAATCCTGATGTCTTTAATCAGGGGATAATCTCTTCGTTACACAATTTGTGTGTTTTCCTTATTCCGAATGTATTGAGAAACTCCAAACCTGGAGTCGAGAAACAGAAAAAAGGGTCGACACTTCATACTACTATAACTATTGTTCTGGTTGATATTGTTACGAATTCTGTAAGCTGTAATCGTTCAGCAAAAACCCTTTTTTCATTTATAATTTTGTAGTTCTTGACACATTTCAGTTATTTACATGAGGGTTAAAATATCATCCTTAATGTTATATTGTATTTTATTGACTCCATGAGGATGATAAGCTCCAGGATGAACATGAACAGGAACAGGGCAGGAACTTTGGAATTAGGTTGACTCTAAGAAATTATTGCCATTTGAAAGTATCAGCTTATCGTATTGTATATGTTTTATATTACGAATGATTGTGTGTTTTGTTATACTTTATGACCTTTCACATATGGCTATGCGGAAAGGCTACGAGTGACTTATGGATAATAATTTGTATGATGAATATTTTATCTTCATCTTTATCTTTGTTGTTGTAATGGAAAATGGTTTTTTGATTTGAGATCAAATTTCTTTTGAATACCTCGAAACAAACCTATACCAAAATTTAGTGAATTCAGTTTGCATGGAAACGAGGGAAGGGACGAACTTTATTCCCTTGAGAAGTAATTTTCTCCCTTCGTCTAATTCAAATTTATTCAGTTTATTTTCGGAAAATCACGTAACAAATTAAATCCAACAATGAAACAACAATAAACGTGTCCAAATCAACGAAATGTTTGTTTGATTCCGAAGTCGTCTTGGCATTTGTTGACGCTTCAGTGTAAACACCACCAAGTGGATGCACATGGATTCATTGGCTTGGAGACTATAACATGTCCCACAGTTCCCACAGTTGGATCCTTATGTTCCGTAAAATAATAAAATTTAATAATACTTCCAAAGCCAAAACAAACAAACACTTGATGGTTCATATAACTTCAAGATTTTGATTTGCTTCAAATGGATTTAATGTGTCGTCCTTATGGGATACAGCATGGATATGATCGAAATTTGCCAGAAAATTTCCAATTTGCCCTTGAAAAAATACTTCAATGAGGGTTTTTAAAATCATCATTAAAACCAATTAACAAGATTTTTCTCGAATAAAAATTTTTAATTATTTCTCATTTCTATTTCCAGATTTGCCTTTGATCACACTACATCGTCCAGCGATGCGTGGCAAATGGAACGCCTGACGTTTATGGCGAAACGGAAGTGAAGTCAATAGTTTTATGGACAAAGAACAACGTAAATCACTTAAAGAAACTGTAAATATAAATCCGGCAGATGTTCAAGCCTCACGCCTTGTGTTCTGTATAAGGAAATGAACAAAAAAAGTGCATCCACGAGCGGATATACCACGTGTGTGATTGTGAAGTAACAAAACCGATTCACAAGTTCACCCCGAAATCATAAATTTTTAAAAATTTCAATTATTTATCACATAAGACTGTTGAGGGTCACACAAGGGGGGAATTTCTTAAAATAGTCCCCAAGTAAACGAAGTGCATCGGTGAGAATTCCAAGAATTCAGTTATTAAATTATCGACGAAATCAGTGCTAATTACACCAAATTGATGTTTGAAAACGTTCAAAAGTGATTAAGTGAAGTTTTGTATTAATTTGTTAAAATATTTAATATCCACCAAGTGTGGAGACAATTAATCATAGGTAATTCTTAATTAAGAATCATCCCCAAGGGTTGAAGTGTATCATCACATGGAGGTGGCTCCAACAAACTTCAAGAATGAAATATGATTTTGAACAAAGTTATTAGTGAATTTCAAAATTAATAATTAAGTGCAATAAGTAAGAAAATTAAAGTTTTCCAGCATAGTTGGAGTCTTACTCCCAGTATCTTCGAATATCTTCTTCAAAATGTTTCCGACATTCAAGAGTGTTCTAAATTCGATTTGTGGAACATTATTCTCCAGACAATTTATCATTTTCGGAATTTTGCTGCAGATTATCGTCAGTTTTGGTAAGTTTCATCGAAAAGTTTCTTCTCGAAAGTTTAATTAGTTCATTCTGTGAAAGATTTTTGATTTTTATCCATTTAACTGATTAAGTCTAAAACTTATAATAAATCTCATTTTCAAAATCCTTGTATATTCAACTTCATGTTAGTTTGAGGGGTAAGTATCCTCTTGAGGAAAGTCTAATGGCCGATAGGCACCTGAAGATAAAATTGATTCCTATAAAAATTTTATATCCCACAGTTGTTACATCCCTAAGTGTGTACGAGTGTAAATCAATTACAAGGATAACAACATCGAAAACATCATCCTTATTCAGTTTTTCTATTTTGGGTAACTTTTAAGTATCAATAAAAATTGTCATAAAAATGTTTCTGACATTTTCCAACAGACACAATTCTAGCCTTCTCAGAAACAGGACACATTTCTATACATTTAATTATATCATTCAATAGAAAATCTTTATATTTTATTCTTATATAAGAAAATGGCATTGATTGACATTTAATAAGACGTTGTCGTGGAAAAATTTTGTTTCTAACATTCGAAAATCGATTGGAAATAAATCAAAACTTCAAGCACGAACAACGACAAAAGCAGAGGGAACATTCCTTGCCTGAAGATATAATACTTGAATTCTTGAATCATCCCTCTTAAGAATTCTGGGAAAATTTTAATAGAAATTTCATTCCAAGCTGCTTTGCAAACCAAATTGATTGCAGGAACTATGTATTCCGGACAACCATATCATTTCGGATTGTGTTCTTTTAGGGAAAATATGTTACATATAACACGGAATTTGAAGAAGTTAAAACTTTGATTGAATCCGATTGTTAATCATACGAAGCAATCAACCTGAGTTGGGCAAACTACCGAAAACATGGATTTATAAAAAGCAATTTGTGTTATTGTCCGAACTCTCATGAATATTGATTGTTTAATTAGTTATGAGCTTTAAGCAAATATCATCAGGAACTACGTATGATCATCTTTTATACGATTATGAAACAAATTTTCATTTGAAACGGAAGTTATATTTCTCCTCAAGGATATTGCTCGAATGTTTATTTACGTAGAAAACATTGAAATTCAATTAAACGTAAAATTTGAAAATAGGGAACCAATGTGGTGGTAGGAAAATTTACAAAACACATTTTGCATTTTGAATTAATTAAAACTGAGTAATGTGAAGAAAGTACTTTATCATGAATACCAACTTGACAATTGTAAACATTGTGTGTTGACATTTGTAACCGAGAAATGTGAAAATTTTTAAGCGAAATTGAAAGTGAAATTAATAACATCTTCTATTCATTCTGGTAATTAGCAATTATTCTTGTGCCAACATGTTACCAACTCAAATATAAATAAAGTAATAAGGATAAGTAGAGAATAACATCAACATTTTTAGATATCAAGTTTTTGTATATTCATCAATATAATGCGAAACATAGGAAAATTTAGCAAATAACAAATAGTTGGATGGATTTCAATAAAGTTGAGACAGTTCAATTTGTCCAGTTCAATCTACCAAGAGAGATAACACAGCAGCTGTCGATTATCGATTGCAAATTCGAATACACAAAAGCAAGGGTCTCAATCAATATGCGATTTTAGACAAGTTTAGCTGATATATTTGATGATGAAAATCATGTACCAATGAATAAATCATATAAATCGTATAGTCCAATCAAAATTTTTGAATTAGAAGATGCAAGCAGTTCCTAAGCGGCTACAAAATTTACTCGACAGGCAGATGATGCGAGTGTGAATAAGGAATAACTGTAGCGCTTCTTTGATTGAGCTACTGAGTAGTAACTGATCAGTAACGCAAATCACTAATCGGATTATTTTGACTAGTTTTGTGTGTAATCAAATGGAACGGCACCCACGACGCCACTCATTGCGAACAGGTCGAAAACCGGTTTGTAACTAGTCACCAGGCAACTCGCGTGCGAAATCACTAAGTGATTTTACTTTTGAGCGCACTGATTCAGCAGGATGATGAATGACCAAGAAAGCAAGTGTTGGTCGGTGATGAGTAGCCTCTAATGAGTCAGTAACAAGTTAACCAAGCTACCAACCAGTTTAGTTACTTTTAAGAAGCTCCGTGTTTTGACGATCTAAGCCTGCAATTTCGGAGTCTATAAATGTATCTTATTTAAATTTTCTAATTTTGTTTCATTTGTTTCAATTTATAATCAATCGAATCATGTATGAATGCATGACTGTAGTTAAGAGGAACATGATAAACATATAAATTGACATAAGAATTTTTAAAATTTCCTTGTCAATTTTGATATATCCATGCAAATTAAAAATGTCAGGCACACTTGAAACGTAAAAATTTCAATCAATCCATCTTCATGAAATTGACAGAATTTTCTGTGTAAAAATAAATAGGAAAGGAAATTCCATACGAACATCACACTTGTCATGATCCACATTAATATCTCAATGGTATCTTCTCTCTGCCACTGCCAAATAAAGGACGATTAAATATGAGTTTCCACTTCATGTCCTTAAGAAGCGAAATCAATTAAAGCAAACCTACATTCTCAAGACATAAATGCAATTAACTTCGAAATGTTTTTTTCATCCAGATATATCCTTGAACCAATAATCCTGAATGGAAAAGACAAATCACTATCCTTTTGATCCAATAACTTAAGATACAATAATCTCTTATTGAAGTTCCTTAAGATTTCCTCGAAGACGATTATATTAACAATGACTAGCTGAAGCTAACAATTCCAGGATAACATTGTAGAACAAAAGGAAACAGGACATAAAAACAAAACCAGAAAGAAACAAAAAGAACTTCCTAAAATAAAAATTAATTAGTCTTACAAGCTTCAAGTCCTTTTTCTGAATTCTAGATTCTATGAGTAACACTTTATTCGTCCTTTTTTCATCCTTTTAAGGACATGAAGTTATTCAATTAGTTACTGTCCAGTATCGGAATGCTTGTATGTGTGAATGTTATTCCATGTCATGTATTCATCAAGATCGATTGTTCCGAAAAGTTGTGACAGGACGATCTAGAAGGATATGAGCAGTTCACTCTTACAGGACGTGAAAACATTGAAACTTTTCTTCCATTTAATGTGAAAGTTTCTGTTTTAACCTATTTTATTCCTTTTTCACACTTAGTAGTCAGTATACGTCCTGATAAAATATTCCTTCAGTTTTTGCTAAGGATATCCTTCTAGTAAACTTTTCCCTTTTTACACCTTTCCAAAGCAAGAAAACTTTTGTGATTAGACAAAAACCAGAAGGCAGCTTAAAGTTTCTTGTAAGACGTTTTTCCTTTCATTTACCATTTTTTCCCTTTTTTGTGTTAGAGGCTAAGGGAGGAAAGAAAAAACAAGTCAACAGATTAAAAATGCTCCCCTGATAGAAAGTTACTTCCATTCTATTCATCAATCATGGATTTTCTTACATTTCCAAGTTTCACAGTTTCACAGTTCCATAGTTTCTTTCAAATTAAGGAAGCTACAAAACGTGCATTGACCGTTGAATAGTATCAAATGAGCCACTATCGGATTAAAAGGAACTACGTGCTGTAATATGCCTAAAGCCTTTCAATTTGTATAATCTAGTCCACCCCCTTGCTTATACGGCTTATTAGGATTAATAATTCTTTTCATAACTTTATCCCTGAGCTATTGAACTTAAGTGGATGTGGGAATTCAGAATTTGGTTTTTTCTGTGAATACGATGAATAGATTGAATTTGCAACAGGATAACAAAGTTTTCATTTGCTTCAGGCTGTTTTGTTTTGAATTACTGCATGAAAAATGCGATTAATAGAATTTTGGCTGTAGGGAATTTCATGTTGAACAGGATCATTCAAAATTACGCTGCATATCACATCATGAAAACGAAGGTAATATCATCACTGTCAGAAGTTCCACAAAGTTCATGACACCTTTAAGTACATGACAAAGTTCGTGAAAGCGACAAAATTAATCAACGAATTCCGCAAGTATGCACTAAACTTTCACGTTCACTGCACTGACGTTTTCAACTACTATTAATGTTAATAATTTAGTGGAAACCGTAAACTTTCGTTTAGTTCTTAAGCTTCTAAAACGTTTCGGTGGCACTAGTTTGCGTAATTAATGAACGAGTACAAAATGCATGAAGTTTCGAGGGAGGATTTACTTTGTCTATTTAGTACAGACAGTTTTGTGAATTAAATCTGTGATTTGAGTAAATTCAACTCGTGCGGGGTAAAGATATCACTTCAAACCTTGTCACATAATGTTCCATTTAAATAATTTCATCTTGTGTGTTTTTCAAGATGATGTGATGGTAAATTTTCATTTTCTCAATATATTGCGGGTAATAACCTAGTTTCGTATTAAACATTTCTTTAAAGGCACTTGGCTCCAAATCATATACTGTGTAATGAAATTATTTGTTACTCATTTTCAATAAAAGTACTTACATAATTTGCAAGGTTGAAGTAGACTGGCATATGTATAATAACAATCTCGGAATGAAATATATCCTTACTTATCTACGCTTGCACATTTTCTCTTTCAATAATGCATTTTTTGATTACTAGGATATTATTTCATTACTTCTTACGCAATAAAACAATAAAGTGACAAAATCTAACTTGAATTTTCTCTGTCTAACTTTCGTTTTTTTCTTTTCGTTTTTTGAGTTCAAATTTTTACTTTATTTATTATTACATTTTTACTTTGTACATTGGTTCTGTCAGTTTGGTAAATGCTTATACCCTTATGTGTTATGGAACGCAGCAATCGTTCGCGGTAAACTTATGTAGTATGTATGAATGCGAAAAGAGAAGAACATTCAATCCACTTCACGCTACTTCAATCTGTCAAAATTTTAGCGTCAGAAGAAACTGTTTTTCCGTTTTGTGCGTAGAGGCGACACCGGCATGTGAGGTTGTTTCTTTTCATTTGCATGTCATCTGATATCGGAAGAATTATTTAAGAAAATTTGTTTCGAATTTTTATCAAAAAAAAAGTCATTTGTAGATGCTGTAAAATTATATAATTAAAGCTACTTCTAGAAGATTTGTTTAATTCAAAAGTAGGTTGAACAGATAATTTGTGATCACTTCAAAGCTGCAGCAGCCAAAGAATGTGAAATTCCTTAACATAAATAAAAGTTAAGGTTGAGAAGGTTTTTAGTAAAGATAGTAAAACGAAATTGAATCAGTTGAGGGACAATTGCGTTCAATTTAACTTTATTATTATTTAACCACCATCCCAAGAATCCTTTTCAGAATGTACCCTGAAAAGGTCAGTGTGGTTTAAAGGTTTTACATGATCCTAAGTAATTTAATGATGCGGAATATGTATTCAATGGTTACAGAAAATATTTTTTAAATTTATTAAATTTATCAACTGAAAAAAAACCGATATATAAAAATTCTGCAATTTCAAGTTAACCAACACTGATACATTGGTACATGCCCGAAGGGAGGATTAACTTGGGAAGCTTCAGGGACTTCAGGGACTTCAGGGACGAACTAAATGTCTATACTTAAAAATAACTTTGAGTAAAACTTTTTCCCGTTTTGGCTCCCCAATGCCCAGGACTCCATGTGAAATGAACGGGAAACAAGAAGCTTAAGGCGAATGAAGGATCATTAAAAATTCATTGTGAACTTGTGAAAGTTCTACACAATTCGAACATATGTAGAGCCTCCATAGAAGTTTGGAAAAGGTTCGATAGAAAAGAATGATTGCACCCAGAAACTTCATATTCTCAAAAGACAAATTACGGGGATGAGTTTTGAGTTTTGGCAGAAAAACTTCCAGACATTTTGGTTTATTCAAAATCGATACTTCCTTTATCTTTCGAATAAGGACTTTCACAGTGGTTTATTGTTACCCGTTAATGCTTCTACAATCACTTCTGATGTTTTCTGTATAAACTGAGAAGCCATTTTGTACTCACTAACCCTCTAGAAACATCGTAAACTTGCGCGTCCTTACCAGAATCCTGATAGAATTCTGTATCCTTTTTCGTTATATGATAGACTTTACTATAACGAAATGAAAATTTAATCGGCTGATGGCGTATCCTTGCATACTAAATTGTTCCGGATTTCCGGTGTCCTTTCTCGAGCTTTTGTGTTTATGTTTGTTTTTGTTTGAGCAAATTTATGCAAATGTACTGCGTGTGTAAGAAATGTATGCATCATCGCCTCGGTCTGAATGAAGGTGTCTGAACAGGGTTTTCGGAGGAAAAGGACATCAGGCTTAAGACTTGACAAATTGCACAGGGAAACCTCCGACTCCATGTGGATTCAAGACATTCTCAAGAAGGAAAGACACAATTTGGTACTAAAATCTTTGATTTTCTCCCCTTCAAAATGTCCTGTAAACAACGAACCAAAGTTCTGCAGGTTTTCTTGAGTCCTTGCGGAGCCCAGATTCAAAGGATTAATTAAAGCACAAGGAAACATGAAAAATCTGTTTCAAATAAAATAACTTCTCGTAAATTTGAATCACATTAAACAGAACGACCAGAGAAAAGGTATAATTAAACAAAAATTAAAAGAATAGCCACGGCCTGGCCGAAGGCATTTGCCTTAATAACCACGATAAAATAAAAATATAAAGAAATAAGGTTAAATGGAAAACGCGTTAATTAAACAAAACAAGAAAAAACAATATACGACAAAAAACGAAATGAATTAAATAATAAATTTAACTTTTTAATTGTAGTCTAACCCCGTACGCCCTTTGCCTTATGGCGTGTAGATGGAGCCACTTCATTGTCGCTTTTGTTGAGACAATTAAAAATTAAATTAGTCCGAAAATAAGATGATGGAGAAATGTCCTGAGGGTGTGCACATCTTCACGAATTTACGGGGAATAAGGACATCCTTTTTTGCCGTTAAATGTGGATTCTGATGTTATAATGTTCATCCTGTGGAAACAGGACGAGACTCCGAAAATTCACTGTTTTCAAGTTGAATTGTTAAAAATTAACAGGATTTTCTTAATTAAAACTCCCTTTTTGGGGGATTCCTTTTGAATAACGAAACACTTAAAGTTGAAATTATCCGTGTTGACCTCGGTGTGACCCGAAAAATTTGGGTTACTTTTGTAAGATATCCTGGAAGATGCAATGCAGCGAGAAATTGAACCATGTTTGTATGAAATGAAATGTTGACTCAGAAAGGATTTTCGTGCTGATAAATCAATTCGATGATAAGGCAATTTTGAATGGACTTCTTAAGGACATGAAGGACTTGAAATTGCATAGTTTCCAAAAACTTCAATTTACCTGTGCATTTTCCAATTTCGTGAATGGGTGACGAGTTTTGTCCCAGTAGCAGATTTGATACGAATCGATTTTCATTAAGAATTTCTGATTCAGGACGAAAATCAATTTTCCTGAATTCGATGCCAACTAGAATTTTAGTTTGTTTTGGATAAAAACCTAAAGTTTTCGTTCTCATCCTGGCAAAAGGATATTCATGTTTTAAACGTTTAACATTTCATCCTGAATCTGAATCTAAATCTGTATAGGCTGAAATTTCTGTTGGACACAAATTCAGTTTCGATTGAAAGGTATCCATTGATCCAAAGGAGAACCAAAAAGGGTGGCCAACAAGGGAATCCAATTTCAATTCGTGACACAAAATATCCATCACACTTCACTGGATGTTCATTATTGAATCGTTTTTGTAGATTAACAAATAGGAATACAGGAATATGTTACCAGTTCGGGTTATTCCTGGAATGATTTGAGGGATACGATATTGTGTAATATAATCGTAACATCTTTGTATTGGGTGATATTGAAAGGATTTAAGGTTCACCTACATCTGTTAATTAACAGAGATTCGATGTGATCGGAATGGATTAAAAATGCGATTAAATTGCGGAAGTGATGAGTTCAAAAGCTTTTAAGGGAAATTAATGCGGTTCAAGCTTTGGTTTTTTTTAAATCAATATAGTGCAAATTGAGACAGTCCAAGCAAACTTTTCAGGAAAGCTTAAATCAATTAAAAATAAATATGATTAAAAACCAGTTGGAGGCGTATGGTGTTGTTAAAAATTTAAAGAACGTTTTTATGTAAATGTCGCAATGTTCTGTTGATTCAATACTTGAATAAGACTTATTTTTCAATTCGTAAATTGAACTGATGAAATGATTTATCCGAAAAATCAACATACATTACTTTTGTTGTTCATATGTTTCTTCATATTTACTAACTTCAATTTATTTCCTATCAATTTGTTGTAAATATTGACAAATAAAATTGTTGCAATCAAAATAACATGTAATTTAAATCTTGCGCTCTTATTGTAACACGCTATGCAAACACAAGTCACTTTGTTTGAAGAGCTATTTCAAACATACAGATGGTATTGTCTAATTTTATGTTTCCACTAACGACCAATTGAAGCATGGTAATGCTTGTGTGTAGCAATCCCAAATGGGAACATCAGTGCACAGGCTGGCAGCGTTTATTTAGTCCATCATTCAATCAAAGACAATGCTGCAATCTCAACTTACTCACTTATGGAGATCTGTATGTCATTATTCAGACACAAAGTAAAATAATACCAAAAGTGAGAAAATTCTTGTAGTAATTGAAAATATTTAATAATTTAAAAGATTCACGTTTAGCTGCAATTGCAATGTTTAAAAGATAAGAAACATTGAAAAAAAAGAAAATTTTTATGGAGTGGCAAAATGGTTAACGAGGTAACAAACGATACCCAGCAACTATTCTCGTTATCTTCTCTTTGTGCGAATCTTCGTATATTATTTCTGTTTCTCCCTCTCTGCACGTCTAAAGGAAATAGTTTTTGTTACTTCGATGATGATTGACCGAAGTATTGGAGTGATTTCTTGATTGGCTTGAAACTATTTCTCGAAAACAGCTGCCAAATAGTGCTCTTTCAACCATGCTGATGTCTTGGTTTATTGCATACTTTGGATAAATTGTATAGTGCCTTCAATTCATTTCGTTTAATTTGAGAATATGTGACATCCTTGATTAGGTTAAGTTAACAATAGTACATTCACTAGTATTTCTAAAAACACAAAAACTACATAGAGCCTGAGCGAAATTAGCAAGATAGAAACTTCCTTGCAAACGACCCTTAATTCATTTCCCTTTTGTGAATTAGGTCAGCAGAATTTCGACTTGACTACTCTTGACATGGGACAGATCCGAGGACCGACACAGGTCGTTCATCTCACAACGAATTCAAACTGCCATGTCAGAGGTATCACAAGAGTAAAAGACACAATTTGCACCTTTTCGGCTTAGAGTGCTATTAAAGGGTTACAAGCGTTGTCCTTTTTTTATACAATTTCCTAATCCACTTAAGGGTTGATGTTCCTGAAGTGAAATTAAAAGGGCAAAAAGGTGTAGAAATTTAACGTAAGGGATCACTTAAACGCAATTAGTGCTTGTCGCAATTAAATACAACTACAAGGATTAAATTTTTCACAAAGTCCAGGACGTTCTCGAGGACTTGCTTAAGGTACATAAAGTTTGCTTAGGTACATAATTATGTTTTGTATCCCAATTTGTATTTGAGTTGATAATATAAGAGATATTGTCCTATATCACATATCCTTCTTCAAGGATGCTGATTTCAAACGGAAAAAATGTGAATTTAATCCTAGAAGCTGGAATATCATTTGAAATGCCCAATTCCCTCCATCAGAAATTGTTGATTTAACTCAGATTATGTTCTAGAAAATCAAGTTTTCATCATCAGGATCATGCAGGATCAAACAGGATTTTTCCCATCAGGGTTGGGATTTTATCGTGGAAAAAGGAAATCATTCTGATTTTTAGATAGCGAAGATTTTAAAGGGATGTTGTTAGTTTTGTTTACTATTCTTTTGGGATTTTCATAAGCTTTTCACAGTTCAGAGCGTCTAACACGGAACAATGCCTTTCCTGGATTGGACATGACAGTTTAGACAATGATCTGGATATGAAATCGTAAGGAATCGTTGTTGTGGAAGTTTCGAGGTTTTAAAGTGTTCCTGAAATACAACAGTAACAGGAACTAAAAGAATATTAATAAGAAAGCAATAGAACTGAAGCTGTTTGCCTCATTAACCGGAAATTGCTTCTTAATTAGACCTAAGAGATATATTGAACTCCTAGAAGTTCCAGTCAAGGATTCTGCTGCTGGAATACAAATTATACTGGAAGGAAGAAAGATACCTCATTTGTATAGGATAACACAAAAACATCCTTTCGAAAATCCAACAATGACGGATAGCACTATACAAATCATGTTGGATAAAACTACCACAAACAATCCTTGCAACCAGATATCCGAAGAGATTTCAGTCAACTCTCAACTACATTTGGGGTAAAACAGTTCCCCAATAAAATGGAATTGGCGGTTGGTCGATTGCATATTTCGAAAATTATTGAAGTGTTTTTAGTTTTGATTAAACTTCTCTTTGACTTAATCAGCATAACAAACGATTCCGAGAGGATAAAGTCAAAATTACTTTTCCAAAAGTTTTGTCTTAAAGAAAATCTTAAAACGTTGAAAGTTATCCTTCAAAGTTTTCCACGAAGATTGTGGTGGATTCATGGTTGTGTTATACAGAAGAAAAAATTCACCAAAGATTTTGCATAATCTTTGATTCAAGTTTAAAAATGAAAACATAAAAATAAAATGGATAAACTTTTCAAAAAGTTATTTAAAATCTTTTTATAATTTCTTGTTGCAATTCATGACACGATTTGCATGCTGATTGTGCAATTAAGTAAAATTTCTATTTTGATGGTATGTTTTGAAAATTTCAATTGCATCCCTTGGAAACACTTTTGAATAATGAAGGGCAATGGGAATGATGTGGCAGCAACCAACAAGTTATACAAAAGCACAAACTTTCTTTCTTGTAAAACTTCCTGAGAGCTTTTTCTTGGAACTTATAATTTTTTAATGTTCAAAGTCGAATTCAAATTGGATCTTACGCTATCAACACAAAAGGAGACCCACCTCATTGAAGCGCTCATACATGAACTGATTTTCAAACGCGATTTGCTCGAAACAAGGTTTTTCCAACTTCCACGAAATTTTAGATCGAAAAGTTATTGAGTGATTTTTATAAAACCAGAAGAAAATCATTCCTTATTAAAATATTAAAAATTTGAATATAATTTATTTTTGGTGGTATTATTAGAAAGTTTTTTATTGAAAAATTATTGAATAGAAGTAGGTAATGAAAATTAAAAGTTCCCACCATTTTCAAATGAAATTTAATTGAATATAAGGAAAACTAAAATTGTGTTATCCATATAACTCTTATAAGGGATCAACTTGGATGGCTACATTCAATGGGAAACAGTTTATGAGTTTCCCATTTTCAGAGGAAAGTTGAATTTGTAAAATAAATATTAGTAAAATAGTGGCAACTTCAGGGCTTCCCTCCTTCAATTTAAAATATTAAATTGAAAACTGTGTTCAAAGTCAAAAAGTCCTGCAAATTTATTCTGAATTAAATGATACCCACTTGATAAAATCTTCATCACAACGAGGACATCTTCAAAATGTACTCAACTTGAAAGCAAGCGTGTCCACATTACTCAAAGAAATTAGATTTCCTGGAGATCTAAGTAAATCTTGAAGTTGATTTTCGAGTCCATTCATTATCTACAAGTTTCGTCAATGAACAATTAAGTTAAATTGCAATTAAAGTCTTCCAGGATATTCGTATTCGTCCTTCCATCCTTGTAGCTGTTTCAATTCTCTGCAAATTTGTTAATCAACTTAAATGGAAATGCAAGTCCTTAAATCGAGTGATTTAAATTTAATATGCTTGAAAGGATATCAAAATGATGTTTCTATAATACATTAAATTAAAGGACTATACACACCATTGCTATAGTGATAAGCAGGAGGCCAATTGATGGATTTAAGTTCATCAATTTGCAAATTAATTTCAAGTCTAAAATGCTGCAATATCCTTTAGGTTAACTAATTTGTTGATTCAACCATACAAAAGTGTATACTATTAAAGCAATTATTATAAGGCTGTGACTCATCTCCTTCAAGTGTCACAAGAAACTTTTAATTAAGAAGCCGTTTTCAAGAAAGGATTCAATGTACACATTATCCACAACAGTATGGTTCCTGAGGTTGTGACAAACAAAAGACGTCACCAAGCGATTACCTTCCTTAAGGAACAAGGATGCCATTCGAAGACACTTTGGAGTTAATTTTCAAGTCAAGGTTCATGTAATTTTCCTTAAAAAAGCTTTGTTTATTTTGTGGAAAATTTTTTCTATTACATTTTATAATTAAATTCTTCAAGGATTTTGGGGTGTTCCACTTTTGGTTTTTGTAACAACACTAAACACAAAACACCAAACAACGCAAAAAGTATTGTTAATTATATACAGGTGAAGGAGATGAAAATGAAATGAGTGGGAAAGCATGTAAAATGGTGGCAAGGATAAGGTGAATAAAGTGAAAGTCATAAAAGGGAATTCATGTGAAAAAGTAAATAATATTCACTTTAAAGTGATGAAAAAATTCATTTTTAAGGAAGTTTACGCTCCGCTGAGATGATGTCGTCTAACCCCAACGAAAAAATATTGTAAAATAAAAAAGCAACAACCCTATAAAGTGGTAAAGAAAATTTCTATTAAGGAATGCAAATTAGAATGTAATGGCTGGAAGCTGGAGGTTCCAACAAGACACGAAAGGGACGGATTCACATACACACGGGATAAACGTTAAAATTATTCAAATTTCTCATGCTTTAGTAGTTTGTGCCGCCATTTTAGGTGCTTTAGGATACTCTAGAAATGGCGTGTTTTGTACAACAAACGATTCAGGTAAAGTCGTATAACTACACCATATGAGAAAGTTCATAAAAGGATAAAACGAGTCCTTGTAAATCACATTTACTTTGACGTACATATTTGAAGCCACAAGGATATCGTGAGTATGTATGCAAATGACGAATAATGACAATAGGATGTGCAAAAGGATACGAAAACATCGTATGCCAATTGAAACAGAACTAGTGAAAATATATTTTTCTATTTACAAAACATTCCATACCAGTCACAGATCCTTGACAAAGGACATCAAAGCAAAGTATACAAGTTTTTATTGGACCATTGAATGTCCTCAATTTGCATTGTTTTAGTACACATTGGTGGGGTTTATGTGGAAGACATTCAAAGGATATAGTACCAAATACTTTAAGAATATATGTATCCTGAAAAATATTCAATGAAAGTCATTGCAAACTACTACCTTTTCCATGGAGTATTTCGCTTTGCTTTGTTTATTTTTTCAAAGAAGTGAATGAAGCCAATTATGGAAAATCCTTTTTTGTGTAAAAGAAACATATTCTCAAAAGGATATGGAAGGGAATACAGATTCGTGGGCACTTGTTGAACTAATCAATTGCCATGTTAAGGACTTCGTCTTGCAAAAGGATAGGGTGTAGGGAAATCATGATTCATTCCAGGACATAAGGATGAATTCATATAACCATCTGTTTTTATCGGCACTTCGAGCATAACGCTACGTTTTCATGTGTACAACAAAAAGTCCTTTGAGGACAATGAAAACGCATTCGTGAAAAAGCATATAAAGCTTCTATTCAAAAACGGATATCCTTAAAAACGCGAACCATCCAGACATTCAAAATATTTATCCCGTTTTTAATTTCCAATAAGCCTTGAGGATAGCATCCTGAAAAGGATGTGCAAACTCAACCGTCAAAATGTTTGTTTCAAATAAAACGCACACACTGAGCTATGTTATGTGTTAAAAAATAAGGACCATTTGATTACGAAAACATCCTTTTGGGAGTTTTAAATTTCGTATTAAATTTCATGACCGTCATTCATACATGCAGACGTTGAATTTGTTTCAAAATGAAAACCGGAAACGGAAGTTACAAGCAAAGTTAATATTTCATGTCACATTTTCCGGAAGTTGCCTAATAGTTAACGTGGGAGATAGCCAAACTCGCTCGGAAATACGTGTTTGGGATTGAGATTTGAATACGTAATAATTGAATATTACCAATAAGGAGAATGCCTGATGATTTGGAGAATCCTTTCAGCAACAGATACATCTTGATTGATTATAGGTGCAAAAAGGACTCTTAACCATTTTTGCAGTCCATTACGTGATTTCGGTTTCATTGACACCTAATATGCAGAGAATGAAATTGAATTATTTAACGTAAAGGATCCTAATTGACCAAGAAACTTGTTCAATTTAGTTGCGTATACAAAATGTCCTGCAAGGACATTACCAGTCAACTGAAACATTTGTTTATCCTGATGGAGTCAGGCAATCGCGTTAATGGTATTGTGTTACTAGGTCAAAGAAATGCAATATATTAGCCCATCCTGCGTTGTGTTTATTAAATATCCCTAATAAATGGAAAGGAAAAAAGGATATAAATGTAGCCTCACCCACAACGATAATGCCTGGAAGTCGGGATAGAATGAGGACAGTCAAATGAAGACAAGAATGCAAAAGGGTGTGTTGGCCTTTCTTATCGACAAGATATGGTCTGAGGGCATGGCTAAATGAAATATTCAGGAAAAAAGGGAAGAAAATATCCTTTCTTGCTTTCAGGATAATAAAATTCTCTGATGAGTCAATAAATTCTTGTGTGGGAAGAAACATATTTCGCACATCTAAAGGATGTCCTGATTTTTGTCCCTAATGTCATGACTTCACTGGAATGTCATAAAAGGACATAAAGCTATTTTCGTATGCAAAAATTTATAACCTTATGACTGTAAATTAATTAACACATGAATATCGTATATCATGAAAATAAAGCATCAACTTCCATGCAAGTTCAATTACTGGACACGAGGACGCGAGGAGTTCAGGTCAAACCCTGGAAACTTCTGTGATTTGCTAATGGACCTATTAACTTACCTACAGGTTTACAGGTCTACTAGGTAGTGTCATTTTTTATTACCTGATACCATCACAACTAGGTGCGCCATGTACATTTATTAGTGTCTGTTTCCGGTTCCTGTTGTGACATCCTTAAAAGGGTAATTGCCTGGAAACATTAAGGACAATCCAAACATATATGTACCTGGCAACCAGATAAGGATATTTGGAACATTTCCATTCCATTATATGTTTTGCGAATATGCATTTTTATATATCCTTGACAGTTTTGTGTTTTAGTTTTTAAAATGGATAAACTCCAAAATGGCGTTATGGTGTAATTAACTTTGACTTTATGGAATGTTTAATAAATTATTCTGGACGAGGTGAATTCGTTTTTTCATGAGGTAATTTGCTAAAAGTTTTTATGCTTCAGAAATTTTTAGAAAATTTTTCATAATCTAGTTCACTTTTCAGAGGTAAATGTAAAGTATGCTTGTGACTAAATGCCATGACTTTCGTTTGTAAATGAATGCAGTTGCCGAATGTTGACCAGATTAGAGAATTCAAGAATGATAACCAACAAGAGTCACATTAGAAGTTGTTACTGAACTCAGAAAGTGCTCCACATAGAGAAAATTTCGTAGTCACAAAGGGAAATGTGGTTTCTGTCAAAAAGATTGAAGGACTATGAAACCCAAAATGTTGGAATTGCAGGAGTCATGTACAAGCAAGGCAAGGAATTGCCTGAAACTGGAAAAATTTTATACATGAAGAAATGCCTCAACATAGAGGTGGTTC
The DNA here is from genome assembly GCA_963971475.1 of Chrysops caecutiens. Taxonomy (NCBI): domain Eukaryota; kingdom Metazoa; phylum Arthropoda; class Insecta; order Diptera; family Tabanidae; genus Chrysops; species Chrysops caecutiens. Next base: position 6,578,693 of record OZ020569.1, on the reverse strand, counting down.
TTGTGCGAAACGTCTTGCTATAGCCTTGACAGACTAGAGTTAAACCGGTTAAACTTTTAGTAAAACAAGCTGAAGTTTAGTCGTCGTAACTAAAATCACCGAAAACAGTAAACTCGGTTCTTCTGTCAAAACAACTCAAACAAAATGTATACTGTTGTTGGCAATAGGACGGTTACAACCAGCTAATCCTCACTCTCTCACCCTCAAAGCAACTAGCTTTGCCGATCTACAATTGCAACATAACTTCGATGCATGACGTCGTCGATGCAGCAGAACCTTACAGATACTTTTACTCTCGCTTGTGAATCAGTGGAGCTTTTATTTCAGCCACAACTTGAAACTACGTGAAAATAAATTGTGATGCAATTCAAAGAAGAGCGTAAACTTGCTGCTCGAACAAATCCTGTGACAAGCCTTCGTGGCTTCTGTATGGAATATAATAGCACTGCCACTTACAGCCCAGAATGTGGAATGGAGGATTTCCAACGCACAGAGTCCTAGACAGGTTCGATTCAGTTCGGAGAAGTGTATTAGGGAAGAAAAATTTAATATCGTCTAATAAAATTGAATGCTACCAATTCAATCAGACAGTTATCCTTATGACATAAAATAAATATTATCCTTTCAATTATCCCCACTGCAAGGATATCAATAATTTCTTGAGAAAAACGAATTCCTTCACAGAAAGACAGGCAGCACCTGATCCCAACTGAATTAATTAGAAAGTCATAACCACGTTTGAATCATATCAGGATAAACAGGTAAACAAATCGATTCACATGTGCTGTATCCAGTTTCTTAAGAGTTTCTTGATTTATTTGCACATGGATAAAGGACGACATTCAAAAGGAGATTTCCGTCTTGGAAATTGTTGATATTTCTCATGTTGTCGATTTATCTTGATACAAAAATATGACTGACTTAAAACGAGACCCCAAACTCCTCGTCATGTGGATAATCCCCTTTAAATGGTGCACCTTCAGTTGATGGGGTTTCGTTAAACATAAAACCAACGATACTGAGTGTCTCATGGATTTGAGGGAAAGAAGGAAAATAATTTTCATTTTTCACGCTCTTATTTCCATCATCGTCGCATTTCCATTCCATTCTAAGGAACATCTTAAGATTTTCGCAGATGATATTCAACAAATTCTTATTATTTATTTAAATTTTTATTTTATTCATGAATCCAAGGTGGGAAAATAAAGAAAATATGTAAAAAAAATGAAAATTACGAGAAAAATGAGAAAAACGATTGGGAACATCGAGGGAAAAAATAATTTCAATTTACGAGCGATTCTTCCCTCTTTCACGTGTGTCTGAATCGCATAACGCACACGTGGAGCAAAGTATGTATTTATTCCATTCACGGTAATTTTGGATACACCTGAAAATGTAGAGGAAGTGGATATACGAACACTACCACCATCAAGTTTGAGAGTTCTTCTTAAAGTCTTCAAAGTCCTTACAACGTGCAGTTACATGTTTTAAGTGAAAAAGTTGTCTTGTAATTCAACCTTTTACCCTTTTATCCTCAATTCACGATATAATGATATTTCGGGATTTTTGTAAATTGCAAGTAAACCACGGTAAGAGAGTGTTGATATCGTGAACATGGATTGACTAGTGTTATTGTGGCATAAAAACTAAGTAATGTATCTTAAAAACCTTAAAATTTTATTGAATCAAATTGTGACAACTCAGAGAAGTGAGCACTTGTTCCCCGAGTTCATGAGGGCACTCTGTCCACAATTGAAGGAAGTAGCAAACTTTGATGAGCTCCTCAAGACACCAAGGACACGAACAGCTGATGGTGAATACTTTGATCCGCCTTCCTTTAGTGCGGGATCCTCCGGAATGAACCCACAAAACGCTTGAGCGAAGTTCAAGATGAAAAATTGATCCGGGGATAGCTGCTGTCCTCGGGAATCTTCTAGTCCTTCGTTTCTTGATTGATCCTGAAGCTTTGAAAGCTGCTCGTATGCATCGAATGAAGCCTGGAAACCTTGAAAATCCGCCAAATCCTCCTCCCAAGTTGGTATCTTCTTCCCCGGTGAGATGCCATTGTAATTGTCCACGAAGCACTGACGTTTCGGTCCCTCTGTCATAGTATCAATGCCAGTGATAGCATGCATCAACTCGTGACCAATGATCAACCCTAGATTGCCGTAATTAGCTGCAGGCGAATTGAATTTATGAAACAATGGTGGCTGGATGATTCCCAGTGGAATTTCTATAACATTCTCTAGGATTGAATAGGCTGCATTCTGTTTAAAAGTGTCTACAGCCCACGGAAAGGGTTGGTGCAAGCTACTGTTTGCCAAACGTTTTTCAGCTGCTAGTAAATTTCCGAAAACGTCGTCAGGTTCTATCAAGAGACCACTGTATTCCGCTTTTAATTTGTTCTCGTCATCGAAACTTTCAGGATAACCTAGTCGCATTTGAACGCTTCGAAATTTTGTAAGAAGTGCCCCTTTCTTGTCGTTAGTAATCAATGATGACTCCATGATCCTATCTGCTATAGATTCTTGAACTCGTTCAACTAAATCCTTCAATTTATGTTTCGTTTCTTGATCAAAGAACACTCGTCCATAGGTTGCAGCTACTGCCGAATTCATGTACTTCTTGACCAGTCCGGCACATCTCTGTTCGCGATTATCATTTCGCGCGAGTTCGAAGGATAGCAACTTGAACTTCAAAGCAATATTCACAAAAATGTAATTCGCTAAAACTTCTGGACTTGTTTTATCTATCAAACTAAGAATATTCTCTAAAAACTTGGAATTTCCCGTGTAAACTGCACTATCCAATGTTAAGTTGAAGTTAGACAGAAAAGTTTCTGGAAGCGATAAATATTTGGACACTTCCTCGAATTTCATATGCGAACTTTCGCCTGGCTTTGGTACTATCGAAGCGATAAAAATGTTTAACTCCAAATCCAAAACTTGTTCAATTTTTTCATCTTGATTCTCGACGCTAATGGACATTTCACTGAACATATTCGAGATAAACTTAATGTATGAACTACGGTCGGACACATACTCAGTGTCGAACAAATCGTCAAAAGGTCTCCTCGATATACCATCAATCAGGAACATGTTTTTGGTTATATGTTCATAAAGTCTATTCACGGTCAATGGACGTCTTCTGGAGAACTTGAAGAACATATCAAATCCATACTCATACGCTTTCCCGAGTGCGGTTGCCAGATCAAATGTTGAGTTTGTCCAGTTTTCGTCCAGGATTGGCCATGAACCCAGTGATAACAAAAATTTTTTCACCTCACTTGCAGGAATTCCTCTCGAACCTAGGCACGAAGTGTAGAAGCTTCTGGCTTTACCCCATACCTCGTTATCTGCGTAAATATCGTCCTGTAGAAGCTCTGATATCATCGTGTCCTGCAGGAAACCAAGAGTTTCGTTGCTGTTCCCATCCGATCCCAAAACGAAACTCTTCCAGTTCCCACAGGAGTACTCGTAAAAATCCGTACATGGATCAGTGGATGCATTCATAATCGAGGTCATGTAGAAATGCAGGCTTTCCTCAAAATCATCGGCATTGTCCACTTTCATCCACTTCCGGTACGTTTCCATCATTGACGAACTAACCATTCCTCTACTATCAACTTGGACAACTTCAACCCCTGTTACTATCACCCCTAGAAGTAAAATTATTCCGCGATTCATCTTGTAGTAAAGTCAACTTCAACCACTAAACGACAAAAGTAAACTGGCAAGTGGACGAAAATTGCAAATTTTTATTAAGAACTTTCATCCAAACGCTTCAGATCTTAATCTTATGAAAACGGAAATACCCTCTTGATAAGAAACACAAAGAAAACTCATAAGATTTTATTTCAAATCTTGTGAAATTCAGTTCGAAATGTACACAGTTTCTCATTTCTATTGTAGCTTGGTGTCTTGTTCATCTTCGCCGTTTCGGTTGGGTCATTCGTGGTCAGATCATGGGGCAAATAGTTTTCGCTTATAAGCAATTTAGTCTTGTTAAGGCAGTGATTGAACACAATGTAGAACGAAAAACCGTGACTTGGTTTGATTTTAGTTTGTTAATCACATTATTTATTCACCAATGAATATAAATACTTATATGGTGAGAAATATCACCAAGATATTATGAAACATTCTTTAACTGCAACTGCTTCAATTTTGTGAATACATGATTGAACAATTTTTCATTTTTTCGATGATAAGTAACACTTTATATCAATTTGATATCTTGATCTATAACATTAGAACTGAATATTTTTTTCCATTTTTACCTTATTTTACTAACAAAAATACGAAAAAATCGTCGCATATTTCGAATGATCACGTCGCGGTCACTTGTTGGAATTGCTCCGAAATAAAACTTTTTGCCAGAGTCAAAATAGAAATACATACATATAGGATTGCGCACTGATTGTGCACAGATTGCACGAGAGGCACATATGACGGAGTGCGTGGGTGCGAAACGAGCGGAACATGTAAACCGATCCACTCCTCTGCAAGCTGGTATTGGAAACGCACCTTGATTGTGGAAATTTCCTACTGTTTCATCAAAATGGGAACTTTCACTTAAGAAAAGATTTTCATCTTCCTTAAGTTGGCAGTGTGGTTTGAAGCATACAGTAAAGCTAAGGAGGAATGTGAGTTTGTGACTTTCATTTGATGTATCCTTGACATCACAAGAATACAGAAACGCAACCATGAAGAAAATATGTCAACAGTAGGTTCTTTCAAGCTGAACTAACGAACTCATCTTCCTTTGTAGCAACAGATTTACTACAGAAACACATGAAAGTATTTTGTGGAAAGCACTTAAACTTCATATCCTTGTTATACCTTGAACCTTTTTCGAGTCTTTCAGGTGAAAATATAACAAACAGTTTATTTGTACATCTTCAGAATATATGACAAGGTTGAATGTTCTCTGGTGTCACAGATTTTTAGCCACACACGTGTCAGAAGTGAAGTGGAGGTGGTAGTATGAATACACAGAAGATAAACTAACCAACCTACTCATATATCTATTGATCACTGTATTCAAAGGGAGCTAGTGGTTGCTAGGCTTTGAGTGATTTTCAATTTTCTATAATTTTTATAATTCCTGAATCTCTAAATTTTCCTCGAACAGATTATCCAAACACAATGATTTCATGGAAGTTATTGTGTAATTCAAGATGGGCCTAAAAATCAACTGAAGCCATTCTCCAGATAAAAATTATTTCAAAAATAAGTACTTCAAGTTCTTATCAATTCCATTGGTTTGCGATTTTAATTTCCTCGCAACCCATGTTTATTAAGGTTTCAATGGTTTTATTTACATAAATTTAATTCATGATAACTTGATATACATTTTGAAGGTATCAGCTGGTTTTATCTAGGTAAACCAAAACCGTTTGCAATAAATAAGATTTGCAATGGGGGAAATATCCGTTTTTTCATCAGCTGATATTAGGTGTAGTGCCAAGAAATTGATTCTCAGTATTTTTGCGGATATAAATTTGGAAAAACATATAAAATTTTCATTTAATTGATAATTTGAAATGAATTCAGGAAAATGTATTACTCATAAGTATGAGTACGTGATAGTATTACAACTCCACAATTTTATTTTACAGAAATCGGCGTTGGGGCAATACGAAATGTAAGACTCACAGTGGATCCGTCTGCGGCAAGGAGAGGACAGCACATCACATTGAAGTGCCATTACGACTTGGAGCAGTCTCCCCTGTATTCTGTGAAATTCTATCGTGGTCTGAGGGAGTTCTATAGATATACACCAAGTGAAATACCAAAAAATAAAGTATTCCCATTCCCAGGGATACATGTTGACGTAAGTACCATTCTCTATCAATTTATTGATTCAAGAAACGAAATTATTCTTCCCGAATTTCGAAATTCGAAATTTGAAATTCGAAACTCACACTACCCAAAATCCCGTAATCAATCATAGTCTAACACGTTCTTCTTCCGGATTTTCAATACTCATCCTTGTCCTGGATTCTATCGGACTAAACGATCATCACTATAGAATTCTCTATCCAATGGCACTCAAGTTGTTATACGAAACGTGGGATTTGGATTATCCGGGAATTTCTCCTGCGAAGTGACAGCTGATGCTCCATATTTTTCAACAGCTACAGCAGACGTAACATTGCAGGTTGTGGGTGAGTATCATTTAAATTTATTCACTTACTTTGGGATAATCGATTTTCATTGATTTTCAAATAAAAACTTTAAGTTAAAAGGAATTTAATTCATGGCTAGTATAATTTACTTTTTCATAGACAATTTTTTTGTAGATAATATCCAAGATATAAAATTACAATCAAAGTTTCTTATCAAAATAAATTTCACAAACACAACTCTACGGTGACAATTTTTCTTTGCACAACGAACACAGTTTGGAGTAATTGGTGATACTGTCCTTATTGAAGAAGAACTTTTTGGTCAAAGTTGATACAATTGTTGGCATTTGCTTAAGGAGACGTATTTCACCATCCTGAGTTTTGGCTTCAGCGTCATAAACGTACGCAACACGCTTACACACTTTCCGGCAAATTTCTAGGATATGCTCACTGTCCGCATTGAGTTCGAGCTCATTACAAAGAGCCTGTATGAACCATGAACCAGTCAATGGGTTTCTGTTAGCCTTTGTCCCTATGAAACCATTGTTTAGTGTCAAGAAGTTGTGGAAATTGTCTTACCTGCATGTGTTGAGTACATGATCAACATGTCTGCTGTTTTCGGGATTCTGTATGTCAGGATTTCACGATCACCACTACGTGTAGCTGCAGCATCAAATGCTATGTGCTGGATTTGGACACCAAAGTCGAACGAATGGCCCCGACACGCCTGGATGAAGAACATCTTCGGTTTCCCGTTTAAGGTCGGGCAGACCTCGGGGTTAAATTTATTAAAAATGTATTTGATGTCGTATGACATATCGTAAGCAGCCAACTTTCCGTCATCCCCATGGGTCATAATAAACATCATGAAGAAGTCATATTTTGAATGATCATCGTCGGACACTGTTTAAATAACAAGGAGTTAATAGAAACATTATTCAGTAAATATAAGTCCACCTGACATAAAGTAATCACTTTCAATATCTTTTCAAGCGTCAAGTCTTTTTCAAGGCGCACTTCAATCCCTAGATTTTCCAGTACTTCCGTTAGTTTTGTGACATCCTTTTCACTTCCCAAGCGATCCTCTAATCGTAGATGCTCATCAAATTTTGTGTGAGCTAGAATCAAAGCGACGCCACTTGTTTCATTTCCGTTAGTCTCATAGATGTCTGGGACGTTGTCCAGGTTGTATTGAATTTCTGGCTCTTCATCAGAAGAAACTTCAGGCTGCTCCTCCTCCCTGAATTAAGCTTAAATTTAAAAACCACAAATTTTTGCCTTAAACAGAAAAACTTAATTACACTGATTCGACTTGTTCCTCTGACATGGCCAAGATTTTACTTTTAACTGCATTTTGTCTGAGCTATTGTAATCTGAAATTTAAAACTCAATCAAGTATTGATAAGATATCCAATATCTGGAGTACGGGAAACCGATAAAATTCGCAGAAAATTTATAGTTATGATAAGATTTTGACCAATTCTTAATTTGCAATCTTTGCGATAATGACGTCCGTAGACTTATCGAAAATAACGATGCGGGCTCATAATCATGAGTATCAACCCTTGCTTCGTGAGACGTAACACCAAACTGGTGAAAAATGTAAGGAACTTATACACTCAAGGAAAAGAATAGATAAATCACAAGTTAATTGCTTTGCGCCGTTCTTCACTTCTTCTTCGAGGCTGCCGTGGCTCTGACATTGGCTCGGCACAAGACATTTTAAGTTTAAGTTCTACAATTCCGCGCATATTTACGACTTATGTGAGACGATATCTTTCATGAACGTTGTAACTGAACTCGTTCTGACGGTACACTAATTCATAATTTTACACAACCCAACACCTCCCCAATGACGTTGTGGGCAAGACAAACGTTGGACGATAAATACATACAGACATGCTCTATCCATTACGTCTTCAACCGTTGTTATCGTATCATTAGTCTCGTAGTTATTAGCGATTGAAATCTGACGGTATTTTGTAACACAAAAAAGTTTGACTGGCTATCACTGTACGAGATTATTGTCTTTGAATCAATGCAACAGGATTGGCCCAGGTCTTCTTCGTAGCATACAAATGTTTTAATTAATTTTTCAATCTTTTCCAGAATTACCAGAAAAACGTCCGTTCTTATGGACTGAATATGACCGCTACGAACCCGGTGATGTGTTACGGGCTAATTGCAGTTCATCCCCATCACGACCAAGGGCTGATTTAACTCTCACCCTAAATAATATCGTGGTAAGTGATTTTAATCAGATATTGTTGACTTTTATTTGACAGGGATTAAATTAATTTTGGGTTGGAATTCCACGAATCAACATAATGCCAGATTTTTTAAATTGATCTAGATTTCCGTAATTGAATAACAATGAACCTAAGTTGACTACCTGAAAGTTACCGAGGTACTGAACATGGGTTTAATTGCAGCCCCTTCATGCTTTTAACATTTCAGTATTACGGACAGAAATTTTAAAAAGCATGCTCTTCTATTAAGTTTCTTGACAAGTTTAAGAACATACCAAATCAGTTAAAGATCCAAAAGGATTTTCCCTTCAGAACTTAAGTTAATTTTTCAAAAATTAATAACGTCAAGTTTATTAGCGTGATGTGAATAAGGAAGCCACAAGATGTTATTCAAATATCAAAGACAGAAATTTGAAAAGCCTCAAAAACTTTTCTGTTTTTATGAAAACTTTTCAATTTCACATACTTCCTCATGCCGGAAGTTTGTTGAAATATTTATTAAATAAACTCAACTGAAAATTTTGTTAACATGTTTCTGGGGTTTATTGGTTTTCGGGTACACTTAATTAACAAATTTACATTAAAACTTTGAAAATGTATTCAGGAATTTCTGTGGTATGTAGAAGTTTTCACATAACTTCTATGTTTCTATGGATTTGAAATGCAAAGTACACCTTGAAATATTTTCTTCCTGACACTTTTGAGGACTCAAAAGAAGGACCACCCACGAGGAGGTTTGTTTTGGAAAGCTTTTCATTTGGACAGCTCCAAATTTCTGAATGGTTCAACGTTGAATCAATAAGGAAAATTGTTAAACACTCAGGTGATTTTAAATTCAATATGAAAAGATGTCTCCTATTCCTCTTTTGAATAATTCTGTTCTGAAGTTTCCTCAGGGACGTGCCTACATCCAAATAGATTCTTGGCTTCCAAATTTGAACAGCATCGGCAGGATACTTCCAAAATTATGTCCGTAGACTGAAGTTTCTGGTGATCAACGACTGTTGAGTGAAGTTTCTGGAAGCCAGGAGTTAGCCTAGTTACAGTAACATTGAATATATGATGAACATTATGAGAAAACCCTTTTGTTCTTCTACTGGTCATTTCCGACGTGCTTGACTTTGAGTCAATCGAGAATCATGAAAATTAAGGAAAGTTTGTTAACATAAATTTGCACTTTGTTTAAGGATACATCATAAATTCCAAGATGAAAAATCCTTCAAAGTGCTAAGAATGAATAAAAATCAAAAGTCCTGATTGTCCTCATAAAAATTCGTTTCCACAAATCATTCCCATACCCGTCATTTAAAACGAATCCTTGTGTTTCCCTCTGGCGCTTTATTATAGTCAAGGACGTGTTAAATGGATCATGAACTCTTACAGTGTGTTCAGGACATTTAAGTAGCCATTATTTGAATGGTGCATAAAAATTTTTCGGAACGTTTCACGTTTCACGCTGATACATTCCACTAGTTTGTTTTGGTTTTGCTCTATGTAACACTACATTTTCTACGTATGTAGAACAACATGGTAAACATGGTTTTCTGGCAGTTATAGGTTTAACCATTTCCTAATAAATATGTCCTTACAATAACCGCATTGGATGCTTTTTGGAAAAGTGCATAGACGAATCGATATGAAATTATTTATTGAGTCATGTCCTTGAGCAGCTTGCAGGATCTTTAAGATTTTTATTATGAGTCAAATTTAAGGACTTGCCGAGCAAGAATCAATAATGACCTGCTCATAATGGGAGAAAACATTTTCGTATCTCAGCTTTTCCAGGACACGCTTCTGAAAAGGATACGTTTCAATTGATCCACATGTTCATCAGGTCCATGAGGATAGTAGCAAGTAACTGGAATTGAGGCACTGCACATTACTATTTGTTACGTGTCTTTTAAAATAACATTTCAGTGAAAAGCGTGAAAGGATATGCTTATAGATGAACTACACGTAATAACAAAATGCATAAGATCCTGTTCAGAATGTCCTTTCATGTATGCATAAAATCTTGATTGCATGCATCACTGCTTTCATATGAAATAAAAGTAAATAAAATGCAACAATTGCAAATCCTTTTCTTCGAATCCTGCCTAAGATCCTTCAATGTATGTGCTCCAGTTCCTTCAGAAAAAAGGGAAGACTCATTGAGTGTCTTTCATTTGCACCATAGAACAGCTAAAGGATGACTTCCTTGAACAGAAAACGTGTTTAGTGTTGGTATCCTGCCACAAATCCTTGATCCAAGATGGCGCTCAGTGTGATGATGAAGCAACAACTGAAGAGTTTGAGCTGGAGCACATGTAATTCACTATTTTATTGTGATAAATTACAAATCCCACCATTCTTGAGTGGATACATCCTTTCAGGACTCTCATATCATTTTGATGGATATATGGTGCTGTCGGTTTCACATGTGAATTTCGTTTCCCTGCATCATTTTCTTGTCAAAGTCACAGTTTTTATATAACCATATCGATAGCACCATCATCATCACCACCCAGATGGATTAATAAATCTTCTTCCTGTGGGTGTTTATGAATTATGTTCCATTTCGAGCCGATTTCCGATAAAGTTTCGATATGGGGATCAAAGAATATTGAAACACACCTTCAAGGCTTCAATCCTTGGTTATGTTTGTTGAAAGAGAAAAATCATTTCATTCTGAATGGTTGTATTCACTTCACAAAGGAAAAAGGAAAAGAATTTTTCAAGGATAAAAAATAATATCGGGAAAGTCTTTTTCCTCAACGCAACAAGGATTTATGGAGATTTTGATGAAACGGTTGTTGCAGAAACATCCTTTTCTTGAGGTCATTACAAGGGTTTCATACATTTCTTCTCGAAAATTGAGTTGTCTTTCAAATGTTTGGAGAAGCTCTGCAGCAAATTTTTCATCCTTTCAAACAATCGTTACTCACTTGTCGGAGAAGGCTTGAGTCCTTTTCAGACTTCAACTCGTAATAAATGAAATAACCAGAAATTTTTAAAATTTTGATATTATGTTAATAATATTTGGAAGTTTTATTCTAACTAGGAATGCCAGTTGCAGTCGGAAATCCTTTTTCTTTTGCCCTAAAAAATCATGGACGAAATTTTTATGAAAAAATTTTTTTTCTTCGTATCTTAATATTTTGTATCTCAAATAAAAGTTTGAAGCTAAACGAATCTAAAACTGTTGATTTCACGGTGATAATAAATAATCCAGGAGATAACAAATGCCATAAATTATAAATATTTTCGAAAATCCATCAAGTCAAGTCTGATAAGAGCATGTGCAAAAGAAATTGTCGATTTCTCTCTTCGACAATATTCTCTTGAACATGCTCTTATCAATGCGTGGTCAATGCAACAACAAATGCACTGATATTATTTTTATTAATTACAGGTAAACTACTGGACCAATTTTAATTAAAAGTATATTCTGCACCTCCTCGACAACATATCTTTTAAATTGTGCATTTTTATCAAAATCGGACATGTAGTTTGCCCGTAGGAGGGGTCACAAAATTTATGTTTGCGTCATAATTATAGTATAGATTTTTCTCGAATGATTCATAATAAAAAAGGCGAAGTTGAAGCATTTCTGTAAACAATATCATTATAATGTGAAATCAATACTTATATATTTTACATTATAAACATTTTTTTTTAAGAATGCGGATTTGCCATCTATTGAAAATATTCAAAATAAGAAGTTTCATCTATCTTTATGTATCTACATGTATCTTTATAATTTAGTGGAGAATGACATTCTTTTTATTTAGTAAGGACCGGTTAACTGCTCTTCGAGTTAGAGTTCCAACAAGTTGGAAAAATGTTGTTTCGAGAAAAACGCGTTTGAAAGTACCTGTGCACTTGAGGGCTTCACTGAAGTGGTTCCCGTTTTATGCTGATAGCACAAGATTTAATTCGAATTTAACTTTGAAACTTCGGCATTTTAAAACCCAATACTAGCACTAACAAGTAATGTAATAAAAAAAAATTATTTTTTTGCGGTCGTCTAATGTGCTTTTCCCTCAACTTTAAAGTGAAATTAGGTTGTGTATAGCGTTTGAAAATGTACGAATCAAGGAAGTAATATTTGAGAAAAGGGATTTTAGTCCTTCATCAGAAAGTAATTAAGAAATAAAGTTAATGAAAAACCAAAAACCATCACAGCTTGGACAAAATAATCTCAATGAAATTTCTAATTACTGAAGCCATTTCGAAAACCGAACCCATTTTTCATTGACTTAATCCCTTATATCCTAAATTTATTCGTTACCAAAATGCGAAATTCTACCATTTTCGGGTTAACTTATCACCATCGCGTATTGAAAGGGTTTTAACACCACATTTTTATCGGTGACGATGTTGAAGCTGATAAAATGAAAAATATCCATGAACCATATTTGAATAGGAGCATATCCTTTTTCCAATAGGGTCATAGAGTATTTGACAAACGACAGTAAGGGATATTAGTCTTCTAGGACATTTTAATGATACGTGTACGAATGGCACTGACGACAAGGATGTACCAGAAAAATTGTCACAAAATCGAGGTTAATGGAATGGAATAAATTTTTACACTGGACAAATGTTGTACTTGTTATAGATCCTTATTTTCGTCCTCATAAAATTCATGTGCTATTTATCATAATCGGTCCATTAAATACGTTTTAATTTGAAATTTAATGAATGTGAAATGGATATCATCATTGGTATATAACACCGAACATGTGTAGATGTGATAGGAACAAATTTCATTTTAGAAATCAAAAATGGCTATCGATAATTTGTCAATAAATCAAAATTACTAAAATTAACATAAAATTCAAATTTATCCCTAGACGTTTCCTGTAATTCGTGGAATCGTACAAATTCATGAATAAATTTCGGAGGATATTTGCACAAAACTTGGAATTGGATTTTGTCCTTATATAATTTTCCTTAAATCAGGTTCTTGGAAATTCCAATGGAAAATTTTTGGCAAATTGTCGGGAAATGAATCTTATCCTTTACTGGAAACCGATAGTTTCTTAATAGGTACTCTGTCATCAGATGAAGAAATATTCTGAAGAGAGGAGCTAGAAAATTTGTGAAAATTTCCTCCATAAAATCTTCAGTGAACATGTGAATGCTGGACGCCATTTTGTTAGCGGCCATTTTAAAATTCATTCCGTCAAAATCAAATTTCAACTTGACTCCACAAATTTTATTGGTACTCAATTAGGAGTTTACTCAAACAAACTCTGAACGAAACTTTAAAATTGAATAATTTTAATTAGACAAGTCCTTCCACAAATTTGCTTTATTGTATCCTTGTATCCCTGGTGATAAAGTTCAACTTTAGAATGAAAATCTGAAAAGGAGCACGAAAGCACCCTAATTAAGTTAATTTTCCAAAATGATGAAGTATAATTCGAGCTATAAAATGTAGAAGAAGAAAACCATTGAGAAAATGAATTTAATAACAATAATATAAAAGTTCTTATCAATTTACATCCTTTGAAGGATGTGCTCTTGTAGTAACAAAGATCTCACACGGAAGGATACACTTTTGTCCTAGAATTTTGTCTTCAAATTTATGAAGAACTCTGACGATCGTCGCTTACTGAAAAGTTTTTTCAACTACAAAAAAAAGAAAAGAAAATAAATAAGGACGAAGGATACAGTACTGCTGAAATAATAATAGTTTTACAAGGAAGAACCTGAAACCAGTTAGAGTGTATAACAAAAAGGACAACAACTAAGAAGCATTTGAATAAAGTAATAAAATTTTATTTTACTCCCAAGAAACGTTTTATTCAACAGGACTAAAGCATCAAGGATACGACTACATTGAGTTGATTGTGGAACGAGAAAGAAGAAGAAAAAGCATTAGAAAATTTACAATAAAAATTTAGAGAAATTTCTATGAAGCAACCATCAGTTCGTCCTTTTTACAAGGATGTCTTTCCCGTCAGAAGTCATCTTGTTACGAGCATCAACTTTCTGAAATAAAAGGCTTAAAACCTTGTGTAGAATGAAGTCAATGTACTGAAAGGATGCAGGACTCGTCATCATCATTGGAGTATGTAAATCCACTTTGTAGTCATTTTGTTTTTGATAATGTAACAAGTCCTTTATTTTGTGGCAAGGTTAACATCATGAGTGGCTTGGGAAACTTTTTCAAAGTTAAATGTCCTTCAAACAAAGTGTAATTACTATTGCCATATTGTGGTTACTTTAAGATCCTTCAATTTGCAATTAATTCCTTTTCGTCTAAATCTTTTCATCCTGGGGGAAGTTTTGAATTCACAAGGAACTAATTCTTTTTGCAAAAACATCTTACCGTCAAATAGTATCCATTGACATGACAACCAAAATGATATTGCCAAATATCCTCGAAAACAATCCCTTTGGGTTCAAATGTATATTATAATGGAATTTTCACATGCCTAAATTCCAATTAGGCAAACCAATTTCGAAAGTGTATATCCTTCAATTAACCTTCATTTCTAAATGTTGCTACTACAATATATTATATAAGATATGTCTAACAATGACTTTCATACCCATACCAACACAAAATCCATGAAGTTATCCTTTTGATATCCTGATACCCGTGATAATGGGCAATCTATTAAGGTTGTACAAATTTCATGTGATACATGATATGTGATTCGAAAGGATCTTAAAGGATCAAATCGTATTTGTATTGGATTCCTCGAGGGATTTTTATTTACACAATATCTCAAAGGATAACTGAGATATTATGTTTCGTATCAACATGAACTGGCAAATATTCAATTAGGAGTCAATATTGTTCATGTCCTTATTGGTGGAACTGGATTAATTAAATATTTCGTATCTTTTTTCTTCATAACAAATATCCTTGTAAAGGCTATACTGTTTTGCTTCAAGGATTAAATGAAAAATTAATCATAATTTTCCATTCTCATTTTCACACCTTGTGTCAACTTGACTACAGAACCTGTCTTCCAAAGGACTAAGGATAAATGTGTATTTACACTTTCTTATCTTATCTGGTATTGATCTACCTAAAGGCAAGCACATCCTTTGGTGGAAAGACAAAATCATGTGCTTGGAAAATTTGTTCCCATTTATCCGCCATCTTTTTTCTTTCTCGACTTCTCTTATAATGAAGTCTTCTGTTTGCTCCTTTTTCTTTCTTTACATAAAATCAAGGACTTTCCTTTGCGTTGAATTTGAATTTAAAACTTCATCAAGGATTCATGTTAATCAAGGTACAGGAGAATTTACAGTTCAACTTCGTTTTGGTTCTTTCGAAATCCACGTGCCTAACTCAACATCAACATTGAGAACTCAATTAACTTTAACAGAAGTAATAAGAAAAATACTTTTCCTTTAATATCACTTACCGAATTGGTATCCTTTTGTATAAGTCTAAAATCTGCTGAAGGACATGTATAGCAACCACACAACGAAGTGAAATGAAAATCACCAACTAACTTTACCCTTAAGCGATATCTCGGTGTGATATTTGCTTAATAATACTCGGAATAAGACAATCGACAATATCACTTTGTTGTGATTCCTTTAAGCAGGACTAAATGAAATGAAAAATCAACAGAAAAAAAGGATCCGACAACTGTTGCTAAATAGCCAATAAAACGTTTTCCTTCATTTGCAATTTTGCCTTCATTTTGAATTGGAACCGGCAGGCATGTCCTGAATTTTCTACATAGAAAAGTTTAAGCCTTAATCCTGAAATGCCAGTCAAGCTAGAAAAAGGATATAAAACTTGGTAGCTGACTTGGAAGTTTAGCGATTTCGAGTTCCTTGGATTATTATTAAATTATAAGTTTTTTGGGGTAATTTGTTCGTTTCTCCAAATTAAAGGAAAATTAAGAAATGTCCTGCTACAGCAAGTATCCTTATTTTCATTCGATTACATTCGGTTCTATTTCAGCACTTTGTTATCGTGATCCATGGTGTCCTTTTCGCTTGAAATCGAAACTGGAATGGAAGGATATGTTTTCTTCGTTTAAGGACTAACTTTATTAAGATTGAAGATATCCTTTGGCGCTAAAGGTTAGATTGTATTTAGGATTATAAGTTTTCCAAGTTTTACCAAAGCTCAAGTTTGAAATCAAATTAAGCTTTTGCCCGAAAAAAAATTTATTTTTTCGCCATTCATTTCTTGTTAAAATTGAAAAATGGAACCAGAGGCAACTAATGAAAATGTCACTCGTCTGATTTTGAAAGGATTAACAGAAAGGACATCTTGGGATAAACTTTGGAAAACTTTTCCAAATCCAGTGAAGTCCTGTTCTGTGTTCGAAAGTAAGTTTAATTAGCAAAAGTTTTTTCTAAGAATTTTCAAGTGCATGTGTTTGAAAAATTTTACGAAATCGTAAACGTGTGGATATTTTGAAGATGAAGGACGCTATCATTATAATTATTAAGAATATTCTTCAGTAATTTATTCTAGATGGATTTCATGTGGTATTATTTATTTTTAAGGATGTTTTTTTAAATTGATGTTGTTAACCTTTGGATCCTGTTTAGGTCCTGTTAAATCTTCTCAAGAAACCTTGAAATATAACATTCAAAGTATAATTCCAAAACGAAAATTTTCCAAGTGATAACATCTTCCTGTAGAAGATGATAAGAGGAAGTACCTAATTTAGGCAAAATCCTTCAAATATTTCCGTAATGAAAACAAAAAAAAAACAGAATTTCGTACGAGTACCTAAAAAACAGGTTAAGGAATTCATGATATTCCTCTTATCCGAGCAGTGTTTCACGAAATGATGTGATGAGGCTCATGAGCAGGATATAAGAATTCAGAGACAATCCTTAAATAACATATGGGGAAAAGGATATAAGTTCAAGATTTGAAATATATTATTCATCGCACGCTTACATATCCTTTTCCCAAGTATTATCCACATGCATACTTTAAGGATAAAATGAAAATATGTATTTCCACGTTTCGATCTGTACATTTGCTTACATGCTTGCAAGGATACTCATCGCGAGATGGAGTTTCTTACAGATAAATTACAAGAAACGAAAGTACCTCGTCAGGATATTGCACTTCAGTGTGTTTGGAACGTTTTTTAGTAATATATCTAAATCACGTGTGTGACTACCTTTAATCAAAAACACACACAAACAAAGACACACAGTCGCACTCAGCACACTGTTATGCAGATATACAGAATGTTTGGGAGAAAGAATATCCTTGCGTCTTCACATCCTCCTGGAGTTATTAAGCACCCAATTTAGTTGCTAATAAAATGATTGAATTTGTTGCGTCATATGAGTCCTGGAAGTTTTATGTCCTTCCAAGGATATTATCCTTCTGAGCACGTTTTGTAATTTAGACATGTTAATATTTACTGTGTCTATGTTCTTAAGGATTTATGATGAATTACCCTGACAAAATATTTCAAGAAGTTTTCATCAAATTTGTGAAAATGTGAATGTGTTTGCTTGCAACAAGTTTGTACGAGGAAGGATCACATAAATTCCATAAATATCCTTCCTAAGGAATAGTTTGATCAGAATTTAAAATAGCACCCGGATTCATGTCGTATTTTCACCTTGAATTTTCAATAAGACCCAAAGGAGATCATGTGTAATCACACTTGGAACCTGCAGTTGTCCTTTCAAGGACTATGAGATTAATTCGATGAGAATTTAAAATGGCATGGCATTCTTGTCTTCAAATTTCCGTTCTTGTACTGCATAGAGCCAGATTCCTTCAACAAGTATTGGCCAAGCTCCTGTACAATACGTCCTTTCAAGCATTCAAAATGGCGGCTGAGTTAGAGTCGCATATTCATCCTTAACATACTGCTACACTCTGCGTTTAATAATGCCTTTAAAATTCAAGATGGTACCCAAAAACAAAGAGAAAAATTTTGAAATTTTCTCAAAAATTAATGAATTTCCAACTGCTGCGTCATATCGTGCAGAGGAGTCCTTCGTTATTATCATGAAGATAATGCAGTTACCTGAGTCTGCAGTTCTACATCGTGTATCTACAGGGAAAATGTCTGTGATTGCTCTTATATTTGTTACAATTTCATTTCAGTGGCACTAATTGCACAAGGATTCTGTGCTCCTTGCACGTTTCCGTTTTTTCCAAACAGCAGACATCTTTGGAAAATTCCGTGAAAAGGATGGTGTACGTTTAGAAACGTTTGCAGAAAATCAGGACGTAAATGGAGTTCTTGATGTGATTTTCTTGATAATCAGGACTCGTGAATATACACACATAAAACGGCTCATGGCCACTTAAATATTCTTCCCTTCTGAGGATGTTCCTTAAAGACAAGTCAGTTTTCTTTGTGTGGATTTTGGCAAAATCTCAAATAGATAAATTTTGAAACGCTTACAACGATTAGAATTAAAATGAAAATTCAATTTACATAATCCCTTTTAAATAAACGATTAAAATTATCGCATTGTTTTGAGACAATTTCAAGGATTAAATATTTTTTCAAAAGGATATCACTTTAAAACTGAAAATTTACCCGGAATTAAATGACAAATCCAGACGAATTTAAAGCTTTCGTGACTTCAATAAACCGAACGTTTGAGAGTAACCAAAGTGTCCTGGAAATCGTCCCTTTTATTCATCATGTCCTTGAGAAATTCAACACAAAAATGAGTTTTCGATTTGTGAACATTTGATGTAATACTTGAACGGTATGACTTTATGAATTTTCTATAGAATTATGGATAGATTTTAAAGTCCTTTGCAGTAAAATTCAAAATGGAAAAAGGATAAATGAGTGTGAGTGTAATTTTCACTGGAATTCTGTGGTCCAAGGAGTAATTGAGCAGATTCGATTTAAATTATATTTGCAATGAGTATACTGTAATGGTGAACAAATATGGCTGCAATTTACCAAGGATATACCCGCACTAAGTACAACTGCAAAATTCAAATGGTAATAACAGCAACATGTTGTCATGGTTTTACAAATACCTCACTTTTGTGTACAGCATTAATTCAGGAGGACACACAAAACATTCAGGACATCGTTGTTTATATATCATGGTTAGTCCTGTTGGCAGAGGTCCTTCTAAATGAATGGAATTTAGCTACAGTTGCTGGCTGGTATTTAACACAATGATAAGGACTTTTGTAATTGCTGTGCAAATGAGACGACTAGGATCATTTGGTCCTTTATCCTTTATCTCGAAACTGCATTTATCACACAGTTTTGAGATTCAGGCTTAATTTCACATTCAATAGGACATCAATCTGTTTATAAACGTTTCCTATCAATTTAATAAGGATATATTATCCTGGACATTTGTGAGTTTGTTCTAATACAAAATTGATTTGCATTTGAAATTCATGATGTTTCACAAATCAATATATCCTTGTTTGGTTTGCAATTGCAAATATGGCAAAATTTAGTATGTTTGTAAAGGATTACATATGAAATATTCATATAAAATATGTCACTTATTGAATTCGTAATTATCCTTTGAATCCATAAATTTCGGTTTCAATAAAACTTAATTATTCTTAAGCATAATGCAACAAATATCATTCTCGTAATGTCCTTGCATATGGCATCTTTCAAATTGAAATTTTCCATGACTTCAAGACAAATTGTGGTCAACTCCATTCAGTTAACGGAGAAGTTCTACGTAAAGGACGAACTAAAATTGAAAATGAAAAAGGAAACAAGACAAAATTTATATCCTTCAGATGTAGGTTAGAATCCTTAAGTGCTGGTACCAGGCCATTGGTCTGGAATCTGCACAAAACCATATTGTTTGCTGTAAAGGACATTTTTCCAGATAGCACATTGTGTCTTGCATTTTTAAGTTATCCTTACAATAGTAAATTCAAAGTTCGAAAAAAATATATCTTTGCCAAGAATTGTGAATTCCGATAAAAAGGATACGAAACTTAAAAAGTCCTTAAGCCATAAACTTTGAATGCACTCATTTTATTGGGTGTTTGGCGTCATGTACGAACGTTTCCTTTACACAATAAATCCTTGAAGTTTTGTATCTGTACACAGGATGTTTCAAAACAAGATAATTCATTGCCAGAATATTTCAATAATATTAAAAATCCTGTCTGGGGACAAATGACTTAATTTAAGTGTTTTGTTACAATTAAAAAGGACACTCTTTACGAGAGTACGTTACATCCCCACAGGACAAAAAGCCTATTGTATATTCTTAAGAGTCCTTCTGTTCCACATGATATTAATTGATCCCATGAAATGTTCTCATGTAAGGACATTGTTTTAATTAAACAATAAATACTTATGACGGTAAACAATAAACCTTATTACAACCACTTATAACGACATAGCTTTGAATGTCCTTTCGTCCTTTGGCTTCAGTCGTTATAGAAGTGAAACATTAAGTGTTTGTGATTTCGTTCTCGTTTTGGGTTTGAATTTCGAAAAAGCATATTCACATATATCCTTATGATCCTTTATTTGATTTTTTCAAGGATTCATGCACATGCGGTCTTTGGACACTTAAAGTTTGTTACATGAAAGTGCATTACATTGATGAGATTGGACTGAACCAGGAAATCTCTTTGAAAGACCAAAATCCTTTTGAAGGACTTGGAACCATTTTAGAACCAAGTAGTATTTATTGATATCCTGACATAAGAATCTCCTTCCATAATTGATCGTTGTAAAGTGAAAATATCAAAAGAATTTCTTATAACATTTTATTTCATTTCACCCACAAGGACTTCTTCCAAGAAAAGTCTCTTAAACGGAAATGTCCTTTTTGACATTTTATAAAAGGTAGAGAAGTCGAAAATGTTTCCATCCATTAAAAGGACATGATATCACATTTTGTAATGACGTTGATTTAGATAGTAACGATTTGTCCTTTAAGGAATTTAAGTTTCTCGAAACTGATTTTAATCCCTCAGGTGTCCTTCTGATTTAAAAATAAAGAGAAACAGTATACCTACTTGGAAGGAGTTGATCGGTTTGACTTGTGCTTTACTGTTTTTCACAATTTTTTTGGCGACTGTGTCCTTAAAAATTCAAGAGGTATCTCAAAAACAGAATTAAAAATTTTGCCTAAGGACTTCGACATCATCAGTGTTTGGTCAGTTTCTTATTTTATACTTGGCTGCTCCTTACAAAAATAAAACTTTCTGCTACATAAAACAGTTCGGCAAGGACTTGAACTTCATCAGTGTATGGTCAGTTTCCTACTTAATCCTTTTTTGTGTAAAATATAAACTAAAAATTTCATCTCACGTACTTGTTTAAAAAATATTCATGTCCTTTCTCATATCACCGAAAAGAAAAAATCATCATTTTTGGTACAGCAAAAGTTATTTAATCCTGCAGATTTGGCCCTAAAAACAGGATGAAATTTATGTACATAGGGTGTCCTTTGCATGGAATCTTCTTGAGGCTTTTGTTAAAAGCCTGTCCATAGTAGATGACATAGAAAGTTCGATTCCTCATCTTGCAGGATCATAAATCATCGAAGGACTTAAGATGAAAATCACTCTGCCAATGGGGCTTTGACAGTGTGCGTGTAACAAAAGATTTTTTGTTGATAAAATGTCCTTAAAGCTTTTAAGATCGCCATGTCTACGTGCTGATGACTCTTATATATTTTTCTTAGTAAGAGAATGTTGGAAGAAAAAATTGTTCCTGATTTTCATGTGGAATTTTCATGTCCTTTCCTCATGAACCGTAGTCAGAAAGTCATTTAAGGATTTTCTAGTTGAATGAATTGTCTTACATGTTTTCCGTCAACATCAATTTATCCTTTTACAAAAAGAACAAAATTACTGATCAAATTTTTCCCTTAAATGCACAGAAAATTTCATATCCTTCGAAATTTTTCGGTCATCCTGTTTCATATCCTTGCGAATAGAAATTGTTATTCGAATGATTTCTATTATCATTTGATCTGATTTTGATGTGGCGACATACAGACGAATTATTTCCATTTTATTGATTTCATTTCATTCCCGTACTACGCCATTTCGATTTAACCTTACAACAGCACTTCAACTTGACCATTAGCAAGGATAACATCTGTATAAATAATTTTATTTCGTAAATAAGCCTATAAAGAATCATATTTTACGTCGTTTTTGTAAATTACCATTATCTATAGCTACACATTTCTCAATTTTTATGGAGTAGACGCCATGTTGTACTATTTCCATTTCCATTATCGAAATATTGTCTATAATTAAAAGTAAAATTTAAAAATAAATAAAACCTGTGTAAATTGTTAAAAACAAATCAAAACACAAATACAGGAAAACGAATTGAAAATCTTATCCTGAATCGATTTAATTTGTGAGGCAAAACAGTTTTGTCCTTTTGGCAAAACAATGTTCAGACAGACTCATTTACATTCAAGCCATAAGGACGAAACCAGGACATTTCAATAGTCAATGTTATTGATCTGGTATACAATTTCCCGGAAGGCTACTTGAGAAAATCAATCTTTTGCCATGAGGAGAATCCTTCAGGACTTTCTACAGGATACATTAAGTAAAGTCTCGATTTGATATCCTTCATCCTGTGGACGATAATTCCACGTGAAATGTGTTAATGTGGCGCATTTAACATTTTTTATATCCCAAAACATCCTTTATGGGACATTCCTTTTAGGAATAATTTAGTGATGACCAAGAAAAAAACAGGACTGTTATGCATTTATGTTCTTCCGTTTGGCAATTGAGGGATTTCAGGATTTCTGAATTTGAGGATTCTCTTGGAAAAGGTCAATTCCATCGTCATCGCTGTGACGCAGGACAAATACGAATTTCAAATTTATTTCCACCATTTTCACATGTTCAGTATCCTTTCGAAATGTCTGTCTGAATCACATCTGTTTTCTCTCGTAAGGATGTGAAGTATAAATTATCCTTTTTGTGTGTGACAACATGATGTGTGGTTATTTATTAAAGTCTGTCTCATATTATGAATGATCCTTGTAGTGAAACAAACTTGTATTGTATATCAAACTTGTATTGCTAAAAGGATAAAAGTTTGTGTTGATTTTATTTTTATATCCTTAACAAAAAAATTAATTGATTTCTCGGTAATATTTCATTCCGTTCATGGAATCCATGAAATTCAATCAAAACAGGAACTTCTTCTAATTGAACTGTCTGTTGCGTTCTTCCTCCATCTTGAATATCATGTTGCACAAAAACACCACTTGATGGCGTCAATGTCTCTATGGTGAAGTTAGTAAGAATCAATTAATGGAGAAGATAATCAATTCCAAATAGGATCCAGCACATCATGTATCATGTGTCATCAACAATGATTAGCAAGATAGATCCTTTGCGTTTTACTTGGAAATAGAAGGAGTGCCTGGAAAATGAAAAGAGTGCCTGTCTTTTAATTAGATTTCGGAGATATTTCTCCTGTTCCTGTCCCTTTTCAAAACAGTCCAAACCTGGATAGCTCAGGACAGGATTCAGGATTCAGGCCGCGACGAGTTGTTTTTGAAAATTCATTCTTAAAAAGAAATATCCTTAAGAAGTGTTATGTTATGGCGTTCTACTTCCTCAAAACATCGTCAGGTTGATCCTTTTTTATCCAAAGCTGACCTGATTTCTTATTATTGCTGTCATGTTTCATCCTTTCAAATTAATCTGAAATTTTCACTGTACATTTGTTGCTATCCAGAATTAACTCGAGACAGTTCAACAATAACCAGCACGTGGCATCGTCCTTTGTGTACCTTCTCAAAAAATCATTATCCTTACAAATCCCTGTTGTCGCCGTGTCAATAGGAAACCTGAAACGCAGCATTGCTTAATTACTCAAGACATTCGAACAATAGTGGTATGAAAGTTTTTTGACTGCATTTTATAAGCATACGAAAAGCTGAAAAGATGAAAAGGACGATTCCTTGTTGTTTATTGTACTCAGAAGCACAAGTAACTATCTTTTATATTTACTATATAAATTTTTCACTAAAGACAGTCTGCAAAATTGAAGTGCATTGTCTGAAAATTTTCGTCTACTCTATTTTAACGTGCACAGGATTCTCATGTTTCTGTTTTCATTCACAACGATGTCCTGGAATTCATTTTATGCGTTTCTCTGTGCTTACCTCAGTAAAAGCTTCGTAAATAAAAAAAAGTTGATTTTATTTATTTATTTCATTTTTTTGCTTTGTTGAGTAAGAGCACTTGACTTTTATGACTTCCAGGAGCACTAAAATCCTTAATTACTTGTAGTGGGGAAAAACAACAGGACCTGCCTCTGACGTTTTCTTCTTCATTTCATCAAAAATCTCTGCATTAATGATAGTCAAATAAACTGTGTTGTATGAAAAGGACTCAAACACAAAATGAAAACACATACAAAGGCAGACGCCATTTTGAAACGAAGACAAGCAGACATTTTGTTAGAACCCTTCGTTGATGTCGAATGGTCTGGAAAGCAAACTTTCTAAGGAAGTTAAAGTCCAAAAAAGGAATTGACGTGGAAGACCATCCTGGTAAATGGAAAAATAAAGGACTCGTTATCATGGTGTGGGTGGACTATAGAAACGGTTGCTTGGCTGCTTGGTGATAGTGTTAAGCAATAGAATGGAAAAGGATATGATATTTTTGGGGTTTTCCCTATTTTCTTTTTTTTTTCTCGAGATACAACAAAAATTGGTTTATGGAACATTTACTCCTGATTGGGGTAGACATCCTTTTTTCAGGATATTTCCCTGAATGACTGCTGTATGTGCGTACACAAATAATTCTTTTAACATTTATTGAACGAATCTAAATTGATGATATCCTTTTTTTCTGCCCATGCATTCACATTGTGCAACTGTGCGTAAAGACTGTAGCATATCTTGAATCCTTCAGGGAATCCTTCCGGGATTATTGATTTCATAGCAAGAATATGACTGACATCTTGTAGATGTAATGTCCAACTTTCTTTCGCAAGGATATATTAAATTCAAGTCTTTTTAAATACGGAATACAAATTTTAGTAATATTTCTTTTCGTGAAGTTGAAAACGGAAACAGGATAATGTATAGCATTGGTAAAATCCTTTTAAATTGCAGGATATTTTCTACCTTAATCACGTAAGAGATTCCTTCGATAAAGGAAGATGAATTTGGCTGTGTGGTAGTACTTCTTTCAGACAAATTACCTTCGAATTTAGGGCATGTTTCCGTGGAAAAGTTTATGTTGAGGAAAAAGTTTTTAAGATTTCTCATTTAATCAATGAATCCTTGAAGGAGTCCATAAGTTTGGCTTTCTTGAAAGGCTTTTCATGTCCTTCAACTCAAGCCACGATCCTTTGAAATGTCATCATTGCCAGTTTCGTATGCATGTTGGAAAGGACTCGAAAATTCCCTAGTGGCTGGTGTGACTGTTGTGAGGATGACTGTATCCTTGTCTCATTTATCCTTGCAACTTGAAATGTTTTTGCTTTCTAAGAAAGTGCTGGATTAACGAGTGCAGGAGTGTCAGAACGACTCCATTACCGGTGAGTGTGTGACACCATTCCCATGAGTGAAACTTAAAGAGTCTGGAATAAGGACACTCGAAAGGAAAGTCCTGTGAACACGTGAATTCTACTTGTGTTGGAAATAAATCTAAATTCCATCCTTTACTGGAATGTTTCGCTTACATTCCTAATTTGCTTTTATTTTTCAATGCAACATGGCGCCAGAAAGTTTGTACAATACGTATGTGTCGACATCTATGTGCAACTGAAAGACAAACATAATTAAGGAACGAGGTGAAATGATAAAAAGGAAATAACAGAAATGGCGCAAATGTCAGCGAATTTGTTTGTTATATGTTTTCGAAATAATTTAGTGGCATCAGGACAAAGTCCTAGAAGGGAAATAACATATAAAGGATTGTTTCAGCATTTCGTTTTTGTCGTGCTTTTGGCTCTTGCCTGGTACAGTTTATCCAGAGGCGTCAGGACAACAGAAATTTAAGGATGAAAACAAAAATGGAGATAATGAAAGTTTTTCTAAAGTGGTTTGTTGAACAATCGCCAGAGAAAAACCGGACTTAACATCCTTAAATCAAGTTGCCATTGGTGTCAACTGGCAATTATCGTAATGAGTCACAAAATTTTTAGTAATTGTGTTAAAATGCCCACCAGGACATTCCATTTTGTGGACAAACAAGTTCAGGATGTTAGTTAAATCATTAATTAATATCAGAATTTATCGTCAAGGACTAAATTTGTTGTTACAGGATAAGTGATTATCCTTGAGTTGTTGTACAACATGTTATGGAATTAAGGACATAATCGTGCCTCAACTGACATATCCTCGTTAACTGGCATTCATGACTTACACGCACAAACCAAAAGGCATGGTTTCAAAATGTCCTTCAAAATGTCTTCCATCCTGCTGTGTCCACCATTTTCCAAAGACGAAATCCTTAAATGGAAAACTAACAAAAGTTAACAATTCAAATTACCCTCATTGTGTCATCGAGGTTAACCACGGGTCATAAAGTCAGTAATAAAACACTTCACATGTAATTATTAGATCCTTTTGACCTACGAAAAAAAAGGTTTTCATTTTATCATTCCACCCAAACGTTTTTGAAATTTAAATTACCCCCCGGAGCGTCGCATCATTCCAGAAAGTCATTCTGGCATTCCATGATTCCATGATTCCCTGATTATTTTCGCTTGAGTAAAATTTATTCTCAAGGATGCTAATATCCTGGATGGATTTTCTCAATTTTTCACCACAATCACGACCACAAGCACGTACCACGTTCAATCCATACACAAATACACACAGGCAAATATAAATTGCAAAGGATACTTCGAACATTTATCCAAGGATATCTGAACGGATATCCTTGACTGTTTATTTTCCTACAATGTACGAACGTTAAAAAAACTTTAATGTTAGTTATCAAAAAGTCGGGAAAAGTTCGTAGTTAATAAGGATAAAAGTTTACCAACTACACCATCACTATGAGAGTGTCCTTATTGTCTTGAGTCTTGTTCGGAGTCCTGCGTCAACAACGATGAATGAGTGAAATCACTTACAACAAGGATGCCATGTAAAGTCAGGAATTTTCTGCATTCATAGCATCGCCATGGTGGAAGGATATTCGTCCTGCCAGAAGCAAGAAGGACTAGAAAACAATTTAACTAACTGCATTGAAAACTGCTTACCCGAACTTTTTTACTATACTCGGAGGATTCTCTACACTTCGTTCCTTTTTCATTTTCAAAATATTTGCTTAAGGACACAAAGCATCAAGCACAAACACAAGGAAAAACGATTCACCCGCAGTGATAGTTTGAAAATGTGGTAAAATATAGTTAGTTAACAAGGATAATTACAAGTTTCTGGGCAAAAAAGGACTTTTAAGAAAATTCGCGAACACAAACACCAGACAAAACTTTATGACCACAAGAATTTTATTAGCTGTTTCTGTCATCACTTTCTGACAAAACTTTCAATGAGTGTGTTTGATTTGCATAAAAGTTTAATCAAAAAGCATTTTTTTACCCCATTTTCGGGCAAACTTTGAATCTAACTTTGGATATCATGATTCATCAAAAGCTGGCCATCTTGGATTTGATCTTTTCTAGTGCCAAAAGTTTGTGTTCCTGTATTTTCCACCAAGAGAGAGACCATCTTGATCTTGATCGCTGCTGACACTTGGAATATCGTTCAGCTGACACTTGGAATAAAAATTCGTTCAGTGCCACATCCTGTAACTCCACTGATCTTGTTTTTTTAATTAGAGGACAAGATCCTTTAATTTCTGTTGTGTTGACATTAGGAATATTCAAGTGACCCATCCTTAAATTGATCCTTACCTTATGAAATAGATAGACACGTCCTTAAAAGTCCATTATAGATTTAACTTTCTTATGATTATCCTCGAATGAGCTGGAGGAGACGCAAAGGTTCTTCTTTAAATTCCCTCAGACCGTCTTTTCATTACCAACTTGAAAATCGCATTAAGGATACTTGAATACCAACAAATTGGTTGAATCAAAAATTTTATTTACGTTTTTATGCTTTCTGATTAAGTTTTGTCTCGTCCTTCACATCCGATTTGGCGGAAATCAAAGAAAATTTCATCAGAATGAAGTGATTTTCCCAAACGTTATTTTTATGTAAAATATTAAATTTTTTGTAAATGAAATTCAAATTGGGGGGGAATGATTCCATTTTATCCTGGAAAACAACCGACATCTTGTGGTTTTAGCTTTTTGAAAATTTCAAAATGTGTGGTTCCTTTGGTGGTATTTTGCTTTTCATGTATTTTATATGAGACAACCGACAAGAGAATGACGTGTGTAATTGAATCCTGATCAAGGATAAAGCCTCAACTGCTTCGAGCTAATTGAGGCGCCTTCTTTTTGAAGTTTTGTATTTCATTCCTTGCATAACAGGAATCGGAAGAACAAGAAGACACCCTTGAATCCTTCAAAAATTCATGGGTTTCCTTTGCGATTTTGTTATTTAGGGGGTTTTTAAGAATATTGGGAAACCTCAAAGCATTCTTGGAAAAACCAACAAACTCATAAAACTGGATTAAATTAGCTCATAAAATTGAAAAACCTTGCTATACTCCGATTATGCCTGCATGATATAAGCATCGTCTAAAGACAACATCGGGATGGGGGACAATTTTCAAATCCACTTGTCTCGCTTTGAGGTACGATCTTAAGGGTGTTTCTTCAAAATAGTTACTTTAATAGACAACAGAAGGGACATATCCTTTCTGAAGTGAGTGTTTCTACAAGAAGACGACAAGCCATGAATCCTTCCAGGAATCGGGAATCTAAATCCGGTTCAAGACGGTTTTGTGTCTTGAGCTCCATCTTTCTATTAAGGAAACGTTTGTGTTTCAACCTTGACCTCAGGAAAAAAGGGATTCAACGGCCATAAATCAGCGGCAGATTCGTCGGAAAAAATTCACGTTCGAATTTTTGTCTCAGCAACAAGATAAAATGAATAACCGTCATCCTCGTATCACTTTTATATCCTTAACACGTTCTGCGTTAGGACAAAGACAAGAACCTTCTGTGAAACATCTGGAACGTTTCCGGTTCGAGTGTGAGATGTATGGAGGGACAAAGCAAACAGTCCATAAATTGTGCTTGTAATAATTTCGTGACAAATTCGGGATAAAACGGCTCCAAATGAAAAATAAAAGATCAGCCATTTTGGCATGTTTGCTGTACTGCACTGTTGTCGTGGTGCGAAATTAAATAAAAGGGGAGAAATCCTCCCTAAAGTGATATTAACGAAACAAAACAGAACAAAAAATATCCCTAGAAAGTTCAAGTCAACCAGCATAAAAAGGAGGTGGATTGACTTGGACAGACGAAAAAAGGCACAATCAGGACGTGAGGATGTATCCTTCGTAAAATACGACACTTGGATATTATACGATATTAGACAATATCCTTAGTGAGCACGTCTTGAGATTTTATTGAAATATGTAGGAACGTAATATCGTGAGACGAGTGTGCCTTGAATAAGGAAACCTAGTGAAAATGGCCTCTTTATCCTTATGTCTGCCAATTCAGGGACGTGACACAGATGACTTATCCTCATTCCAAAAATGCCTGCCATGTTTGTTGCAGGACTAACAGTTATAATTTAAATTCATTCGAGACAAAATTAATTAGGCTTTTAATCAATTAATCGTGATGCACAATCGTTGTTAACTCAACCATTCATAACAGTCCGAGGATAAAGGACACTCAACCTTAATGGCGACACTTGGCGACAAGATTTTAGAATGAGTTCAAACTGAAACGAGTAAAAGGATACACAACAATTGTTTAATCCTTCACAAGGAACAGGAAACAAGGGTATGTTAGGGTGGTCAGGTTTGAGTAAACGTTCGGAAAGTGAAATTTGTGACCTCGAACTTGAGGTGGATATAGTGATTAGAAATTGCAGAATCCTTGAACGAGAACAGGATAGCAGAATATGTTGCTTCTAAAATTTTGTATCCTTTTGAAAATCACATTTCCAAATGAAAACTTAAGGAAACCTTTTAAAGAAAATTTTAAACAGGAAAACCTTTTCGAAACCTTTTCTTCTCGCAGTAGGAGATTTGCGTTCTTGGAACAAGAAAGTTAGTAAGCGCACGAACATATTCAATAAACTTATTCGTTCAATCGTTAAACGAACCTTTCAAAGAGTTTTCGGGAAAAGTTTATCCTTAAAAGGATACAGGACGAAAATGTTTGGTGAACCAAACACTTCGTGCGAACTAGATGAGTATTTAATTACGTAATTTCGGGATTAAGGACAAAGTGTTTGTTGTGCAGAAGGTTGTTGAAGATTTCAAAAAGTTTGAAGGATTAGGGTTTCTCTTCTTAATTAGAGGGGATTCATTTAAAAGCGATTCCGGCCTTGTGTTGCCCTGACGTAGTGCTTTGTTATTTTGAATATTGCAACTTAGCCGTTAGATCCTAGGAAAGTTTCTTGGTATATTCCAATGAAACGCACGTCAAACAAATTTCTGGTAAAATAACTTGAAGAACACGAAGCCTCCACGGCGGCGGAAGATGTATTTAATTGTGATTCAAACAATTTTATAATAAATTAAAATAGACGATCAGGACGACAATGGAATTTCTGGAAAAATCACTTTGGCAATATGAAACCTCGAAGATGCTCCTCTGAAATCAGGACATTTTAAAGTGTTAGAATCAATAGCAATGGCACTCCCATTACATGATTTCTAGCGGAAATAGCATTGACTTTTACAACAATTCACGAATACGTACGTATGGAGCTGCTGACGGAGTGATAGCTGGGAAAGCACAAATACTAGCACTACACATAGTAGTAGAAACCACGCCATACAAGGGGCACTTCACATGGTTCAGGGGGAAAACACACGCCATTCAATGAAGTGATCGTCACGTCAGCCCTTTACATGGATCACTTGTATTACATTTGCTTATCTTAAACAACATTTACTCAGTGAACTCATTCACCTGAATATTCCACTATCCAACAATTTGAATCAAAATTGTTTTATAATAAACTCACTGCACGAAACAATCCTTTTAACTATCTGAGAAATACTGATCATTTAAGTTTTCAGGTATATTCCGGGCACCTTAAATTCATGATTCATGGTTGCATGACGCATGCACCATGGAAAATAAAAAGTATGCGTCAGAAGTGAAACTTGTTATGTTATCTGAAAACCCTCGGCAACTCCGCTTTGTGCGGATCTTCGTAAGCTTTTTCTGCCTCTCTCACACTTCTTAAGTAAACGGTAATTAGAAAAGGACAAGGAGTTTAACAGATTCGTTAGCTCTACGAGTTAACTCTCATGCCAAAACCCCTATAGTGTCCCATAAAAAGTTTCCCTTCAAAAACATTAAGACGTGTCTTGAACCGCACGACGTTTCTTCTGGAACGATTCTTACCGGAAGATACATATTTGCGTCACCGGTGATCCTCATGAATCTCGAGTCAATTAGATTCTAACCGAGCTGTCATTGGTAGGTGGATCAATGAAAAATGAAATTAGCTTAAACTAGATTGCGTGTCAAAACCCATTTCTAGTTAATGGCAGATAAAACACTTGTTGGACATCATCAACATTCAGTGTTATCGCAATTATCCAACGTGATTACAAAGTATCTCCCTCGTTCTATGATTCGAAATAACGATAAGATCTTCATGAGCCGTAAAATTGGAGCTACAGCAAAAGTTCTTATCAGGAAATCGCGGTTAAAATTTTATAAACGACTGAAAGCTCTGAGGAATTAGTCACATATGTAAGGTGATATTGGGATAATGTTACAGAAAAACGTTGGAGTTATCATGTGGATGAGTTTCTTATCACTTTCGTTTGTCGTGGTTCAAATTGTGTGAAGTTTCTTTGAAAGATTTGGAATAAGAAAAGTTGAAGAATGTTTTTGTTTCAGCATTCAGTGACTTTTAAACCATATAAAAGCACGTGCCACGCGTCTCCTGATTACATGGTGTACCTGAACTGTTCCCTAAAAGCAGTGAATCGTCGTCGGTACGTGATGAACGCTGACGGATTGCTCAAACACGAAGAGCCGGGTTTTATTGTAGGTTCTCCGAATCAGTGCCACTTGAATCCGTTTAACTCTCTTCCAGTTGAGGACGCAAGCGTTTAAGAAGGAAATCGGTGGATTTCACCCTTTCCTAGTAGACGCAGTTGAAGACTTTTGTGAATATATGAAAACTAAGAAGGGAATCTATAGCAGCGTATTGATGCCAACGGTCCGCCTATTCTCAAATCTTAACCACTCTTGCCCCTACAGTGTAGGATTAATTTCTGGGACGCGACTTCAACTCTCATTATACGAACTTTTTTCTAGGGGCATATTACCGTTAAGGACTACGTTTTGGAACCGAATATCATTCCCTTGCCGATTCCTACTGGAACCTACAAAGTTGTTTTAACTGGCAAAAGGAAACGTGACAGTCCGGTGGTTGTAACAATCGCAGTTTTCGTAGAAGTGTATTAGCAGAAATCCTCTAATCCCCAGACTAGACATGTGTCCTGCAACTTCTTAAGGAATATATAAAATAATTCGCAGCACTTGTAAGATGCATTTCAAGAAGTTTGTAAATAAAAATTTGATATTCTGAAGGAAATAAATGAAATTCCTTTTTGTGAAATTGCAATATTCTTATTTGACTTCACTTCACACCAATTCAATAATGTACAAGAAGCTGACAATATTTACAATACCATCAATACAATGTTGAAGATACCTGCTACTAAATCTCTCCTTCAAGTGAGCGTCTTGTTCAGGTGTTTGCAGGGTATGAAGCATTTTAGAAATTTCCCTTTTTCTTCTTCTATATGTTTACCTTTAAACGGTTTTTTGAATCCTTTTTTGTCAATTTTGTTCAACTCAATAGTCACATTCACTTCTTGCCAACTCTATGGAAAATTTTTTGTCAACTCTTCCACGAGGAGGAATGTTCTGAGAATTGTTGAGTTGAAGGATTTTGAAAGGATATGACAATACGAAATGTCAATACTTTTATTCGTTTGTCCTTGACGGTTGATATTGCTTGTAAAGCTATTGGAAAAATATGCTTTTTTGGCTAGAAAATTGAATGGATCCACAATTGCAGGGACATTCAATGCGTTCAAGGATATAAAAATTAGACAAATTGTAGGAAATTGATTTCAGAATATCGAGTCACACAATATGAACAGCTTCTCCATGTGAAGTAGTAGCCAGGTTTCTGTGGATAATAGCTCCTCTAAAGTAGATTTGCGCAAAACGTACTAGCAAATTTCTTCATATTGGAACTATTTTCATTGTACTAATATGTTTAAGTTTCTTTCTGCATTTGATACACGAAAAGCATTTATCATATATCTATGAATTACTTTCTTAGCTTTCCGTTTCCTCACACAAACATGTGTAACAGCTTACAAAGTTTTATATTATCACGATAAAACAAGCAGTTTCGAATACATTCAAGGATAATCTGGACAAAAATCAAAATTTTTGACTTTTTGACAGCCTGAAAACGAAACAATTTCAAGCCTTGAGAATTCAGAATTTTCCCTCCAAACTTTGAAACTAAAATTCCCAAAATTTTTGTTATACAATATAACAGATAATTTTCTACAAAGTTTCCAAAATCTGGGAAAGTTCAGTCTTCCGTCTCGCTCCTACGTTAGGTTAAATACGAATACTACAAATAGTTTCCTTCAATTATTAAGGTCTCGAACGCCAGCAATCAGGATGTGGCATTTGAGGTGTCCTCAACCCGAGTTTGCTTGAAATTATCCTAAATCCATGGTGTTGGTGATGGTTTTTCAAAAGGGCACAACCTATACTATGATTGTGCCAAGGGAATAAACGATCCCCCGGAATCAAGGGATTCAACCCTGAATAAGAAACAATTTAATGGATTTACATACCAGGGATGTTTTTGTATATGTGGCATTCGCGGTGATAAACTTAAATCTCCCCAGAGCACATCTGCTATTCAAGATCCTGCACATGTCCTTACCCACTATTTAGACATGTATATCCCCACACACAATATGGCGCCAAGGAACAGCATGCATAACATCCAAATAACATACCAGAAAGGATATAAACGTCTGATTAAGGTGGTATCCTTGGAGCAACATCTCAATAAGTTTTCCAACTAAATAGAAACATTCTCAAAGAAAGGACATTTGAAATTTTTGGAAGGACTTGAAATTTCCAGAAAGTTTTACGATGTCATTTGTAGTGCGGTTTTAAAGTTTAGTTGTTGCTGCATGAAATGAACCGTGCAAGGATGTTTCTTTTCTGATTTAAAAAGAAAAGACCCAAATTCTGTTAAAGAAGATTTTCTTTCTAATGTCCTTAAGGTTTGCGGATCTGTAAAGGGATATTTGGGTCCATTACCATAACTCGAAAGTTTACTAGATTCCTCTGAAGGATTCCTGTCGAATTCACTCACTCAAAGATTTTAAGGATACTGGATAAAAGTGGGAAAAAGAAGAATCGATTGTGCCTAAATGTGCAAATATTTGGACACAATCCTGTTTTGTTTTGATTAAAGAAACATACGGTAATGCCGTCAAATATTTTGAATGTGTAAGGACTAAACATTTACATAACAAATCTTCTACAAATTGTTATCCTTTTTCATTCAAACTGACTTCGATGAATAAATATTCAAAATGTCACCTCGAAATCAAAAGTTGATATTTCTTCTGCCAATAACTTTCGTGTTTGTCTACGAATTTATGAAGGAATCAAACCCACGTGTTTTGAAAAAACATAAAATCCTGCAGGGAATTTAAATTCGCAAAACAAATTTAATATCCTTCAATACGGAAAAGTGTCTAGGGATTATTACAATTTCTTTCACATACAAATTATGTATCAGAATTTGAGGGAGTTTTGGTGCTGGAAGATGTCCTGGAAGGACGTTTTTGTTCTGGTCATCCCTCAATCTTCAAATTCAAATTCATCCCTCATACGTTGTGTTTGATGTCAATAATGAAACTTCTTTGAAATTCCTACAACACGCGCCGCCGTCTATAATATTCCACCTACTAATTCCTTAATCCCGCAAAGGACGCCTCCATCCTGAATCGATTTCCAAGACAAATGCGTGGAGCATTTTTGTTAATCAAAAGGAATTAATCATTAGTTTCCTGGCAAAGCTCACGTACTGTGCGTAGGAGCGGAAAATGCCTTCAATTCCTTATGGATCCTAAATTTCTACTTCCTGTTCCTGGTGCGCTACTTACTTCCGCTTGAAATACAGAAAAAGGAACAAATGTTCTTAACGAACATCATTATTTTAAAAACGCCTCTTGACCATCAAGTGGAAGATTTATTTATTCTTGTTCAAATTTTCTTTCTTCTTTTGTGAAAAGCTTCTTTGAAAAGCCTCTCTGCAAAGCTTTATGTGTATAATTGATGACTTTTAATAATGAGAAGAACACACGCATCTAACGACATCTGTAGCAGGACACACGAGAAACAGGTTCCACAGTTCACTTTCCAGGAATTGTTGTCAATTTTGAAACAAAAAGAGTTTAAGGATATCTTGTCCATTATCCTCGAGAAACAAAAAATTTATGAAGGTATCCATTTTTAAGAAGAAAAATTTTTTTGTGACAAGGATCAAGGACTTGTGTCAAGTGAGTTCGATTTATGGCAACCGTACACTTACAAACGATAGCTTAAAAATATCCTTGTAATGCGTAGGAAATGTTCTCGACGAGAATTTCCAACAAGGATTGTATTGTTTAACGAAGGTGTTATTAAACGATCGTAACGTGACTTCCAAAATGGATGTTGTTGGAATTACAGGAGTTTCAAGTCCTTGGAACACAATATTGGAAATAACTTTAGGGACAACAACTTAGTGTTTCACCATATAAAGGATATTGGGGCATCAATCTTAGTTAGCGTCCCCATAAACACTTGTTTACGTTCCTGTGCACGTGGGCACATAGGGACAGATGTCCTTTTGCATTTTGTATTCCGGTGAGACACTGAAAAGTTTTTCGTCCTTTTTTAGTATTTTGTTCGTTCGTTTTAGCAACTTCTGTCTACTTACAAGGATAACTCTTAGTATTATTGTTGTCCGCTTATGGAAATGAAAATTTCTGGAGTACAATCCTTAAGGGTGTTTGTAATAATATAATTTTTTTCGGGTCGTAATACAGGATCTAACTTTTTGTTTATTACATCCCAATGGGGGGAACATCGATTTACGTTCATGTGTTAGTCTTTATTGTCTTTGTTACCTCCAGCGCACGATTCAAACTTCTATAAAAAGGATATCTGTTTAACATTTCCAACCGCCATTTACCGATTATCCTCGAAAAAAAGCTGAACAACGCAAGAAAAACAAATGACGGAAAAGGATAAAACTTTTCGGGGAAAAACAGCGTCACAAATAGTTACCTCGTAAATCCTTTTTGGAATTTATATCCCTGTAACTAAGAAACCGTTCTCAATGGCAAAAATGCACGTCGAACTGGTATAAATCCATCTCAGCGTGAGTCCTTTGATTCCAAGAACGTTTCTAATGTTTTTGAAAGTTTGAATTCTCAAAAAATATATCCTTACACATGGCGTTTGTTGTGAAAATGTTTCAGACAGATGTGACTCCATTTTGGTCACGTGAATTATTTCTAAAGTTTGCACACTGTTCGCCAGGTGGCGAAATGACAATACCACACCACACGTTCTTCGTTTTCATTTCTTAAATGACCGAAAAACATCCGAGTCGCCATCTTGAAAATGATTATCGAAACGTCATAATCCACAGAATCCTCCTCTCTTTCTCATAGAATCTTTCTTCATCATTTCTTAAAACAGTTGACGTCATTTTGATAAAACTGAAAATTATCGCTCAATACAATAACGGAAACTGTGTATGTGTGAAATGAGTGTGTCGTGCAACGTTGCTTGACCTTCACGACTATCGGATGGTGGAATGCGGAACCACGTGGATTCGAGTGGATTGTTGTTTATTTTCCAACATGAAATTTATTCGATTGCTATGTCGATAGCTTTCGAAATGGCGTCTTAAAAATAAAATGGCCGCATTATTTTGAGTATTTCTAATATTATTTTTTGAACTCGAATATCTCTAGATTTATTCTTCTTATATAAAGTGTCATTACTTGATAAATAGTCTTTTCATCAAAATTAATGACATGATTTGAGAGCAATCAATAAGTTGAAGGACGAAAATTCAATTTAGCGTTTGATGGGTAGAAGAAAAAAAAAACTATGGAATCATTCCCCAATTCACCGAAACGAATGGGGAGCAAACATGCTATAAGCAGGCAAAGATAATAAAGTGTCATCATTGTGGAATGATGGGGGGATATTTTGTCGTATCATGGAAACGATAAAACGCATATGCTCTTGACTGGCATATTTCCAAAACACTGAATTTTTGTCATTCACTGGTAAATTACTGCGGTATTGCAAGGACGAAAATTTTGTTACATGCTTCTTATGTCTTTAAACTGTGTTAAAGGATACAACCGAATCGTGCTCACTTGAATTTGAATGCGTTTCCGGTATATCAACGTTCAAGGACTAGAGCAAGTTAGAAATTTTCAAGATATCCTTCTTAAAGGATATGCAAGTCAAGTGTGTTTTATATGCCAAGAAGTGAATTTATATCTTTTGCCGAACAAATAAATAACTTTAAAACATTCCTTTCATGTCAAGGTTCAAATTTTATGCAGCCAATTTTGAATCCTTGACACTAGCGAATTTTGGCAATTCCAAAAAATGAATATCTAGGACATATGAGATTCAATAAAATGTTCGATTTACAGGAAATTATGTCATAAACGAGAATCCTTGGCAGACAACTAGTCATGGATGTCCTGAATTTTAATGGCTCAACTCATTGAAAGAAAGGATTTTTTTTCCTTTCTGTTGCATTTCATTCAACGAACAAAACACAAAATGGCTGCTGTGAAAAGCACACGAAACAATCGAAGCAAAAATGCCAGAATAACAAAACGGCAAACGTTAAATCAGTGCTGCCCTCTATACAAAAACACACAAAATGGTGAATGGTTGAAAGGATACGATTGTTGTTTCTGACAGGAATACAAAACAATGACTGGAATAGTATTAAATATTTTGCCAAACGAATGTATTTAAGAAGTTGCACTTCTTCCGTTTTCCCTAGTGTCCTTTTTGAGCTAGAACTGACAATGAACCGGAATTGGTATCCTTCCTTTTTGAGATCTTGAATTTGTTTTGTATTGTATTTTATCCAGTGCGGCTTCTTATATCCTGCGACACAAGGTGTTAACGATATCAAATTTCTACCTTTTGTCCTTTGAACAGCATTCCTATTGTAATGGAATCGTTATCCTTTACATTTTACACTGCAGTGCTGGCGTTTTTTATAAAAAGGAGTCATTCAACTGAAACGATTTCAAATTTGTCGAACGTACAATATCGTAGAAGTTTCACATGACACCAATCCTAGGTGGATATTTAATTTACAAAATCCTTATTAAATCCAAATGATGTTCTCCTGATTTTCAATCATCGACGCAATTTGAGACATTTTAATTCCAAATTCGATTTACCCTCAAATCATGACTTGACTCCCATCTACTTATCCTTGAAGAAAATTTGCATGCGAAGGAGCTTTCATTTCAAAAATTCAAATTTACAAAATGGTGGAGTAGAGAAGTTAGTTCCTTTCAAGATATTTCATTGAAGAACGCATTAATGCCAGACGAACCGGGTTTTGTATCAAATTTCATTGAATTGCAGTTTTACAGGAACTATTGTCCTTCATAAATTATGACCAAATACAAAATGGACGAGGGAAACTACAAAATGGACGCTGTGCATATTTTTTTTCCGCTTCAAGCTAAATGCTTTGTTCCTTAGTTTAAAATTCTTAGCGTTTTGTTACTCTACGATGCATAAAGGGCGGACTCAAAAAACGAATCCTGCGAAGTGCATTCTAACAGAAAGGACTCTTAACCATCGAAACTTTCAAAATAGAGGAAATTTTTTTTTTGCTATTTACAAAATATTTCCAGCATTTTCCATTCAAACTCCGGCTCACCTTTCACATGACCTCGGGTTTTCGAATTGCACTAAAATTTTCCTCTTTGGTGCAACTGAAACGTGAATTTTTCCACCAAATATCCTTGCAAAAAAAAAAAACAACTTTTTAATGCACGTTTCCGGACTGTTTACTTCAGTTTTTCAACGGAAGTATTTTTTACGTTTGTTTGTTTATATTTTTTCGATTCCAATTTAACTATTTATTATCAACACGAAAATATGGCGGAAAAGTTTTCAAACGGATGTGGCCATGCTTTTAAATGATTCGTACCCGTTTTACTGGCAGGGTCATGGAACCGTTTATGAGGCAAGCTGAGATATAACAATATTCCTAAAATCTAGAACCAATTTTGGAGTTCTTCAGATCAATGTCTGGAGCTGGAGTGAATCTGCCGTACATCAGTGTTGATCCTACCTTTGTCCTCTCATTGATTGTATAGCATCCATGGCCCCTAACTCTCCCAGAGGCTGTCGTTTGTGAGTCCACAACTATGGAGGTTTATCCTACGGGCAGTGTGCTGTAATGACAATGGTGGTAGTCCGGACCGAGGGCTTTTTTGCAATTAGCAAGCTCTCTGTTTCCTCGAGTCTGGGCCACAATTGCCTTGTGTTGAACCAGCCATCTCTGTTGCTCCATCTCTCGCTATGCTGTTCCACAATTATCCTGTCGTTGGTATCTTTCAGCAACCTCATCTGTGACTTTGTGAAGTTAGCTTCTTCCGCACACTAAATTTCGGTTCCGATCTTAGCCAATTTATCCGCCCGTAGATTCCCTTCCGCATTGCTGTGTGCGGGTACCCAACATAGGCTGACTTTGTCTCGCATCCATGATATTGCTTCTCAGCAAGTCATCACTGTCTTTGATTGTATTGGATTCCGGTGTTCCAGAGTGACAAAATTTTGAAGAAATTCTTTGACACACCTTACAGTGGAATCATTGGAACCCATGATCCACACGCTTCTGAGCAAAATGAAAGATATTCGGCGTTTGTCAAATCTACAACACCGAAAAATTCAAAGTTTCTAGAAAACTCACAGTGTCCTTTTCTGATTTTAAGCATTTTTGATTAAATTTCATGTGTGATTCTTACTCCACTATGTCCTGTATTAAATTAGAAACATTTGCATTTCCATTTTCCGGAAATATTCCACTTGAAACGTTCCAAAGCAAGATAGAGAATGTTTCGCCATGTCTTTTTGTGGTACAAAAATAAATGAAATTTTTCAAATATTCTCTTTCCAGGTATATGTTGGTGACCCTCAATGCATACAAACATCAGACAATTTGATAGTTACAAGGATAAGTTTACGACTTCATTTGCAAAGCTCTCATTTTGCGGGTTCAATATCAACAGGATATCAAATGAATGGCATAAGTCCAGGAGTACACAACGGTCTTGTACTGAGATGCATCGCCCAAATTGGCTATCTCTACAATGAATACACGGAAATGGAACTGGGTGTCCCACAAAGAGATCCAATTCCAGCACGAGGTTTGTATTTTAAGGACTAAATTGAGCTTTTAATATTTAAACACATGTTTATCCTTGAATCCATATCTCTTTCACTAACCAACCCTTCTATTTTAACATAATATCATCCTTTTGATGTTGAATACACACAGAATTTGGTTTCGTCCTGAATTACATCAATGATTGCCAATTGACACGTGTCCACGTGGATTTAATTAAGAAACGCAAAAATTTCTCTTGTTCACGACATACAAACATTTACAGCAATTATCCTGGAACATGATCCTGAAATTTACTCCCAAAACTTGCTACAAAAAAGAAAAGGATTCAGCTCAAACTGACGATATGTTCCCTAATAAATCTGCAAGGATCAAGAATTTGTTTTTTTTGGTTTTCTTGTTACATGTAAGTCACGTTGCAAGTTGAGTATCCATTTGGCTTTATTACAACAGAAAAGCATGTCCTGGAGACATCAATCCAATCGCCATTTTGTTTATATACATTTGTTTTTTTTGTTTTTTTGAGGATAAAGAAAAAATGAGTTTTCATCCGAACGTAATTTTCATAGATCACATAACAGCAGGATTAAGAAAGGACGAAAATTGTTGTGTCGTACTAATTTTGTGTATTTCGAGAATTTATTGAATCCTTTATGAGAGAAATTAACATATGCTTCGATTTCAGCTGGTCGTCCTTTAAAGGATATTACAATATTTCCATGAAAATGTTGAGATACTAATTTAATTACTTTAAGATTTAATTACGAATCCTGCATGATATCTCCTTATATAATAAAACACAGTTTCAAGGATACATAAAGGATTTAAATTTATGTTTCATAACTATAATATTTAATTGAAAAGTTTCCATTTTGTTTGCCAAAACTTCTATGAAAACAAACAAATTTTATTTGCGAACAAAATTAATTTTGTCGCAAAACACCTGAAAGTGCAAATCCCCTGAAAAACAGTTCGGGTCGATATCCTTGATTCAGGATGTGAATACTAAATCAAATTCAAAGTTTAATTTTAAATAAAATTGACAAATACTGCAACCAATCATCCAAGGATCAATTTTTAGTAGAACCACAAATTCCCAGGATTTATCCTTGAAGCAAACCGTCTTTAATTAAAATAACCACTTTGACCGGAACCTTTTCCTTTATGTGTGTTTGTGTTTGTGTATACGCATTCCATGGGTCACGGGTCGTTTGATTAAGTTTGGTATGTTTTCGGGTTTGTTTTAAAGTTTCCATCAAATAATCACATGATACTATTTCGGGTTGGACTGGAAGTGGGCAGTTACCTTATTTGGATTTAATGAATCCTTAAGGAAATTGCCTAAATTCTGTATCCTGGAAGGAGCTTAGCATTTGTGCTTATTCACACAACTGTCTGTCCTTAATTAAATTACTTCCAGAATGAATAAAGTTCAAAATATAATTCCAACTGGTATTCAAGGACAATTACGTTCAGTTGAAAATAATGTGACCAGATTTCTCGAAACGATCTCCTTCAAAAAGCGACGAATTTGAATCATGAATGCGCGTTAAAACAAAATGCAGGTGTTTCAAAGGTAACAAATTAAAATTCAAGAATTTCTGTTATTAAAATTTATGACTGGAGTAAATTAAAAAAATAACCATCCAAATTCTCTGCAGGATGCGCGAAAATAGTCCTAGTCAGGGTTCACTTGAAGGAATTTAAATGAGTCCCAATTAACGTGGTAATTGTAAATAAGACGAAAATGAAAATTAACAAAATAAAATGAGAATTTTTTTTGTATAAAAATTTCATTTGCCTTAGTCCTTCACACCACCAACGAGTCCTGCAAGAGTGTTACTTTATCCTTTATCAAATTATTTCCGGTTAAAAAATTAGCTCGCGGGTACATGACTGAATAACATGCAAAATTTGCTTTTCATAATATTTACTCAAATTTTAACTTTCGTCCTTATTAATTCAACAAGAGAAAGGTTGAACGGGTTGTTTCCCAGGAACAAGAAAAATTTCCCTCGTGACTCTAGGGTGTCCTTCTTATTTTAACATTTATATTTTGTTTTGAAACTAGAGAAAATTTAAAAATTTTCATTTTTAATTGCAGTTACTTCATCAAAAGCCAATTGTCCTGGAGGTATCCTGTACAAACGTGGCCTGGTGATGACTCAAAATTTATGGGCTACCGCTTGTCTAACGTTCATTGTCAACACTGTGGTTAATAAAATTTATTTTTGTAGCAGATAGTTAGTTAAATAGTTAAATTAAGTTTCTGTATGTAAAAGAAAAATGAAAAAAAAATTACAAATTGATCATAAAAAAATAAAATATTATCGAGATATTTAAAGAAAATTTAAAATATTAATGGAGAACTACAAATGTTTTTACAGAAAATAATTTTACAATATAATTGATTTGTTATTTTTTGATTCACAAAATAAAGCTTAAAGACACACTCACAAACACATGCTTAAATCACAAGGATATCTTGTATTTTACCACATTGCTTTATCAAACAAAGATGAACTGTAGCTTGAAAGTATCCACGAATCCAGTCTACCAGAAAATATTTAATAGACTACAAGGACAAAGGATTCATCAACTACTTACCAGGGAAACAGAAAACTCGTTATAAATACATTTTCTAGAATACAAGGATTTGAATTGTTTCACAGAAACTCAAACATGTCCGTGGTGTAAATCGGGTCCTTTCCAATAATTTTTAAACTTCTAACTTACAATGCAGTTAAATGGTGTGCTCCGTAAGAACAGAGTCCTACTACGTCCATGTAGTCTTTAATCGATTTGACGTTTCTCAGAAGAGTGAGAGTATAGCCGTGTTCTTTTGGTCATCGCTATCGAGTACAAAACTAGAGTAGCAAAAGAACGCACCGGACTTGTTCTTGATAGATTACAAACTTTTACCAACTTCACTTTATATTTACATGAACTTTTTTCGATTTTTTTTCATTTTGTTAACCCTTGCTTGTATAAATTCAAGAGTAAAACCGGATACCGATGGAATAGATTTTGACAAAGAAGTCTCAGTTCTCTGGTATCCCAAATTTCACACGTTTATTTTCAAATCAATTAACAAAATTCAACATGAAAATTACAAATTAATATGTTTTAAAAATATCAAAAGAAAAATGAAACAAAAGATAATAATTTGGTTCGTGAAAAAGAGAAAGAGTAATCAAAACTAGTCAGAGATAAAAAAATAAATTTTTAAAAAACAAAATTAATTAATTAAATAAAAGGGAAAATGTGTAATAATTGTAAACGTCAGTTGCATATACGTATTCAAATAAATTAACTAATTGAAAAATGACTAATT
This sequence comes from Chrysops caecutiens, assembly GCA_963971475.1. NCBI lineage: Eukaryota > Metazoa > Arthropoda > Insecta > Diptera > Tabanidae > Chrysops > Chrysops caecutiens. The sequence goes on along the minus strand of OZ020569.1, from coordinate 6,534,481 downwards.
AATAAAAGCGCTAAAAGTAAATAAGTTGAATGATTTTGATAGAATCAAAACACAAAAAAAGACATAATTATTAGAAATGGAAAAACAATTTATTAATCAATTAATTTTTTTGTAAATGCACTAGTCAAGTACATTCTTTGTACGTGTAATTCAAAAAGTAAAATTTAAAAAAGTCAAATGTTTTAATTCGTAAAGTGTATATTATAAAATCATGCTAGGTAAGAAAATTCATCAAAAATTGCAATCAAACCGATTAATCAAAACAAAACCTATTCTGCAGAATAGTGTTAACCAGACCTAATAACAACAAAATAAATATTAATAACACAAAGAGAACTCAATGAAATTGTAAGTAATTTTAAGTTTATTAATAAAAACAATGCAATGCTTGTAACGATATTGATTATATGTGCTGAAAAAAATAATAAATAATATTTAAGGAATATAAATTTGAACTTGGGTTTAATAAATTGTTTACAAATAATTATTAAAATTATTTCAAATAAATGCTGTATAAAGTCATATTTTATTTTTTCTTGTTATTTATTTGTGTACAGTTATACCCCGAACCTACGCGATGGGTGGGTTATAAAAATGTAATAACAAACAGGCACTCCGTGGACAAGAAATAAATACTACATAATACAAAAGAAAATGTAGCTGTGTGTTAATTCTGTGTGACAAGTCAATAGTGTGTGGCAGTAAAAGTCTGTAATCGATAATCAAGATTTGTGTGACGCTCAAACAAAAGACGAATCGACGAGATTTGAAAATCGTGTAAGTCCGGGTTCGCGTATGTCGGGGTAGCGTAAGTCGAGGGATTACTGTATCTTCTTTATTGCATTTTACATTTTAGTTTCTACTTGCATTTTGTACTACAATCATACTCATGGCGTGCTTCGTGTTGTTTGTGTTCTCGACCACGAATTTCTGAACATTGAACAATCATTGAACCTAATTCTCCGTAAATTACTTGTAAAACAAATTAAGGACTTCAGCTGAAATTGTACTTCAGACGACATCTTCACTTGGAGGTAGGAATTCCAGGAATTATGGGCAGTTATAAACGTTATGGGATCAATCATCTAGCTCATTTGACGGACACTTTTACGAATTTAGCGAATCATGCTGAAAATTCTCCTGAAATCAAATTAAGGACTTTATGGAATTTTGTCCTGGTTAACCCAATAAAGATGGCTTCTGTGACATCAATGTGAATTGGAAGAGCAGTTCTTGGAAGACGCGATTGGCCGCGACGACGTTGGGAATTCATTCAAGTAGCACTAGACTAAAGGATTCCTGTGTAACTTCTTGGAAAAATTCCCCCTTTCTTGAAGTCAAGTATTCGAAAAAGTACAATTCATTAATTTGGTTAATATTCCGGTAACTGTATTGGAAATATGACTAAGGACTTCGAAGTATATCCAGCCAATCATTATTTCCTTGAATTTCCCAACATAAGTTCCACAAATTAGAAGAAGAAGTCATAGAAAGGACAGCAGGCAGCGATATCAGATGCTTCCCACAATAAGGACTAAAAAGATTCTGTCTCTTACATTCGAGTAATCGTGAGTCACCGAAAAGACACTACATCAAACTCGAATTGATTCCAGGAAAACTGGCATCCTCGCTTTGCTTACAGGAAGAAAATTGCAGCAGAAGCTTATCTAGCAAATCTCTGAAGTCTTAAAGGTTTCAAAGGAAGAAACATCCAGATAAATTCAAATTTCCTCCAATTGGAAAAGAAAACATTTTCCTTTTCAGATAAAGTATCCTTAAAATGATTGAGTCCTGCTCAAAATTTCTATCCAAAATCCCAAACATGGAACACATGCTGTTTTATATCCGATTGAAAAGTTCAACATCAATGAAACGTTTCCTACTGTTATTTATCAAAATTTATGTCAAATCAAAGGAATCAAGGATACAAATTCAGGATATCCTTGAAATCCTGTGATCTAGAGTGACATGAAAGAATTTTACAATTTGTTAAACATCAATAAGGATATGATAAACAGAAATCAGGATTCAAGAAATTTTCACTCACATGGATACCGTAGCGATGCAACATCCTTTTCAATCAAATGAAATTCATCTATGATTTTATGGTAAAAAAGAATATAAAAACACACACACTCACACATAACGACACAACAACTTAACGTATCCGCCTAAGGACATCCACTTCCGGTCGTTGTTTTTTTGATTACAGGAAATATAAACTCGTACAGGATTCAGATAATTTTATGTTTTTCCTATTCAAATAAGGATGTTGTCTTAGACGAATAAATTACGATGAATGTGTTATTGTTAGGTAAACATGGACATTATAGATCCTTAATGGATCAGAAGAGAATTGTTTTACAAGGACTGGTCAATTAGTATTGGCTCCAGAAAACCTGTCCATGAATTGGAAATATCGAAACGATGAATCCTTCATCCGCGATTCCTCGAAAAATCAAATAACAAAATCCTTGATACAATTATCATGGAAACATTCACATTCACATTCAGTTTGAAAAGTTCAATATCAATAAATGAAAGATTTAACAAAATGAATTGCTCCTGTTTTAAAATTCGAAACAGGTTGAACAAATAAATACTGCCTGAAAAAATAAACCGGAAGGAAATAAGGATGTTTTCATTTCCAACAAAATGAGAAACATTTTGTTTCGTGTTTAAAGAGGCAGCCCTTTTAAAATGTGATTTCATGAACGAAAGAAGGCTTTGGCAAAGCAAACAAATGCTGTTCATCAGTAGCAGGAGGTTACCATGGTTCCACCTTAGGGATTTTCTGTTGTCTTGTGTTTACCATTCGTCAACTGATTCAACGGATTTTTCATCTTCGCGACTTTTGCAATCTTACTTCAAAAACTTCAGGAAAACAAACTTTAAGAAAATTTCTTTTCCGATAAGAAACTACTTGGAAACTATTTAAGAAACCATTCAACATTCAATCGATTCAACGTTGATAACACTATCAACAAGAACTCACTTCTTTTCTATTAGCAATTAAAGTTTTATCTAAAGGTTTCAAAGCTTTTAGGTGACATTTACTTGATAGAGAAAAATAAAACTGAGGGTCAATTGAAAAAGTTTGGATTTCTTTGATGACACGTTGAACGAGTTTCAAGTGTTCTTTATCTCGTGGTTAAGTGATAGATTGACGATAGTATGTGGGGGTATCCATGTGGATACATTGAAAGCAATAGCAAGGATCTAGAAGCAATTAGAGACCACTCGTGCAGATTGATTCATCAAGGCACTTTGATTATTGAATCGGCTTCTAGTTAATATGAAACTTTTATGCTTGCTCATAGTCTTGAAAATGACATTATCCTGGCGAGGATAGCTGACTTTGTGTACATACATCCGTGCAATTCAAAACAAATTTGTTTGAGAAGCTCTGATGTAATTTTCGACCTCAAATATAACGCCGACAAGCAGACTATCGGTTTCATACCAAGTCTTCTATTGTTGCATACCTCTTGGCGTAAACTATTGAAATTTGGATCTGACTCGGATTGAATGTTGTTAATTAAGGAACATTTAGAAATAAAGGGCGTGTGCGAAACCATGCTAAATCTAAATCTAATTCATTGGAATTTCATTGGAATCGTTTCAATGAGTTTCCAATATATTAGACAGGTTGTGCGAATTGGTTTGCTTGTCTAAATTTTGTCATCTGAAATTTGATGTTGTAGAAATTCGTGTTAAGAAATTTTTATGTTAAAGATTATTTTATTTTTTGAAAAGAGGAAGAATTTAAAACTCACCTATCACGGTGATATCAAACCACCGAACTCTAATGAATTATTACTCTATTGAATTATGAACGTACGTATTGAATAATTGATCACTAAAAGCACATTAATGGCTTTTGAAGTGACCAATATTACTTGAATTTTTAATTAAATAAAAGTATTTTCACAATTTCAAGTATCTCTCTTCCGTAAAATTAAGATTTTCCTGATAATTTTCGTACAATTAATTTCCGAACGGAATTTGATTTATTATTATAAATTTTTATATTAAATCGTAAAAAGAATTTTGATGAAAATAACCTTTATGAAAACCAGTAAATAAAACCCAGAAACGATTTATTTGTTATGTTATATGAAATTTGTCAGTATCAGATAAACTGGACACAGCACGATTCCAGGAACAGTTCGAAAAGTCACAAGGGAGTCAATATCGTGTTTTGTGATATCAAATTTAGTGACATCAAAACGCTTTTCTGTTGTAATTAATCAACCCCAGGTGAAGTTTATGTGAATATTGACTCAGTGTCATGGGTTATAGCAAGTGATAACTTCATTATATGATATAATTATTTTGGTTGTAATTTAAAATAATGAACTATACCACAATACGCTTGAATAAAAGCGTTAGATTGAAGGATTAAAACACATTGACGTGTTTTAAAATACCAGATGGTGTTATTATTCCACAATAACCTAATTTTCAGTTTTATTGATAAAACATTTTCCATTGGATTACAGGTGGTTCATGAATAAAATAGTAGTGGTCTTAAAAATATTTCAAGCCGAAATCCTTTAATGGAATATAGTGAATTTCGGTGTGGTGGAAATTAATTGAATTCTTGTTTAAATTTATTCAATTAATTGGTCAGTTTTTGGTGAATATAATATTATAAATTTCGGTTGATTTCTGTTTCTCGTGATTTCCACGGAACTGTCCCAAGGGAAGTGGATTTATAATGGAAAGAAGGTCATGTATCATGTGAAATATGAGTTGCTAAAGGTAAACATCAGGGAATAAAGAAGATAATTAGACACATCCCTGACTGAATGTAGGGTAAACGATGATAATAGCTTTAAAGCCTGAAGGATTTTTCATTTGTTCTACCAGTTCCCTTTTGAAATATTCAAGTTTTCCCCCAAAACGGATTTCATATGAACAGAATCAACATTTGCCATTCGAATTTTGTATCAATTTCGAAGCTAATATTGTACATCCTCGTTCTAGTTTCAGGTGGATTCCGCACTACTTCCGGTGAAAGACTGCCAGATTCTCGGATGCTCTGGAAGTGTCTAGATGGACCAAAACAATTGCCATGCTCCAGACTGTCATGTCGTGTAGTGTTGTTGGAAGGTTTCTTGATAGTTGGAACAGTGCCAAGTATGAAATGGTGCAAGTGGATTCAGATAATCGCGTACATAACAATTTTTTGAATAGTTAAATGAAAAATGGCTCAAAAGCTTATAAGCTGAAAAGATGGTGGAGACTGCTAGTTATACCATGACGTTACCATGGCTCCACAAATTGAGAAGATTCAAATATGAATCTTGAATGAAATTTCTACAGAATTTTGAAAACGATGTGTTAAAGTTTCATGAAGCCACTTTTGGTGGCCCAAATTCAATTGACTCTCACTATTATATCATGACACTACGCTCTACAGGGACTTCACAGAAGCCTGGGCGATTGTCATAAAACCCTCAAGGGTTGTCTTTATCAAAACGACCGCTTTCCGAATTTCCTTGACCAACTTGTCATCCGACAACATGTTCCAATTCATTCGTAGCTCATATTAAATTTAGTTATATAAAGTTTTATAAAGTTTTCCAGACCCAAAATTATCTTCTAATAGAGAAAGTCTGGAGCAATCACAAATTTCATTGGTCCCAGTTACCACAAAGTTTTGTGAAATTTTGTATTCCCAGACAAAAGTTTGATTTCCAATGCATGAACGGTTAATTACAGCGTGTTGTCGGTTTTAATGAATCTTCACGAAGACCACAACTTCATGAAAGCTTCAATGCTTCTTTATATAACATAATCATTACTAATCCTTAGCTTTCGAAACATCTGCAACAAGTTTGTCCGTTGGGACTTCAATATTTCGAGTGAAACATATCGACCAATGTTTGGGGAAACTTTCAAAAAGTTATTACATTCAAAGTTTCATATACTTCCGGTTAACTTGTGCTGCATTTCGAACACTATGTCCACATGTGTTCTCTTTGGGAAATGTCCAGTCGATAGGAAATTGAAATTTTTCAGAAAAATATATTGTAGGCTTTTCAATTCTATTCGAACTTATGAATTTCTGTAGAACTGCAGAAATTTTAATTGTAAATATTCTCAAATAGAAAATATATTAATATCTAAAATTCTTCTCATAACTTTATTAAATGTTTGTGAAAATAAAGTTGTGGTCGCTGTGTCAACAGAAATTATTGAATTCGAAATTCAAAAACATTCCTGCATTAAGTAAACATTTATAAATGCAACAAGATATTAAATTTACAAGCAGGCAAAATTGTTGACAAACATTTTGGAGAAATTCAAAATTAAATTCCGTTGAATTCGAAAGTACCAGAATCGGAGAGCACACTGTAAAGTTTCCCCGTTTCGATGAATGAAACGTCACAGAAACAACAATGTCTCCACTTTATTCAAAGCCATCTATTAGCAATTTTCCGAGTCAGATGCTTCTGTTTGTTTTGTTGATTGAATGAAAAATTTTTAATGTGTATGAGATTTCCTACTTATCCTATTTTGAAGTGAATATGTGAACGATATATTTGAAAGAGGTTTTTTTTTCTTATTGAAACCGTTTCATTGTACAATCCATTTTGAACTAAAAATTTTCAATATTGGAATAGGGGAATAACACGGTTTCCATCCCCATTTTGGGAACGAGAGCAAATAAGATGAATAAAATATAAATAAGTAAGAAGGATAGTAGAACCACTAAAACAGGTGAATACCTCATGTGTATGTGTGTATATAATATGCAGATAAGTATTATATGAACGAGGCTTACCCCAAACTAAAGCTGCAACCACAAAAGCCCTTATTTCATGTGGACACAAGTAACCGCCCACTCCATTTCAGTTCTAGAAATCCTATTCACAATGTGCTCCAAAGAATCCTTGTGAATCCTTATGGTTAAGGAAGTGTTTACTCATATTCCAAGGATATGTGCCCCGCACTTAGTGTAATTTACCCAGCAAACTGCAGCTTACAGGAAACTCCTATAGTGAGTGTCTCGAAATTATTCCTTTTCAAAAGGACTAAATAGGGACTTTCTTACAGAACTTCCCGCATGGGACAACTATATTCAGCACGACGTCAAATATAAAAGGATTATAGGATAAGATAAAGATTGCCAAACACATAAATGGATGAGCAAGAACAAATCCAACGTTTATAAATATTGCACGTCCAGTCGTACCTACCGTACCTGCAATCAGGAGTTCATCGTACCAAGGTGTAGCCATGAAAGTTCTTGTTGCTCCAATAAGTTTTGTGTCTGGAAGCTCAAGCTTAAATATTAAAGGGAAGGTACTTGCAACACTACAAGTACAACAGCTCGTAAATAATTCATGACTAAATCATATCAAACTGGGTGCATCATAAGCTCTAATCAGGAAAACTTTTAATAGACACTCATTCATCATAAGCCCTTCTTAATAAATGAGTAACTACATTAAATCCCTATTTAAGTGACTACCCTAAATCAATACAGTCACTCACTTATGGCTACTTGTATAATTTTCGCCAGAAATTCTCATGCGTCTCACGTTTGCCATAGAAAATTTTCTACTCCAGCTGCAAAATGGCGTTTGTTAGTGTTTTGTTAATGTTAACTAAACCCTCGTTAATATCTTGACCAAAAGAAATTTGACAATTCGAAAATATTTCCATGTATAACTTTGCAATGACACTTTTTGGAATAATCAAAATTTCAGTCACGTTTCAAGAATGTTTGGTAGAAAAAATATATGACACAAGTTTTTCAATTGTTTTTTGTTACATATGTCGGGATAATGTAATAAAAATTATCTTCTTATATGTAACTGTTTTATTTTTCTTTAAGAGAAAGTTTAACTTTTATGTCATGACAAGTTCAAATTCTTCGGTAACTTCTTTAAGTTTGAAATGTTGCAAAATGTGACAGACACATTCGAAAAAGTTTTATTGATTTATGTGAACGAAATTCGTTAAACTGAACGGGATATGTTTATGTTCAGTTAAACTAACTTGACTTCTAATCGGTTCAACACTAAGTAATCGTATTAATTATTTATCAAGCTTTCTTAAGACACACGAAGTTTATCCCATTAAAGATCCCTTAATACTTGATGACTAGTCTGAAACAATCCTGACAATCATGACAGTCATCCCTGAAATGAGAAACTCTACAATGCTATCAAGAATGTCAATTGCAAAAATAAACACAAAATGCACCACAAAACCCTGCCTGGGTCAACATGAAACTTTGATTGGAAACGAGTCACTGAACCGATTCAATATCATTAAAACTCCTGATGAGAGTATCATGAAAGCCAAATCAATTTCTAATATGAAAAACCTTTCATCGAAATCCATTCATGATACATCAACGGCCATCACCATCAAGTAGAGATTTTTCATTAGTATCAGAACGTTGATGTTGTTGAGTATTAATTTGTTTGGATGCAATCCATTATAAACTGTATAATATATAGTATGATATATAAAAAATGAAGCAGTTTATTATATTCAACAAATCACTTCATTATGTGCTTTAAATAATAAAGCACATCGCATACAGCTTTATGTGTTACCTTTTCTAATTTGTGGAAGTGGCTCACTCGCATGATGAATGCCATGACAGCGTTTTAAGTAAATGAGTTTTGTCACACTTGTTGATCCCTGTTCAGATTTGATGCTAATTTGTGGCCTCTGACGATTCATCATAACCGCGACGTGAGGTATTCATCTTTGTGATTGCGCTTTAAGCTTATGGGGTTTCTTGAGAAAATCAGCAGGGATTGAATGTGCCACGGTTGTTAATTTCATTAACACACCCGACAGGACCTTCAACTTACTCAGTAAGATTGATCGATTTTTTAGGACTCACCCTTTTTAAAGGTGTCGTCGACAAGAATCCCTTATGCCTTTTAGCTTTTCGAAACTTTGTCATCCATCACTGCAGCGGAAGAGGGTTGACGTTTTTTCTCGTTTCTGTTTCTTGGAAAAGTTTACCTGGCAACTTTGTAGTACCTCTTACTCTGACTACACATTGATGAATCGAGAAGCAGAAGATGATGTGAAAATTCTTGGGGAAAAACTTAACATGGAGCATGGAAAATTTCACACTACATTTACCGGAAAATATTACACGGTTGAGTAAGAAAACTTCAAACGTCTTGGATGATGTTTAAAGCTCCATCCAAAGAAGTCCTCTTCAAGAAGGTACTTAGGCAGGTGTAACCGTCCCAAAGGATGTTTCTTGATGGGGTTTTCTCCATGTTTTTTTGTCACACAATCTACAAAAAACGCCATGTTGAATCGACAGGAAGCAAAATTATAGTCTGGCAGTTTTTCAACTTTTCAGAAAAGTTAGTTTTTTTCCCCCATTTTGTTTTTGAGCGCTTGAGGGATTCTGTAAAACAGCTCAAAATGAATATTTCAGTTAATGTGTTTCCTCTTGAAGGAATTGTTTTACGATTCTGCTGATGCTCGTTATGGGACACTGCAAATATCCTTTATCACAGTTAAGGATTTTAAATGATTGCATTAAATTTTTTAAAGGTAAACTTTTTGTGTAAACATTTAGTTGTTGAATGGTAAATGATTCTGTTTTTGTTTGAAACTTTCATTTCAGAATTTCAACGTACATTCAGTGTGTTTGCATTTCAGTGATTAATTACAAAAATTTGCACAAAATTTTAATTAAATTTCATTTCTAGACTTTTAAAAATCATGTAAAAGTTAATGTTTAATTCTTTTCACTAATAGTGAGTCAAGGAGTTTACATATGACATTCAATATGAATTGATATCGTTCAAAATCGAGTCGGACCCGCCATGAAGCGTTGTTACCAGAGATGAAATATAAAACACATCCCATCGTTACGGTCATGCATGTCATTTTTGTTCCAGCGTTCCTCATCGGCGTCTTCGTTCCTAGTGAACGACGTGTAATGCATCTATTTGATCTGTTACTATTGTTTTTATTGTTGGTAGCGGTGTGTCAATGGGCGACGTTTGTGTGTGTGATGTTCTTATCAGCGTCTTCGTTTCTGTAAGTGAACGAAGCGTAATTCGTTTGTTTGATTTGTTAGTTATTGTTTGTGTTGATGGTGGTAGTTGTGTCAGTGTCATTGTCTACCTATTATGGTTCAAGAGATACAGCCCTGTGACAAACAGCTTAAAGACTTACCATTTCCTAATCACAATTGTGTATTTTTGGGAACATTTCATAGTTGATGTTTGATTTTAATTAACAAAATCTTTAAAGCAAATATCATTGAACTCGTGTATCACAATGAGATTGGTGTCATGACGATTATTACTAAACAGCGTAACATGGACATAAAACTCAGAATCAGAATGCAGTACAATTATTTTGCAATATTTTGGCTTATCCCACTCGCATTCGGTCAAAACAAGCCGAATTGGGGCAAATAAATAAAATGACGATCAACAAAACTTTGAATTTAATCATAACGCAAACGTGAAAAAGGTCATAAAATGAAATGAGGTCAAAACGTGATTAGATTTGTGAATATAAAGTGCTCAATATCATGTTGATATATTACTCTAAATTGATGTCCAAACTTTGCTTGGTTGTTATTATTCTTGTTCATCGTGTTTACATGTAATTCACGAAATATTTTCGCGTTTATTAATAAATTTAAAGATTTATGTTATTTACATTCATATTTGACATTTCAAATGCAAGAGAAGTTGATTGGCCAGACAAATTGGTATAAGCCAACTTCCGTTGGATTGTGCTTTTCCATTAGCATTATCCTGTTCGGCAGACCTCATGGTAGCACCCACATGAGTTAACGATACTTCATCACTAACAAGATTTCACTTTTGACTGTTCATGCAAATGTTACTCCACCTAAGCTCCAAACTGGCCAAATTAACAACTCCATTTGCAAATGTGTTCCAATTTAGTGTTTTGTAGCTGCTGATTTTGAATCCATTGAAAGGGTACAAGAATGTGAATTACGTTACATGGCATTTTACAAACAAACCAGGAATACTGCATGGATAACGTTAATTCTCTCCAATTGGTTTGTATGGAGTGCAAGTCCTTTTTAGCAAAATTTCATTGACTTGATTTTGTTCAGTTAACCCTCTCTGGGATTCATTGAGTAAATCAATTCCAGTAATGATACGAGAAGCTAACTAAAAGCTGAAAAGGCATTTGAATCATGCAACCAGATTAGTTGCACTTGTAGCTGGCTTCTCTGTTGAATAAAATTTTGAAATTAATAAAATCGATATTGATATGATACTGAGTAAAACCGAATAACAAACTAGTATAAATCGCTTCCGATAAAGTAATAAAGTTATTGTCCCTTTCAAACATAACAGCACTTCAAGGCTAAATCTATATGAAACGTGATATTAACAAGAGCCATTTATCCATATTACTATGTTCCGTACACTAATACTTGTCATAGAATCTTATTAACTTGAGTGATCCATTCATTTACATGTTGATTACGTTTACATGATTACAGATTACATGCCTTGAATTGATTATGATGGCTACCATGCTCATGTGGTATGTTTTGACTTTGTTCTTAAGGCTGTTATTAGATTGAAAACCAGTTAATGCCAGTAATATATCATGCTTATGAGTTATGTGTTTATTGGCGATCAAGATATTATCCAAGATGAATCTGTTTTTGATCTTCTATAAAATCCTAAAAAAAGTATAGTTGAAAATTTGAAACAACTTATTTTACAATAATTTTTATTGTCATCGGGTTTGATTTTCAATATCCTCTACACGAATGGAGCTTCTATGGAATGGAGCGATGTGTGCAGCACCACAAAGACATCGCGTAGTGGTGCATGATCAACTTCAACCAACCGTCATCAGTGCTTCGAAGGTTGAGGTCTCATATATGGATGGACGTGAATCGGATGAAAGACAAATCCGACATCGGTGACGATCGATCCAAATCCCATACGAGTAACAGTATACTAAACACTCTTGCATGAAACAATAATGTCAATATGTCATCTCCTGGTTATGGTGATATAACAACTGAAAGCGTGAATAATTTTGTACGCGAATGAAAGAACGTTTCCCTACATGACACTATAACATCTATCGACGACAAAGCTGTGAACATGTAATTATATCTTGTAAAGTAAATTTCGCAATTTAAACAGTCTTTGAATTAGAAACGTTTTGAACGTAGTGTCACACATTGTGTCATGTAAATTATGTTTCTTTACAGGTGACATAGATGCAATTAAAATTATTATATTTAAATATATGTGATATAAAAGACATGACATGCAATGCATGTTGAATGAATTTCTCGTTAGAGAACCGCAAAACTGTTTAAGTTTGTTAAATGAAATAGAAACACACTTTGTGGAAAAACTATGGAAAGTGTTCTATAGTGGAAAATTTTTCTCTACATAAAGTTTTTCTATAAAAGAATTCAAATAACTCATTTTAAGGATGTTATTCAAGCGCTACAAATTTAAATACAAAAAAAATGGCATTATAACATGTTTGCATTCTGGATAAGTAAAGCAAATGAAGCATTTTCAACTGGGGAAAACGGGGGTTGCAGATGAAAATTAATTGAAAACAGAGCAACTTCTAGTTTTAAACAAACAATTACGAAATTTATTTTTAATCAAGTGTTGGCAGATGTTGGGAATTCCATCAACTTCATAATCAACGTCACAACTCATTCATTCATACAACCGCATCTTCCGACTGGTACCACTTAACCTAGTAAACCCTTTGATGCAACCCTTGGCGCCTTTACTTCTGCGTCTTTATTTACGTTTGTTTGGGTTGGCTGATGATAACGAATCCTCGTTCTCCTTGAATTGCAGATGAAAATGGTTTTGACAATTCAAGCAGCAACACAGCTGGATTAAGGATTTATGGTGGTTGACATATTCAAGAGCACAGGATGCATTCAAGTATAATGGCAAAAGATGGATTCCAAGCCATTTTGAAAATATTCACAAATATTTACCATTCACTGGGGAAAAACCCATCCAGATTGCGACCGAGTAAATAATCACAGTAGAATCCAACAACTGCCTGTGTTATGGTATTCCTTCCTGGGTGCTGAAAGAGCTTTTCAACGATATCCAATCACAGTTTTCATACTTTACACTACATCTGCTATCATTCATGAGTGTTGTTTAGATATATGCATTTTACAAATCTTTCTCATCGGCGTAGAGCAGCTGCATGACAAACGTTACTGAAAGCTTCATAACTTAGATTACATTCTATGGAAATTCTTTGTGAAAATTCTGGCCTTATAAATGCAATCCTGCAGCCATGACTAAGGACACTACAAAGTCAAAATGGTTTTCATTTTATGAAGTGCTATTTCGGTTCCCTTTTTTTCGGTCGACAAGTTTTAATGGTGATTTCAATGAAATCCACTGTAACTTTGTTCCAGGACTTTTATGACTCTTTCAGTTGAAATAGTAAATGTCATGACATTTTTTGTTAGACTACAGGGATAATGTGTATTACATTGAGATATTCATATGCTTTAGAAAGAGATAATTAAATTTGACTTAAATTGATATACAGTACTTAGATTTCGGATAACTTAAAGACGAATCACTGCATGAAATCACAAGTATCAAGTTTGTTGAAATGATTATGCAGTCCGGAAAACTGGGGCAAATTTCCCGAAATATTCGTTACGAAAAGTAAACGGAACTCATTCCATGATGGTTTATGAAAATTTCCACAAGATTTATTTTGAGCAGGTGCATTACTTCAAGTTTCTTCTGCGACTGTTTAAGAAATTTTCTCATAAACATAAAGTTTTCTTTGCGGAAATGCACGTGGGAAACAAGTGGTTAAAACAGTTTTTGTTTCTGGTTCTTCATTCACGAGGAGGGTGTATGAAATTTGCACAGAATACAAACGAAATAGAATATTTTGTTGAATAAAATTACGTGATTTGCTTACAGGGATTTGTTTTAAAGTGATTCGCATAATTTTTGTTCAAAACTTTAAGACATATCAAAAATTGTAGCGTTACAAGAATAACCAAATCATTACAAACTGCTAGTTCCGTCTACTCAAGTAGGTCTGTAGCTTGTCAGAAAAGTCAACTTTATTTGATGCAAGTTCAATAAATTCTCCCGTAGTCGTTGCAATAATTCACACCATAAACGGTCTATTGTGACGAGGGCTTTGGCTTACCACGACCTTGTCCAAGTCCTGCAAGCTTCAAGAGTTTACACACTCGTTGTGGTATTAAAGCACATTCTATAGACGCTTTCCATTCATCACATTGGACAAAGTGTTATTTTTGTTTAAGTTTTGGTTTTCCCGCTATGGGAATGTTAAATAACCGAAATTGTTGTCTCATGACACTTATAAAAGTCTTAAAAATATAAAGGAGTATAATGAACTCTTGAGAAAAATTTTATGGATGCAAATAAGAAACTCGTCTGAGGTTATACTTCTCCCAGAAGTCATAAAATTGTTTACATTTTCCACAAGAATAACGTTTTGGTAGAAAAATTTTCCATGCAATAGGTACCTGCGAAATTTATTCAATCGAAAAATTTAAATATTCATCTTTGTGGTGGGCTTAAGACGAGCTACAGCTTGATAAAGAACAAATTAAGTTTGCAGGATACATATTTAGAATACTCCTTTCGTTTTCATCCCAGGAACTGTTGCTTAGAATTATCCTGAAATAGACAAACAAAATGATATAAACAAGATATATTTACTTGATGTAACCATGGAAAGGTCATCTGTGGGTATCAAGTTGCTAATTAGTTAGATAAGACCTTAGTTACTTTCAATCCATCATGAGAAACTCCGTGACTACTCCCAGATAAATCCCACGCAGTTGAAACGTATTACAACTACGTCGTATCTATTAGATGATGTATCTCAATCTACATAACAGCCTGATAACCTCCAATTGTGACTTATGAATACGGAATCGAATTAAAAATAACTTTTGGTTAATTCGTAAAATACAACCCAGCTGGAGTTGATGATACCTTCATCATCATCAATTTACGAAAAAATTAACCTGAAGATCACGAGCCGTTGATTTCCGTTCATTTTGATTGATTAATGGGTTAAAGTGATTCGATAATTTATCAATAACGGTCAGTGGCCCAAACAATGTGATTTGTTCGATTGCATCCATTAAAAACTCTGCATACATTTAGAATGAATCTCAGCGAGCATGAATGTTGTACAACAAAATATTTTCGCAGAATTACAGAAGTTTTTTACACGAAATCAGTCCCGGGATCAGTTGGAACATTCAAATTTCTGCCATAAATTAGAGGTGTCCATGTAATTGGAACTTGTACACACAAAATTCAACCATACAAAACCAGTATGAAACAGATTTTGCATGAATATGAGATGATTAGCATCGCATCTACGTATCTAAATTTCATGTAAAACTTTTTCCGTACACGGAAAGATAACATTTCCAGCATATCTTCCTGTTCCCTCGCTAGCAATTACACTTAATCATGAATGCAATTGCAATAAAATACTGTACCAACACACCAGATAACCGGAATAGTCTGCAGAACCTCTCGTGCTCATGTGAAGTGACTAATCGGCTTTCTAGCTGCAATTCACTCCCGCACGATTAACCTTATCCTTGTCATCCAGAAGACACATTCCCACAACTTAATTTTTCGGGACACCATCTAACCTCGCGACCACGTCCGAACTTCTTTCTTATTCGAGTCACAGGCCAACTAGCTCTAGATTTAATTGGATTGGATTCCCAGTAGATACGATGCAAAATAGATTTTGAAGTGCTTTGGACTAACCGCAGGGAAAATATAAGTAGACCTGCTCCTTTCCCACTTAATGCCAAATGTATTATACATATCTCGGACTATGTCACAGAAGATACTCTACAACGACTCACTCAACAAGTGGATCGCGTGGGTAACACGAATTTTAATAGAAACTTGAAATTCAAACACGAATATGACACAATCCATGTTACATATTTTTAATAATGAGGTCGTCTGACGTGCCTTGAAAAGAAATTATTAAACATTGCGATTTTAAATTTTAAAAGATAATTTTGTAACCATTTTCCGTAGAGATAGAACTTTCAACTTAACTGTTTTATGTAGATCATGATTATGCACACTTTTTTTGTGAAAACGATTTGCACTATAGATAAGGATGCTTCTAGGAAATTCCAATTGCAGTACGTTCTGGGTATAATTTGATATATGTAATTGGAATGATTCCTTGTATCTTGTAAGACAGGAGAGTATTATTTCCGTAGGCAAGATTCAGTATAGCCACTTGTATAATATTAATAGCCACCATAGTACTAATATTAATGTTTGATAAAATTAAAATTTTTAATCGGTATTAATAAATTTATTATCCCTCGTAAGCTTACAATACAAATCATTGGACTGGTTATTGTCGAACCGAATTTCCACGAGGATAGTAACCAATCACATACTTAAGGCCATCGTCAAATCTGTTCACCCGGAACCATCGTGTCAATACACGCCATGACATAAGTTTTGCGGATGTGTGAGATGAGTTCAGCTACTCTCGATATTCCGTGTTTTGAAGTACGGGAAATTGATCGCGTTTGTTATCTATTTTATTCGGCATTTAATCTAAATCAAAGTGTAAAAAGTAAATATTTTATATAAAATTTAGAAGCATTATTAATATTTCAATGTTTTCAAATATTTTGTTTTCATATTTTAAGATGTTTTATTATAATTCTCCAACAATTTTTTACCGTAACGTTTTCAAAATAAAATAAATTATAAAAATATACAAATCACTAAAAAATATTTTTGATTTTCAGTTGCAGGAATCAATGGTTGGTCAACATGCTGTACCGTGTATGGGTATGTTGGCAGACTTTCTGTCAAAATTAGTGTAATTTCTAGCAAAAATTCGAACAATTAATAAGAATCTATTTCAAAAAATTGATTAAAAATGGTATTTTAATAGTGAGATGATGGTTGTGGCAACGCGCTCGATAAAATATTCTTAAATGTTTCAGCTGCAGAAATGATAATTTAAGACATGAAGAACACTTTATGAGATATAGCAATGTAGTTTTACTAATAACAAATTTTATTTCCCGAAATAGAAATGAATGCAGACGTGGAATAGTAAATTAAGAAGGGATATCCCGAAAGGAAACTTTATCTGTGGTGCATTCTGTTTAAAGATGCTGCACGATGCAGGGATTTGCAGTTTGGGGAAGTAAAAATTTTCTTTTTATCAATTGAATTCAGGACAAGCCCAAATTGCATACTGAAATATTTGCTCTCTTGAATTGAAGCAATCAATACATCGACAAGATGATTTGGTCAATCTTGAGAAATCATGTTGTGCACCATTCAACAATGGAGAAATTGAGCTGCTATTGAAACTGTTCAGTGAAGATTGTACATGGAATACAAAATGAAGTAGACAAAGTATCCCGTACTCCCGATTGATTTTAGCATGGGTGTGCTGCACCAATGCTGGCAAGTTATCCAACGTCACTTGACCACGAGACATTCTAGTAGAGCAGGAGTGAAGAAGTGAAGGTAATTGTTTTGAACTTTCAATAAATGGTGCCTGGAATGTGGTGCCGAAAAAGGCAACCCTATCTTTTGTCCAAACCTTACAGATTACGAATCTCCTTACCGTTTACTCCGATTCCATTCGTGTCAACTTGTGGACAATGTCAATGAAACCATTATTAGGTTTTTCAACAACATGCACTTGAATACCCCACAATTTGTGGATGCATTTGAATTGCATACTTTCATATAAAATTGTTTCGGATTGTCTTAATGTCTTCTTCGGGATGACCCACAAAAACCCTGAATGGACAGAGAAGCCCTGAACTGAGAAAATGTTTATGCCTCGAAAATCTGTATTCAATGGATGCATGGCATCAGGTACATCAGACGGTAATTGGCACACGGAAGTTCAATTGGGACGGTATTTTTAGTTATGGATGCTACGTAGATGGAATTTATGATTTTCAGTACAATAACAGAGAACGAAGCGCCTGTGGTTTGTGATATGTCTTTCATATTTTTTGGTTATTCTGTATTTTGAAAACTGCTTGAAATGCAGACATTTAGTTTGATTCCGATGCATCTTTGAGTCATCTGGAATTTGTGATGGATCCTTCACATTCCAATTCAATGACTTTTCTATGAATATTTCCCTCGTTGACAGCTGAAAATTTGATTAAAGTAGGCATCAGTAGGATTAGAGAAAAACCTCAGGATTATACAACAACTAGGTTTGTATAGTTTTCTTAAATAAAGTAATTAATAAATTCAAGTTCTATGGTACTTTCAAGGGAAGAAGTAGTTCTCATCACAATCTACATGGTGATATGCACATTTTCGCTGATAAACTTCGTATTCTGCTCTGTGCTATGGAGCTACTGGAATAGGATACTGGGATCAACTACACTATCACGAGGATGCTTTTTATTTGCAACCTTGACTCTACGAGGGTTCGAAGGAAGTGACAAGAGTTTGTGTTATTTTGCAATATATGGGTTGATTCCAGTCATTCTAATGAGTGCGATGCTTTTCCTGTCCCACACGTACAACTACTACCAGGATAGGATGCTGCAAGTGGAGTATAACAAGTGGAATATCTAACAGTCACACAACTAACAAAATTTTCGGAAGTTCTAGGTTGGACATTGCATCTGACGGTTGTGTCCTGGTTATACCCCAATACGAACTCTTTTTGAGCATCATTGCAGCCATGTACGACATAACTTACACAACCTTGTTCAATGTGGCATACAACCACTCTTGTACTCAATACAGAGACGAAATTTACGCTAAGGATTTTGTTTTGTCACGCGCTGTAAAGCGTTATGGAGACAAGCAATTCAATTGCCATGCTGTCTTTAATGTGATGAACGAAGTTTTGCCTGAAACAGCTGCCATGGCTTCCAAATCCAAAATCAAAACGTCGGATTTACTAGCAAGTGTCTTCTGGACTCAGACAATCTGCTCCGTCCTGTGGTTGGTCGTTATTGGTCTTTGTTACAAGCGATTCTTGAAGTATATCCGTCTGGAAAACATTTTGCTGGAGCAATTCCCCGAGGGTGACACGCATTTGTAGATGCTTTAGTTATTAAATTTTGTGTCTACTTAAGTCTGTCTTTCCTTTCATACACATGTGGTGCAGATGACATTCACCTTCTTACCTTATCATACTAGTAGCTGTACAGATATTACTCATGGTACACTCATCTAGTCTTGAAAATTATAGCGAAAACTCATAACTGATGAAGAAATTCTATGCATTCCATGATGATATCCAGCACAAAGCACCGTAATTCGGAAAAAGAAAGGCATTTTATGATTTTCAACGAAAATATAACAAGAGCAAACTTTTCCATGGCACACATCAAAGAGACAATTTAATATTAAAATATTAAAATTCCCATCACGTACATGAAAGCATGCAAATTGTACAACACTTAAACGCCAAATAACACATGTTCCCCAATTATGCGAAATTGTGGTTCCCTGAATTCTTGGTGACCCACTAGTTTAAAAAGTGAAAGAAAAAAATAAAATTTTTGGGCGGTAAATTCTTATTCCGGAGCGTTACTGGGTCAAAGTCGTACGCGACCACAGAATTGGGGCTTCATAGTGAGCCGGAGTGAAGCGATTTTCGAATGATCTACGACGCACCTGGATCTTGATAGATTTAACTCCAGATATCGGGGATCTTGATGTTGTGGCATCTTCTCTCAAAACATGAATTCTAACCAAACCTCATCGAATATGCCCTGCACGGGTGCTTATGGAGTTTGTTATATGAGATTTTCCCATATGAGTAAGTTGAATTTTATAGCAATTTATTGCTCTGTTTTCTAACTTTTTACGTTACAAATGTAAACACTTAATTTATGGTTGAGAGTTTTCGCCAAACATTGAAATTTTCACATCACAACGAAATGTGAATTTTGTGAAACTTTTCAAACTTATATGTATTTGTCTAGGGCAAATATAAATAATATGTGACACAAAATATGTACCAGTGATTTTAATCATTTTTATGGTAAAAGTATATCTTGAATATATTTGAAATTACTTTTTGTATGTCATTGCACTGATATGAACTTTGCGTGGAGTTCAAGTTAATGACTCAAGCCACCAGGGAGTTCATATCTATCACATCTTGCACCAAGAAAAGAAATGATACTTCTTAAATCTACCGGTATATTCTGAAGAAGACACCAAACACATATTTTATGCAATATTCAATGATTTACTGAACTGGTTATAAGTGTCCTAGTTTTGTCCCTTAAGACTCCGCCAAATTCCAGCATTGATTGGTTGCCAAAAATTACACAAGCCATGTAACCTACAAAAGTGATTCCTCCAAAAGTAACCCGAATTGGATGTTTTTTTTTTTGGAGAAAAAATTATTTAAGATCCAATTAAAGTCTACAAAGAAGCCCATAAATTAGTAACCGAAGAGAACATATTGAGATTTACAAGCTTTCCTTTTAGGTTCCCTACAAGAAGTGAAGTTCGAAAACAAATGGCCTCCGGTTTTGGGATAAATTACCCAGAGTGGAGAGTGTGCTGAGTTGAAATCGATGTTGAATGGAAAGTATTTTGACCACAGAATCAATTTGATGAAGAAATGAGGGAGATTTCAGTTCCAAAATTAGGGAAATTGATGTAATCAGAGAACCTTAACGACCCTGCGAAAGTGTGTCGATGAATCCTGGTCGCAGAAAGATCCGTCAGTTCTATAAAGAATCATCTTGTTGTAAATCGTGAATTGTTTCAGTAAATCTTGATACCAGTCTTGTGAAAATATCAACAAAAAAAAAAAGGAAATAAAGAAAACAGGAACTTGAACTTACAGTTACGTGATGTAATTCCCCACGAAAAATAAGCATAAATTTTCGCCTGAGAAATTATACACAAGAGGTGCGAAGCCATGAAGCAAACAGCAAACAGCAAACAGTGTTCCACTTTGTTGTGGAATCGAAATTCCAGGCACTGAGATGGACCAATAAAAACAGGAATGTGCACAAAATTCAATACGGAGATGCCTACAGGTGCCACAACTTCTACAGGATCTAGATGCTACCTAGAATAGAAAAACACGTTTAAAGTACGCTTTACCTTGTAGACGATTTCATAAACTGAAGAAAGGTTAACGTTTTATGACCAGAATGCTTTATGCCAGCATCCCAGAAAAAAGGCCTTCCATGACGACTGATGTCGTTGCATTAAATCCTAAATGTGCTGATAACATTCCTTGATTCCTTGAATGTGCTGATTACGATGAAGCGAATTTAAATTCTACACGAAATTCCTGTAGGTGCTTCCAATGAAATATTACCATCTGGCACAATACCCTCTAACCGGTGAGAGGTTAAAGTTAATTCCTTTAATTGATACCCCATCTACACCTTGGGACGCGTTCAAAATTTATCGCATTCAAAATAATTTCAACCCAGAATAACCTTAGATTTAGGCTTCTTTAACTTGGGTCCTTCGGAAAAAAGGGCAAAAAATTCGAAAAATTACAATTTTTACAACCATAAATTCGATTTGGATGTAACAAATTGCGAACTTCAAGTCAATTTCCCCCATAAACTGCTACTAAAATTTAGTAACATTTCAGTCCATGAGGGGCCATTGATTTTATGGATTTATTTGTCAATTTAAAATTTATCGTTTAACAGAACAATCTTTCAATTTATTGATGTGTTTTATTTTTGTATTTTTAGGCAAAGGTTCGCACCTATAAAAAATACATGAAAAGTCCTTCTGAGAAAATGTATACGTGTCAAATTTGAAAAGGACTTTTTGGTGTAATTTTGTGAACAATAAACACTTCCCTTCACCATCATCGATTTATGTTTTATACGAAAGCATTAAAATAAAGCTAAGGACCAAAGGAAGTTTCACAAGAAATTCATAAGAAAACCTTTTCAAGTCCTTTGAGTCTTGGTGGGTTTGCAGGAGGAAAACAAAAAAATTACTTTAAGCCGATTCCTGTAAAGGATATGATTGATTACATCCGTTTCTTATCCCGATCCTTGCATAAACACTCACTAAGGACTTTGGCATCGGTCTCCTGCTGATGTTGATGCGTACACGATGAATATCATTTTGTAAGGATACAATTAATCAAAGACAATGCCCAGGAAGATAATATATTTTTCGAGTAAACGCACATGAGAGTTTAAGATGAGGTTTTGATGGGTATTCAGGTCTTACGGCGTCGTTTATTTGCGAGTTTTGTGACTTTAATCCTCAGTGGATTATGATTAATAAATAACTAGTAACTTTGAGTAGCAGATACAGGACTCATTATTCGATTATTTTGAAGAAACCACTTTGCTGTGACAAATGACATTTCACAAAAATCTATATAGAATGTTTTCCCAAAAGCTTTTAGGATATCAAACAATTTGTGTAAAAAGGTTTAAAATCATGCAACGTCATCTTGAATTTTGAAGTGTTAACAGGAAATGCTGAATTCATTCAAACAATTTTCAAAAATACATTTCCTGGATGAAATAGAAATGAATTCAATATTACTTCTATGGAAAAATCTGTTCCTTTTCAGAAATTTACCGCAAATTCATTAGTAACCCAGGGCGAATTTTCTTTATTTTCTTTCAAATTCTCTTTTACCCTCAACTCAACATGAAGAGATGAAAACATTTCCGATGGTTTTAATACATTCAGCATCACTTGGAGTGATTAAATCCTGTCCTTTGTCCTTTGCTAGTTTTCAAAATATTTTTATATTTTCATACAGACTAATCACTCCAATCTACTTACAAACTTTGCGTAGCTGGAATACGAAAATATGACAAGTATCAAATCTCTTTGTAGGAATCAAACCCATTGGTTAAACTTGTAGCTTCTGTGGGCTTGTAATATTTTGCAGATCAGATACTACCGACCCACGGTCACTGGAGTTATCAAACGTTTATTGTTTGCAGTGCCGTTAAAAAGTACAAATATCTATAGTATTTAAGGAAATCTGGATATGACATGAAGATATCACAATATCAGTAAAACACCCACGAGTTGCGGTGTGGTTTTCATTCAGGTTGACGATGAAGATTAGTCCAAGACGACGAGAAATTTATGTAAATAAACGCCGAGGCGTGCTGTAAGCGTTTCTAGAACTCGAAGAACTTGGCACGAAAGTTGGCATTTGTATGGTCAAACGCGGCTAATTAAAGTTGCAGGTTATCTACGTTTTCGATCGTTTTAAGAATACACTCAGTTGCAGGAAAGAACTAGAACTGTGGATAGATCTGTATTCCATAGAAGATAGCGACTCATTCCACATCGTCACATCCATTTCCTTATTGTCATTGTCTTATCAAGAGCAAGAGGTCACAAGAAGCCATGTTTGGCAGATACTAAAACAACGATAACAACAACAGCAGCTATAAAAGATTCCAACTGAATAACGTGTTATACGCCATGGGCAATTAACTTCATAGTCAATGGTTGTTTCTACCTCAAAGTTATCTCCACACAACGTATCCCGGAAAATTGTACCGAAAATTTGCATAGAATATCATGTAGGCACCGTAATAACACACTGTGCAACGAGATACTATTTTGTGTTTGATGATATTGTTCTTGTGGCTACTGTTCCCATAGATGGTGACACTAAATCGAATAAAATGCTTTCAATACAGATTTGGGCATGAATAGGTTTCGGTTGGTGATACAGGTGAAACTAGTAACCGATTGACACAGTTTTTCTAATAAATCTAGAACAATTCATTGACCTCTCATCGTTCTAGGGTTCAAAAACCTTTTCAAAATCACCGAAAATATCTTATTCGAGAAAGTGTCACTTAAGTGCCAATTAGTTTCGCTTTTCTCTGGAAACAGGAAATCCCATCCCAAGATTCACCTGCAAATCAGAACATTATCATAAGATTTACTATTTTCTGATTGCAATGAAATTAGCTGATCAACCAGTTTTCACTGCATTCCATGAGTCTCAGTTCGAATATCTCGAAAGTGATCCAGTGACATCACAATCACATCAAATGGGAATAGGTTCTTACCTTAGTCACAGAACTTTCCTTAATTCTCAGGACATTTACCTTGTAGTGAATTCACGTGATAAAAGATTCAACTTTATTTGACTTCAAGATCAGTTTTATCCAATAAAGACAACACATTATTCGAAATGCTAAATGCCTATCCCTCTGCAAACTCATTCACGTATCGCATTCGATCCATAAAACCTCGTATTCTTCGCACAGGTTAAAAACACGACTATAAAAATTTATTTACCATTATTTAACATTTATTTTTCTTCTTGTTATTTGTTTTTAAATCAGAAACATGCACTTGAGGTATTTTTATCACTCTCAAATAATCATAAAACCTCATCATTGCCTTTTAGCATTGTGATCGTATCGGAAGATCCCCAAAACTTTTGGTTTCTGGGTGATTGACCCATCTCAGCTCCTTGCAATGGCACAGAACTTCCAAGTATCCCTCTGTAAAAATATCTTTCTCATCTAGAAATCCTTCAAGATCACAAACGAAAGATCCAGAAAATCCTAGAGATACAAGTTTGAAATTGAGGATGAAATGGAACGAAGTCTGCTTAACTGGAATCTTCTAGTAATTATAAATAGGTGCCTCATCCACATGAGGTTCTAGGGATATCGTCAAAAGTCCAGAAAAAGACGTTGAAACAAAAACTAGAAATTGTGGATCAAATGAAACCACATCCCCATCTCTAGTGGTAGCCAAATCCTTTCGTATCAAATGAAAGATTCAAATTGAGGCAATAATAAAATTAAAGGCCACGAGAGCGTTAACAATAAGCTTCCAAAATGCTTCTACTTTCAGAAAATGGCTAAGCTCGACACATTTATTACATCTACAGAGTCCTGTTACACCAGGACAAAAAAACGTAACAAGCTTTAAAGAGTCCTTAGTACATTTTTTTGGAGTTCTTCTTAAGTTAAATACACATTGTCGCTGGAATTGTAGCTGAAATTGTCGCTGGAATTATAGGGAGGAAGTGCTTTGGTAGTAAGAGGACCCAAGCGGAAATGTGAAAAGCGGAATTTCAAATAAAAATAACTGTAACGTCCTTTGTTTCCTTGATGAAGGCTTTTAGCGCCTCGGTAATCCTTCAGGACGAGAGTAATTAAAAGTTTTTAATTATTTCGTTATGACTTTTCTGAGCTTTTATTATTTCACTTCCCATTCCCACGATTGTTTCTTTCATGCCTTTCCCGCAAATCCAAGACTTGGCAACACGATTCGTGGAACAGAGTACATTCGGTTTAACTTGTGGATGAACTTCAGTACAAAAAATAAATACAACTATAACTTTAACGAAACTTTCAAAAGTTTATAACACTATTTTTTTCAGTTCTTCATAAGTTAAAGATCCGTTTACAATAAGAATTATAACTTTGACATTAAAACTAACAAACTTGTTATATACTCTTCCATAACCCGGCCACCTCTACCGTGAAGGAGCACGTTAAACGGTTCGAAAAACAATTTTGCCTCCCTCAACTTATACGCACGTCGTGTTTGAAATATCACATCCTGCATTTTTCCTAACGAGGAAAGAAAAACTCGAATTTTCTTATTGGGTTGAAGCGTTATGTTTTTTGACATTTCAGAACAAACTGTCGAAGGAAATAAACATTGCCAGCAAACGATTTTCGGTATTTCCTCTTTGTGCGGATCTTCGTAAATTCTTTCTATATCTCTCTTTCTACGTTTGTGCATTAGGTAATCAGAAAAGGCGAAATAGTTTAACAGATTTTGTTAGCTCGATGAGTTAACTTTGAATTTAAAAACTCACCCGTAAAAAGTTTCACTTTAAGCGAGCTTTCACTTGGAAACCTGATAACTCCATTGAGACTGATTAATGCAGGCAGCCGTGCCCCTGTGAAACACACAATCAATGGAGCTTACAGAATCCAGGTGCAGTTCACAGTGATTCATCATGATCAGTTCATTAGTTCCATTTCTGAATGCACTCCACGCAGACCTCCTGGGAGTTTTTCATCGCGTAACAGAACGTCGTGTCGCTGCGAATTGGTTTCGAGTGATTTAAAATACATTCATTCAAAAGAAATTTCCACTCAATTGAAAGCTTCGATTATAAAAGCTAGTTGGATTGTTTTCATTATTCATACTTAACAATCGATTGCTCTTAATTAAGGCTCAACTTTCAGTGGGTTTTCATTTGAAAGTTTCAAGTGATTCTGTATGAATTAGTTTCACCCGATAAGTGTCCTGTTTTTAACTGAGGGATAATTCCAAGATAAACCAGTTTCTAAAGTTAACATGTGTTATAGGACAACATCGAGTTCCTGAAAATCATTTCTGTACAGTTACCCTCATCGTGACACTTGTCTGACAACAAACACCACAGAGAAGGGAAGTTGTAACTTTTCCAGGACAGCAAATGTTTCAACTTATTCAAAGAATGTTTATTTAATTTAAGTTCAATGCATCCAAGTTTGTGGCTAATCTGATTTATCTCTATATCACATTGAAAACCAGTTTCCGGAAAGTGTTATTGTGATTGCAGAAGGTGTTAACATGACACCTTCGACACGAACGCCTACTTAGGATTGGGCGACACACCAAAGTAACAAGATCTGATCTTGTTCTTGTTCTACCTTTAACCATTAGAAAAATATTCTGTAGAGGAATGACCTGAAGTTAGATGGGAGTTGAATTCATGTTGATTTCAAGTTGATTTCAAGTTGAATGAATCGTTGTCTCCAGCATTTTTTTTCAAGTAGCTCCTCTGATATCTCATTCGTGTTATTAATGCTCTTGATAAGATGTTAAAAAATTTCATGTTTTACCAGGAAACCATTTGTCATGATTTGACGTGAATTATGTCACACTTAACGTTTGTGATAAGATAATTCGGGAATTTCACGTTTATGTCAGAAGCTTTTTAATAAATATCAAGTTTGATGATAATTTTTGACAGATTTGTGGGTGGCATCTCAAAAGAAAAATGGAGTCAAGTGAATATCCTTGAACTTTGTTGAGGGTAGATAGGAAGGAAGCTTGAAATAACTTAAAATTCCAAATTTTCAATTGTTAACAGAAAAATTAACGTCAATGATTGCACCTTGTTCGTGGGTCATCGACTGGAGAAATTTTCGGAATTTACTATTTGCAAATTAATGTAAAATTTCAAGTGTCTGTTCGTTAAACTTTCTGCGGTTTTGGGGAAAAAGCACTTTAATTAGAATGTCTCGAATGCAGACACATGGTGTAATGAATTTTCCTTAATGAAATGGACAAACGAAAGATTCAAATATTTGCATGGTGTTGGCAGAGTTGTTGGAATGCGCAGGGAAATTCCAAATCAGTTAGAGTGGACCAAAGGCACGGCATTCCTTCAGGCGAAATAATTGATTGATCAAAAGCTTGGAGTGTTTTGATGGTGTCACATAAATCATGAATATAATTGGATATGAAATTTGATTTAGGTCACATTATCCCAAAATCCCTGGAATGACGAGTGGACACCAGAACCCCCAAAGTGTATCACCAGATTCGGCTTCATCTTTGATGTCTTCTCGTCATGACAGTAGTCTGACATTAGCAGTCACAACAGAAACTCAAACTACCTGATGAAGACGTGATGATTAATTACGAACAAGTTGATGGAAGGTAATTAACGAAAACGGTTTTGGTCTTGCGCCAACTGTGTGGTTCACCTGTAAGTGACCCAAACCAAACGAGACAACAAAGCTGAGGTAAATTTTTACAAAACCGACACTTTCTGTGTAATCTTCCATTATGTCTTTATTGTTTCTTCACCAAAGCCAAGCGTCTTACAGGCAATTAAGTATTCAATGTCAACAGCAGCAACAGCAATAAAACCAAAATTCAACATGAAACATGATCACGAAGTGATTTCATTTTAGACACGCGTTTCTTGCACCTGATAAGTGTCAAAATATAAAATGCCCGGAATTGAGACCTTACCGAAGGTCGGGATTGAATTGAATGCATTAAGCGGAAATGCATGGAAGAGGAAGCTTTCAAAATATTTCAATTTGTGTTTCCTTAAGATGATGCGTTGGATATGTTGATTGGCACGCTCTGGCAAATCCAAAGATGATGGGGATTTGCGTAAGAACAAAAGACCCAAATGTGGAGATGAAGAAGCGCTAATTCACTGAAGCACAAAATGACTTCTGACGCGAGAGTAAATCAAATTTGCATACGAAGTTTTCCTGGTGTAGGAGGACGGGGCATTCATTTGCATATTCCTTCTTTGGATGACTTAACAGAAATTCCTACAACCCTCAGGAATTCGCTAATACCCGTGTGATTTCAGATTCATTCGATAACGTAGTCCTTAATTAATCGCTTAGCATAACAATGGGTCCGGAACAGCACCCAGATTCGAAAGGAACTTGTTCCGATCTTGATTAACTGAAGATTCAAATTTAGGTTTCATATCCAGTTGGGCGAATCCGGGAAGATTCCCATTGATGACTTTAAAACTTATTAACAACTCTTAAACGTGAGGGTGGCGTTCATTTGCTAGGAATTCATTTTGTCTCAATAGAAACATTTCATGACCCTGTACCTGCAGATACTACATGAAAGTTTCTCAATCAAAACCTGAAACTTCATGACTCAATGCTTTGTGATCATGTAAACTCCCAAAATTTCATGGAAATAATTTTGTACTTTCGAACAAATTTTTGAATAATAATTCTGTACTATTCAGTTCGTTATTTCTATGTTGTAACACATACAGTTACTTGATGGCGAACATTTCATTCTGGTTTTCAATCATAAATGGCTTTGAATAAAGTTGAAACACTCTTTCCACGCGGTGCAAGGGAGGACACTTGTCATGCTACTTGTTTCAATGCAGAAATTTTGACAGTTGCTTGTTGGGTTTTCTTGTTTATTTGCTTTCGCGTTCGTTCGTGATATCAATTGCAATTTTTGTTGGTTTCTATACATTTTCTTGTTATATTTATTAGAAACGTTGAAACTGAGTAAATAAAAATTGATGAGAAATACGGTGTTCAACAAATTTGAATTCTCAAAATTTCATAACATTTTTGATTGTATTCGAACAGTTATTACAGAAATCTAGAAGTTATCTACTGTCGTGAGTGGGAATGCGATTGATAGGAGTAAAGACACAAGAATCAACATTAAATAAACCCACTGGCTAGTAGCAATTCATCATATCCAGCTGAGAGCTAATAATAGACGTCAGACGCATTCGAGAGGGTTATTTGTTCATAAAACTAGAAGTCGAAGGTTTTGATTGCAAATTAATAAACTCCGACAACGAGTGTCGATATGAGCTACTGATGGCACAACAAGAAGATATTGAAGTTGAGATGATAGAAGCAATATTTCACAGTTCAGTGGATACTGAATACGTGAGTCCTGTTCTGTTCCATTGCAATTCTGTTCATCACAACAAGATTGTACCGTGACATTTGTCGACTGAAGTGAAACATTGAAAGGACAGGTTTCAAATGTCTGTGATTATCCCAGGAATTCCAATCCAACTCTGTGCCTTTGTTTGCTCTACATTCCCTGGAAGCTGGAATCGTTGTCCCTCTTAACACTGTCGACATCAGCTATTTTTATATGATAATTGGCTACTATAGCATGCATCGTTAAGCTTTGAATATCCCATTCAAGTACCAGCTACCAGCAGTCAAGAAGGTTAATCTCTGCTTTATCCTCATTACAGAAGTTTCTAGTTTCACAGAGCAATTATCCTTTTGATTAAATGAGGTTTAATTTTCACAACGTCTTTGTGAATCTTCAGATTCTTCTCAAAGAAGTCATACTAAAGATGATTTTCTTAAGTCAATTAAAGTTTCTTGTCCCCAACTGGTTGATTATGTTGACTTTTCTGGATTTAATAGGTTATTCGTTTAATCTTCTGATGAAGTGATATTCTCCTTTCTGTGTGGTCCAAATTAGGTGTTACAATTTATTTCCAAATGTGTTCATTTCTCGAGAACAATTAATTTTGAAACAGAAAGTAGGCGTTTTAAATTGACGATTTAAAGAAAATAAAACTGATATTAACCACAAGCACGTGACATGAGTTTGAAAATCACCAAAAACCAAACCCGAAATTATTCAAAATCATTGACCTTTTTCGATGACTGTAACTCCGTTAGACTTCACGTTGACTCCGAAAACAATTCGGACATAAAAATATTTTGCTCAAAAATGTATGAAAAACCGTCAAGTTGAATAAACAAAAACCAAAATAAAAGGTGCAAAACATTTGCGTGCCAGAAGAATAATTAAAACTCAAATCGTTCCCCTGTTCAGGCACGGAATTAATGGAATTAAATTAACCAAAATTGGCTGATGGATTTCAATCAAGTTGTCCGACTTTATCGCTTTTATTGACTCCTTAATTCATCTTCCAGAGATGGGCTAAACTGCCTCATTATTTATAAGCCCCTGCTCGAAGATTAATAGCTTTGCCAAATTTTTATTTCTCACCTAACTCTCACGGAACGCTTGATTTGATAATAACGGGTTTATGAGTAACCAAATTTGGGATATTTGTCTAGCTTCTTGGAAAGTGACTCAAAGTTACTGTACTGAAAGCACTAGCCTGTCTCATTTGAGGTCGGTTATTGACACACAGAATCCTGAAACTCCAGAAATCATTGAATCCCTGATTGCTGGCGGATTACGTATAAGGTCCCGAAGATCTTGGATACATTACAGAGATGAAATTACTAGACAAATTTGCTTGAAATCTGCCCACAAGATGTGCCGTCATCTGAGACCATTGACGCCCACCCAAATTTTGCACCACATTTGCTCCAAATTGAACCCAAAATTGACCTGGTCTTCATTTCTGCTCCAAATGACTCGTGTTACGTTAGAGATATTCCGAAATTTTCTTAAGAAAAGCATACGACAACTCAAGGCCGATTGATGTGTACTTAATGTTGTTTAAAAAATGATTCGTTTCTGATAAAAAGATTCTCAATAAGTCAGTTTGGCTAACCTTCAACCCATAAAAGAAGCCTCATTTCGACACCAACTAATTACAAACTTTTTATGCTAAAAAGGTTCGCCTCCGATACGGTCAAACAAAATAATCCACGCTCGTCATTCCCCAGCAATTTCGCAGCAAGAATATAAGCTTAAATCATTCCGAGCTTAATTAAAATCGAACAAATAAAAAACCACAAAACTTGACGCATCACTAGAGCGGTACACTTATGAACCTCTGATCGTGTAAAGTGTGCGTTTATTAAGGTTTTGATTAGGCGACCTTCACCGCGGAAATGAAACCTTTTTTTCGTGTTAATTAATTGAAGATGTTATTAAGGTAGGAAAGATCGCTTAAAAGCTATGCCAGATGTTTATTTCAAGCTTCTGATAAAAATATTTCCGAAATTCTAATGGAAATATTTCAGACGGAACCGAATATGATTGATGTCTGGCTAATTGAATTGTAAAATCTCAGTAAAAACAACAGAGGATCAATCAATGCGAGGAAATAGAAGAAATCTTTTCTTCAAAACTTATAAAGTTCAACCAAGGACAGCCAGAATTTCAAGTGTCAGACGATCCAGATGCTATAGAAGGATCTAGGATATAGATAAAATCTCTTCTGAAAACCTGACAGAGGTCAACCTACCCTAAAGCTTATGTAAGGATACCCAGAGCTTCAAGTGTCAGACGATCCAGATCCTGGACATATGCATGTAGGAATCAATCAACTTGCAGAAGTTGCTGAAATCTCCTCTAGAAAACTTACAAAGCTCAACTGAAGATCAAAGAGAGCTTTTCTTGAGACATGAGACTTGGACAGTACACCAGGGAACTCAGAGCCTTAAGCTGCAGACGATCCAGATCCTGGACAATCCATGGATTTATATTCTGTATCACAGCTGGATTGATCGAAGTGAGGATAAAGCTGGAAACTCATTCACAAAACATATGAATCTAGCAGTACACCACAGCCTTAAGCTGCAGATCATCAAAATCCTGGACATTCCAGGAACGTATCTTCTGAATCAAAACTGGATCGATCAAAGCCAGGAAATAGCTGAAATCACTACCAGAAAATTTGCGAAGCTCAACCGAAGATTGAAGAGAGCTTTCCAAGAAACATCTAGATTTGACAGTACATCAGGAAACTCAGAGCCTTGGACAGATCCTGGACATGATCATGCATTTGTATTCCGAATCGAAACTGAATATCATCCCGATTGATCAAAGCACATTTTTTACGCATTTTAAAAGCTTTATAACATCCGATCGATTGACTTATTATTCTGGTATCGGAAATATGGAATAAATTCATGCTTGACATGATCTCATTTGAATAACTTGGCCTTCATTGAATCTGAGAAATGCAATTTAAGGTTTTCGACCCAAAGGCAACCGAAAAAAGAACACCGTGTTCATTCTTAATAATTCAGGTAACATGGATTCAGGTAAGATTCTTCGAAGAATTTTTAAACACTTAATGTATGAGTAATTACGCTATTTATGTTGACATTAAAACAACGAAAAGAAAAAACCCACTTTGGGGTGAAGTCTTGTCTTGACCACAATTCAGTAGCTCGGATAACACTCCAGCCTGGAGGTATTTATTGTTCTTAACGACTCAATTTGATGAAATAATAAATAAAGTGGAGTCAACAAAGAAATTTTCGGAAGTCAATGATTGCATCCCATTTAAGGTGCATTGACATGAAATGGAGACGTGAAATACCTGCCAGATCATCATCATCATCAACATCATAATATCATGCTAATTGATTTGAACTTTGTATTCGGTGATTCACATTGGTGTATGGAAGTAATTACATGGATCTATGAAAATATAACCGACAAACAACAAACAAACACGGAATCAGACTAGATAACATCAACATGGCTCATGTTAACGAATCGATTAACCTTGGATATTGGTTTGATTGACTTCTTGTATCGATACCTCCACCTTCTCATGGGCAGTATGGTAAGCAATGTCAAGACGGAAATGCAATTAGCTTGAACGTTCAAACTTGAAACTCCATCAGAAATGCATGCCACGAGCAGTCAATAACTCCAAAAGATTCACTTTCGTCTGTTGACGAATTAATATTCACTCGAGCTACGGGAGCAATTCAATTAAAAAATTGCGGCCAAACGAAGCAGGAGTGCATTCATCAATAAAGTCGAGAACATGCTATTGGACATCCCTGTCCGCAGGCAGGTGATAGAAATTTAAATTTCCTTCAACGTACACCGAGATTTGTGGTGTTACGAAAACTTTGCACTTCTCAAATATTTGAAATTCCCAAACTAGAGCAGTAGTGACATCTGCAGTGCAACCACAATGAACGTGACAATGATTCAGACAACTATTATTAAA
The DNA here is from genome assembly GCA_963971475.1 of Chrysops caecutiens. Taxonomy (NCBI): domain Eukaryota; kingdom Metazoa; phylum Arthropoda; class Insecta; order Diptera; family Tabanidae; genus Chrysops; species Chrysops caecutiens. The sequence goes on along the minus strand of OZ020569.1, from coordinate 6,501,070 downwards.
TACAGTCAGTTGCATTGACGATTATATTAATTAATAATTTTATTTTACTTTTAAACGTGCTTTCAATTTGTTAATGACATTTTCTTTAATTATTATTTTAAATAAAATTCAATATTTACCTTCACCAGGGCTTTGAATTAATGAACAAAATTTCATATCAATATCGTGGAGGTTAATTATAGCATTGTTTGTGACGAAAGTTGTCATCGACAAAGTGGAATTCGGAAAATTCAACTACAATTATTTGCGGTTCGGTAATTTGGATATGACGGCAAACAAACTGTCAAAACTCAAATTGGAATATTATCAATTGCCTTGCATGTACACACAAACCGCAATATTGAACCTGTGCACACTTGTATTCGAGATAACACAGTTCTTAGAAAACATTGAACCATGTTTGATTTGAGGATTCTTATTCAGGATTGGAAGCTTTGGATACAAATTCTCAGAATTCTATTTGCACAGTTGAAAATGGCGGTTAACTGAACACCAATGACTATTCTTGGCATCTTCTCTTTGTGTGGATGTTCGTATACTTTTTCTGTCTCATTTCCTTTCGTTCTCTATGTCTGGGCATAAACTAATTGGGAAAGAACGAAGAACAAGGAGTTGAACTAATTTAGTGTAGCACAAAATTACTGAAGTTTCAATCCAATAACAGTAGGAATTCACGAAGTATAACTTTTAATAAATGACATATGTATTAGCAGCAACTTTTTTACATTTCAGTTAAATCCAAACTGACAGATTTCAACGCGCCATTTGTCACGCAACGATCATGAAAAGGTAATCTGACGACTTATAAAACATAACACCACATAAGAAGATTATTCTGAAGTGTGCACCTGAAATCTCAAAAAAAATGGTTTCATAAAACCCTGTTCTGCCGGCACCTTGCCGGGTTTCCAAATCGATTAATTTCACCAACATGAATACTAAATGCATGACTGCATTTATGATTGGAAATTTGTTGCAATTGATGTTGCATGAATTTATTAGCAATGTCACATTGAACAATTGTGAATAACATTCACTTTGATAGCTTCAAAACCTGCGGGTGGGACTCCCCACTTTGAAGAATCAAGAGTGATGCTGGAAAACTAGAACAAATTCACAAATCTACTTAATCCCATTTCGCGGTACTTGACTAATTACCAGTGGCCCACCTTCATTTGCAAATTCAATTAAAGAATTTCGCAAAGAAAACTACTTAACAGTACATGACACCTTTCGATGGATATTGTCCAATAACCTAATTCCACGAGATTCACCAGAATCTTGTATCCGAATATGCCCCGAGATAAAACTGATTTATAACCACTAAATTCATAGCACGACGGTTATGTAAAACACAATCAAACATACAAGACACATGTAACACATGTTGTCATTTTGGTAATAAAGTATTTTGTCAACCATTTTTCGGGGAATTCGAAGAAAATCGCAAGAAAACGACAACAGCAAATATTCACTGAACACATGAGAATGGGAAAAATATATAAATTTTTTCTTTTACCTTAATGTAGGTCAGGTGTAAGTGACCTGAAATTCCAATAAGCAAATTTATGTTTGCCCGAATACGCCCTCAACGGGTGAACGGACAAACAAAACTGAAAAGTTTCGGTGATAGGACCCGGTAATAATAATCAGTGTGTAACCTGAAGATTCTGAATTTAAGAAACATTAAACGAACAAATGAACAAACAACGAACAAACAAACAAACAAAATCAACCATGCGAAGAAGAACAGGTACAGACCAAAACTGAAACTGATGGAAAAGGGAAACAAGAAAAACCTCGTCGATCGTCGTCAGTTTTAGCTGAAGAAGCCCAGAATGACTTGAGAAGAAGACAAATTTAAAGCTTTAGCTTCAATACGAATCTTGTGTCTTCTGGTGTCTTCATCACATTTTCCATTTCTTAAAGATAAAAGTAAAAAATTTCAAGAGAGAGACAAACGCTCTATTATTGGTCAAAGAAGGTATATAAGAACCTGGCGCAATCACTGATTGAGCAATACTTCTGACCTAACAGTGCCGCGATGTGGTAGTCAATTGAATTAGCGACATCTTGAAAAACCTACATCCAATATCTAAATAAGAGAATTACTTTTATTAATAAGATATTAAATTGAATTTCAACAATTAATAACCGTCATAAGGATAATCCGAAAAGGACTCGTCTTGTGACTAAAAGTGTTCAGTGAATTTCGGTGTCACAAACGGATTTATTTTGAATATTTTTGTAAGAAGAAGTGCTGCTAAAACTCAAACGAATGGATTAAAAGGATTTATTAGATATTCTCGTTACTCTAGTGGATATTAGTATCACTCACTAACAACTAAAAACCTAGTGTTATTAACTAGAACAACGTTTAGCTAATAACAACTTCAGTGGTGCCATATTCGAAGTGCTGAACGCAAATCCATTTCGGTGTTCATGTGTTTTTGGGGTTTTTCGTGTCGTTTGTGAGATTTTTGTTGAAAATAATTAAAAATAATTAGTGCTAATTTGAGGTGACGGATGAGAAAAATTGTTTCAAGTTATTTCTGAAGGTATGTGAATATTCTAAATCATTCTTTTAAGGGAAGGGAAGATTTTTTAAGAACGAATTTTGTGAAATCAGAAGTTTCTAAAATTATCTGTAATTCAGGGATAATCCCAAAAAGGATTTTGAATAACAACAAAATTTCGGTTGAAAATATTTTCTAGTGATTAACACATAATTCTTTGAGATGTTCTTTAGAAAAGTGACTGAAAATTCCCATTCATTTCAGAAAATGTTGATAAAAATTTTAAAAGAATTAAAATTTATGGAGCTTCTTAATAAAATTGAACTTTAAATCAAAATTTTGTTCTTTAAATCAGAATTAGAACATTTCTGAAAATAAGAATTGTTGCCATTTTTGTAAAATTTCCATCAAAAGTATTTCTTATGCAAGATAAGGTCATAAATATATCTTCGGTTTTATATATCTAATAATCATATTTTAAGTGATAATATTTTCATGTTTTCAGGTTAATTTTTAAATATTTCTTTAAAACATTCTTAACTAAATTGTACCAAGTGAGCCATGAACATTCAAGCAGAATGTGCAGTTTTTGAAATTTTATTGTAGCCAATCGTAAAATTTTTAGTTTATTTACAATTCTAATAAGTTTTAAGTCAGAATTTTCTCCCTAGTTTGGTTCTTATTTCATTTATATGTAAAATGTAATTCAGTAGCTATTCTCAGCAGAAAATGTAACATTTTTATAAAATATGAAGTTTAGCAGAATATTATCCTTTATTGTTGAGAAATATTTTAAAATTCTTTTCAAAATATTCTAGAAAAATTCGTCATCACAGTATTCCAATATTTAAAAACTTAAAAATTTGAAAAGGATGCAAAGGATATTACGAAAATTCTGCGTGAAACTAGAAAATGAAATTTAATTTTAAAACACTTTAAACTTAAAACTGAGGGATAATTTCAAATTTAACGAAGTTCCTGACTCCAATATCACAATACAGATATCACAATGCTTCACAAAACACAAATTCGTGATAAAATTAATTAACAAACTAAACCAGGATATAGATATATGTAAGTCAGGATGTGAAATTACAATTTTGCACATCCGTTTTCAAGGATATTACTTACAATGAAAAATGTACATGAAATGTGTAAAATATTTCATTTGCCAAAGGATATATTCATTATGACAAGGATATTACATAAAAGTTTTCATGTTTTGTGACTGTTATTAATTACATCATGTTTGTATCACATGATAAAGCACTTGTTGTGGTAATTATTGATTCTGAGTACGTTTTCATATCACTTCGGGGTGTAAGTTCATTTGAAAAATTCTGTTAGTTTGTTTGACTTATCATACCATGGATGTGTTCATTTGAAAAAATTTAAAAACTGTTCTGAACCAGGAGATATCTGACAGGATATCATGGTACGTTGAATGAAAAATGAATTCTCAGAATGGTATCTCGAAGCATAACTGCTACTGTATGATTTTGTTGTAGATATTGAGAAGATACAAGATAATTATTTTGTATATGAATCAATAACATGATTTTCACGGAAGTTGTTGGTGCGACCTCAACGAAACGTGTTCGATTCGTTTTCACGTTATCAGGGAATCACGTAACAATTGCAACGAAACATCAGTTACAAAATATATGCAAAAAATGTTAAATCAATGTTAAATTACTAGTTCATTAATTGGAATCACCAAAAAACCCGATTAAAACCCTGCAGGATTTCGGCGATAAGATAAAATTCATGATTTGGTAATTGAGTTGTTGAGTTGAGAACAATATTCGACAAAATATTTGTTGTTTATCATCACAAGATTGTAATTTTATCATGAGAAATATTTAAGTATTACTAATAACTATAAACGGTTTAGAATCGTGACTGTGTAGTTTGGGTTTTTTCACATTTTTCAGAAATTCAACAAAACTGTCGGCTAATCAGTGCTACAAATAAATTTACAAAAAACAATAAAAAGCACAGGTACTAATTAGTATTACGAACAATAACCAATCACATTCGTAATAAGTATGCATGGGATTCTCCTAACACTTTTGCGTCAAGAACCGCAACATTTCGAACTCATCTTCAAGTACAAAGTTGCAATTAAAAACAATAAAATGTTTTGTTGTAGTGAAAATTAAAGAATTTTATTAAAATATTTTTATAATTTTATTCATTAATCACCGACACATTCCAGCATGAGTTGCATGCAATCAATCAGACCTCAAAGTCAATAACGCTATGAGGTAGTTTTTTGACGCAACGATGAACCTTCCCCTTGTTTTATTTTGAATTCAATGAAAAATCAGTCACCCATACTTATTTGTGTTTATTTACTAATAATTATTGAATTAATAAACACTTTTAATTAAGTGAAGAATAAGTCAAAGTTAATTTCATTTTTCAATTTCAATTTCTCAGCAAATGATTTGCGTGCCATGAATATTCAAACCGTTTGTTTGAATTTCTTCAAATAAATTTGGATAAAACAATAAAATTTTGTTTTTCGTTTAATTTTTTAATTATTTATCGCCATTAAAACCGACTGTGATTTTTAGCAGCCGCAAATGATCGTGAATCACAATTCTTTAGTGGAAGTACAGAATCAGCAACGAAGAGCTTTCAAACTTTTAAGCTTCGGGAATTTTTTGAGAATCAGTGTTTGACCGAGACTTTGGATGCTTTCAATTCCTGAAAGCGTGTCTTGGAGAACCTTTCTAGGAATTGCCTAGCAAACGCTGCTGTTTAATTAGGTACAGAATCATAAAAGCTCTTTTGAAAACTTCAAAACTTTCATGATCTTGAAGACGTCTCATTCAACTTTGAAATATGTTGGATGCATTTAAAACTCCTCTTCAAATCCAATTCCTAAAATAAAGTAGTACAGAATCAGGGAAGTTTTATAAGAGATTCTAGTAAAGGTTATACATAATTGCGATCAGTGATATAGATATCCAGTCTTTATTATATTAATCAAAAAGTTTGGCTCACATTATTGTTGAATTAAACTCTTACAACCAGATCTTGCAATGAAGTGAGTGCTGGAACGCAGCGGCTAAGGTTTAAACGACGAAGAGATATTTTGGGCCTCATGCATCACACCGAAAGTGAAAGTGGAAAAATATTCACTTTTCCGTTCCCACTTTCGCAAAGAAAACCTCATGTTCTTGTTTTCGAATCGAAAAAGTAATTCTTGAAAAATCCAACAGACGAAAAATTCGGCGAAAAGAGGAGAATTGATGTATAACTACGTATGCGAGGAAAAGACAAAAAAGCACATTCACGTGGTCCTTGTCATTGATTTACCGACGAAGAGCTGTCATTTTCCCTTTGACGTTGGGATGTGAACGTTTCTTTAAGCATTTTCGTTTCGAGTCGACCAAGTCTACGAGCCAGTTTGTTCGGAAGATCTTTTTGGCGTATCGTCGCCTGCCTTTTCATATTATTCCTTCACAGTAGGTACCCCTTGATCTTTATGGTTATTGTGGTTTCTAACATTTCCGTAAGATTTTGTTCTGCTGCTTCCATGCTAGGTGATGACACCGTTTGCCACATTTAGCAGTCGTATAACCATATTCGGTCATCATTGTGATCAATTATATATATAAGCCCAAATGATTTAAAATGCATTTTTGAATTTAACAATAATTAAAAATTTAATTTAAAAATTTCTACTATTGATAACATTCTGAAAATTATTTAAATTAATTCTTGAATATAAAACCGTCAGAAATGTATAATAAGTTTTCTGTGAATGGGAAAGCTTTGAAAGCGACTTTATTGAAATGGATGAAAGCTACTTAATTTTTGTTTCTGCTAATCAGGGCTGAATGTCAAGTAAATAAAATTTCTGTACCATTTAAACGCTAAATGCCTTGCAAAACCAATAAAACCTAACCTAAACCTGAAAAGTTGACATGTTTTCCATCAGAATAATAACCACAAAAACTAACAAAGCTCTGAGTTCAAGTACCTCTTCGCATACAAATTTCGGCACAAATTTATTCCAGAAACGAGACCATCAGACGAGCTTTTTGAAAGGTGCACCCACTTCAATTGAAATATATTTTTCATTTTATTTTTGTTCTTATTTATTCTGTCAAGGTATTTAAGTGATATTCTTCGCATTCTTAAGGACAACTTTGAATAAATTTTGCATGAAATGGTTTCAATTTTGACGAAATTAAAAGTTTCAAATCGACAAACGGAAAGACTATCGGGTCATTTGCATATTTAAAGCTTTCCCTCAAGTAAGTACCAATTGACTTTTCAACAATTCAACTCAAGACTCTTGAGCTTCGAAAAATCTCCCTGGTAATCCGAGAAAAACCACAACCGTCAAACCGAAATTCTAATTGTCTAACTTGACCTTGACCTTGAACCTTGCCTTACAACTTCTTAAAAGTTTTGTTCTTGAGAAACAACACAAAAGCCCTTAGAAGTGTCGTTGACTTGACACCAGGGAATTCAGAGTCCTTCAACCTGAACCGGATGCTGGAAATATGTCCAAAATGTCGAAACTCGTGTCCAAATTTGAAAGTTTGTACGTATGCCAATGAACCTACACGAACCTTAGGTTCATTAAGCAAGATGAAGTGTTAAGTGGAATGAGAAATTCTTCCCAAATAAATTTAAAAGTTATTATTAACTGTTTCAAGCTTTTGATTTCGACAAATGATAAATTATCCAACGAACCTCATAACAAGAAAATGTTTCAGCAAGTGCAAAAGGTTCATTAGTTATTTGTGTGTTTCTGTAGAATAATTTTCCATAGAGAAATAAGAATCAAAAAACAGATTGAAGATAATAAATTCCATAGAATAACATAAACAAGTGTCTCGTTTCCTACATAAGGTAATGATCATTACCAATTGAAGATGAACCGTTTTTCAAGATGAAGTCAAGGGATTCGCACAAGATATAAAAACTGCGGTTGTTGGGAAAACTCGTTCCAGATCAACCTTGATCAAGGCTAACCAGATACGATGTGCCCTGTGCCTTAACCTTAACGATACCAAGCGCATCGGTACCTTTGCAGATCAGTTTCTTAAGTGGATCAGTTTCTTATTCATCAAGAACTACAGGAGGTGCATTGATTGATTAACGAGGATATCCTTAACGCACTCCTCCTTATCCAATGGACTTCATATCCCTTCTGTGTCTCATGGAAGATATGTTGTTAATGTGTCATAATTCTGTTCGTTGAATAATTGAACATAATCAAACATAGATTTTCGAAAAATTACTCCCTTGGGGTGCGTTCGTTGTTTACAAATTCACATCTTTCGGGATGGTGTGCTAATTTCAGGTTTTTCTTGATCGTTTATCATCGGAAATGTCTGTGATCATGGTCATAACTTTAATCCGGGTGGAATGTTGTAAAGAAAATTGTCATGTCTCAGAAGATCCAATGATCATAGATCAAGTGATCAATAGCATCTCAAAGATCGTAACAATGTTGATGTTCCAAGAGGTCCAAAGGACATCTCACAAGGACACTGCTAACGCAATTAGTCTCCTGAACCAAGGAGTAAGAAAACATATCATTTTAAGTTGACCAATGATATCTGAAAATATCAAGTACTCTGATCTCCACGTCTGCATAACGAGGAATGCAGAAGAGACGTGGGACCAAATAATTAGGCTTCGCCAAAAATTAAGTTTCCCTCAAAGAGGGAAGAATTTCCGCTAAGAGTATCTTGTGTCAAGAGTTCAAAACTGGCAAGACGGACAAGATGGACAGTGAATGAAAGCAGGTTCCCTGAAAGCAGGAAGTGATCGTGATCACTGTTGATCTATGGCACAGGTGATATCTAAAAGATCAGACCGAACACAGTAACGGTTCTTGAGTTATGGCGAAACTGTTTCTGTGTTCCAGAATCGGGATTCTGAAGAAGGTGCCAAATAAATTTTTCTGGAATCACGAAGGTCTCCATATACCAATGAGTTTCATGGCTAAGCTACCACAAGTGCATCACCATCTCGAGATAAGAATCTTTCGACCCAGCTATTATTGGCTAATGAGGAGTTACCTCTGTCTAACCATATGAGAGAGAATTTGTCCTCCATTCTGTGTAGACTACTACTCTAGACGATGACGACAATGTGATTATGCAAGATCTCATTGGTGGTGGCCAGTATTGTTTCAAGACATGAAGTGAACCAGTCAGCGACCTTATTTATAGCGATTTGCACAATTTACGATTCTTTTCTTTAACTACTTCTCCTTCTTCATCATCTTGTTGTTGCTGTTGTTGTAATTTACCTCTTTAACCTGATACTTGACTCACGTTGTTGAGATTCATTTACCTGTAATCGTTTTCAAATTGTGCACCCATCATCAACATCATCATGGCTCTTCTCTAGGCTTGAGTAAACATTGAATAATCAGAGTATATGTATTTTATTGTTATCAGACATTTTGATGAAATACAAAAATTTGCAATTACACGAGAATTGCATGAATCGGAAGTTGGGGGGACTACTTCATAGTACAATTACTCATTGGCAATGTTTACATCATGGAATTAAAAAAGGAACTGAAATACACAGATTCACGGTTCAGGGATTCACAAGATCAACTTCTAGAATTTTTTATTTCTTTGACATGATTATGAACAACATGAGCTGAACTGAACTGAACTGAAATGAAGTTAACTCAACTGAACTGTCTGCCTGTCTGGTTTTCTCAATTGGATTAACTACTATTTTGATTTATTAAGACATTACGTTCCATTGCGTCAACTAAAACTGAATCTTGTTTTCATTACACGTAGATATACCAAAACCTGCATACCATTTAATACACAAAAGCTGATAAAAGGTGAGTTACCCATTTTGAAGGGATAATTTTTTCCCAAATAAAAATGTCTTCACTTTGATGGTGATAAATTGACCATAGCACGAAAAAACCGAAAAGGGTAAAATCTTAAATCCTTAAATTGCAAAATAATTGTTTCTTGAATTTCCTTTTATACTTCTTTTGTTGTAACTCCTTTTCGGGATAAATGTCTTTTGCCTTTATGGTGAAAAAATAAATTGCCTCGAATTATTTCTAGTTCAGTAAATCGTTTTTAACCCCAATTACAAGAAATTCGTTTCCGTCTGTTTTATGTTGGACTTGCAAAAACTCCAAAACCTTCCAAGTCTAGTGGATTTAAATTCAAGTCGTGTGGATTGATCCGTTCAACTCTTCAAAGCCCTTGCACAAAATTCTCATACCCTTGACACACGCCGTCACGAGAACCAGTTCATGACGTCATATTTGGTGACAAACGAATCCATATAAGTGAGTTCAGTTTGACATTTCAAAGAATACTTTCGGTATGATTGTCAACTCACTCCTTGACGTGCGTGCGTGTATTTAATCAATTATAAGCCACTGAACTATATTATTTGTTTCGGCTAGTTTTTCGAGGTGTTGAATGTCTTATGTTGCGAGCAAAATAGGAAGACCAAAAGAAACCCAGCTAGAACTAGAAATACTTTGGGATTTGTAACCAGTTTCTTGTAAATCTTGGAACATTGTTTCCAAATTCTTTAACTAATTCCATTGATTTAAATAGCGTTTAATTGTAAATCTATTAAAAACGCTTTAATAAAAAATTCATCAAACACAAAAATTTTCAAAATCACAGCAAATAACAATTTCAAACCAATAAATAAATAATTCACTGCTGAATAATTATTTGAGACGCCAATTAAACCGAAATTTTCGATTATATTCGGTTATTGTTGTTAATTGTTTCATTAGACAAGTAATTGACCACAAATTATCGATTTTTGTTTGTTTTAATTGTACTAAAATGAAACGAGTTTTATTGCAAGTAATTCTTTGATGTGATTTGTAATTATTAGCTTAACGTTTCCAATAAATGAAGTTACTTGTAAATTGTTATGAAATTCAAGAAATCAGGAATTTTGATTCCTATTGATTGATTTTTCAATCAAAATTACAACACGGAAATGATTGTAGTTCGATAAATCATCATCAACATTAGATGAATCATCGGAATTTAATTGAATTTAATAATTTTTTAAAATTATTAACGAATAAATTTCAATTCCGTGAATGCACATTTTCATATAAATTTGTTGAGTGAAATTTACTCACCAAATCTCGAGAAATTTCAACTAAGTGGAATTGTAATTTTAATCACAAAATACTTCCACATTTTAATTAATTAGTGCAGTCCTTTTCAGTACAGTCATAAAGTAATTAAAGTCGATAATAACCAACGAATAAAACAAACTTCAGAAAACACAAGGAACTATCAAATAATTTGAAAAGTTTCCAAGTAAACAACAAACGGAAATGATTCAAATATCCAACATTTCTTAGAGACATTTTAAAAATTTTCTTTAAGGAAAATTCATGCTAAACCAAGTAGAACGGAAAATTTTAAATTTTACTATTTAAAATGGAGTCATCAAAACTTCGAAATCGTTATAGTGACTACTGCAACTTGCAACTTGGTAGATGATCTTATAAAACTTTAGGGAAACGAGGGAAAAGTTAAGGAAATTGTCTTGAATTGTTTCAAAGTATCTGAAACCAAACCCAACCCAATATAAATGTTTCCACAGAGAGACATACTTATGACGAATGAAAGGCTACAAAAGTTTAACCCAAAAACGGCAACAAGATAATCAAGTAACTGTAACCAATCCAACGTAAATAGGAATCATATATCACAAACGTAAAAACCCCGAAAAATGAAAAAGATATACAAACAGGTGAGACATTTCGCACATTCATCCAACGCCAACGAAAGTCAATGAACAACTCAACCAAATGGAGCATATCATATCACATTGAACGGTTTATAACTCCATTGGGTAGTGATATCGGAAACATTTTGTTAGACAGACACGGTGTACGGTCAATCGATCAAAGAAGCATGAATGAAGGCAGGAAACATGGTGATGACAGGCAAACCTACAAACAAATAAACAAACAAACAGAGAAGTGGCAGGTATCATGCCTCCAGGTATATCTGTTTAATGATTCTTATCACATATGCGAGTGGACGTTGGACTACCGTTTGAAATAAATCTCAGAGATGACCACACGGCATTCCTTCAGGTTGTTTCCTCGTTCCGACTCCGTGTCATCCATAGTCTTGGGTTATTCAATTCGGCTACTAAATCTGGCGCTAAGGTGGAACCTTTTTATCATTTTTTGTCAAACCTTTTCCTTTTCATCTTTGTCATATCCATGCGAAAGGATGTATCCCTTGTGTTTGACCTCTAGCTAGCCCACACGATTCCCTGCAGGTCATATCATCTAACCCAACCTGATTAGGTTTTTCGGACATATGTCCCACAATATTTTGATGCTGTCAAATTTTCCTTGTCACTTTGAATGGATTGTCTTTCAAAATGAACATGAGGCAGCCATTTTGAATGAAATATCGCTTCAAGGAAATCACGAACTTTGTCCCGATTTTTTAACATTAACACTGAAAAATCAACCAAACTGAGAATGATAAGGGGTTAATCCCTTCGAGATATATTGTATATCACAACAAACCACCAAAGTGATATTGATTGCTTTTCGTGACACGTTTGTAGACATTCCGACAACAGAGAAAAAAACAAAATTCGGGTTCAACAAAATGTGACAAAAGGTCAAACCAGATATGAGCCAATTTGGGGCGATGTGTTTTGTCCATTCTATCACGTAAGGGATGTTCTGATTAAATAGCTTCAAGCTGACCATTTTCCGAATTGACTTTTTGGGATAAATGTTTTCTATGCTTTTGGAATTTTGACTTGATTCGAAAATCAGGAGCTAATCTATAACACTTCAATGGTGTGTGGGTTTTTCTGTAAATTAACACTCAACCTCTGCATTCCGAGACGAGTTAATTTACCAATTAGACACGATGACAAGACACTTGTTTTTAATCTACTTCGAATTCTTAGCTCATTGTCCCCGAACTTGAGATGTTTATCACCTCGGAAAGCTTCCAACTTTGACGTGAGCTTTATTACTACGTACGTACATGTGGGATATGAGTGTAAATTTGAATTTAAATCAGCTTTAAATTGGATTAAAATGCCATTGACATGTTTTTGAAAATTAAAAATTTTATATTTGACAAATCTGGATTAAATTTTTAAAATTCGTTTAGGGTCAAAATTCTTGACCCGGATATAGTCACCTCCTGGCACTAAGGTTAAACACAGACGGTAGCAGATATTTGTTCCATTCAAATCCTGTTTGATCTCCATCAAATGCAATTTTATCCAAGTGGTATTGATATTGGAAAAGCCACAATTTTGTATTGAACATTCTCTGATGTGTTATAAGGATGTTAGGTTATTAGGTTATATGTCAAATACCAAGTTGAGGTTTATTGGTCTTTGAAATATATCCATAACAATTGGGATGTTTGGATATTGGGATCTCTTGGACAAAAGCTCTTTGTATCACCTCTTGGTTCCCTGTTAATTAGTGCTGAAGTTAATTAATTACACTACATACATACATTTTCGCCACAAATTTTAATTAAAGAAGGAAAACGTATTAAAAGGTTGATTTTTAAACATTTCTTGGTAATTTTCATTTTTTGGCCGCAAAAATATTGTTTCGAGAAAAACTCGTTTGAAAATAGCACTATGTTTGAGCGCTGTACTGGGGTTAGTCTTCTTTTATGCTCATAGCATTGGCATTAATTGAAATTTCAATTCAAAGCTTTGAGAACTTGAAGCTTAATAGTATTGCTAACAAATTGTGGAATGAAAATTTTTTTATTTATTTTGATCTCATTATGTGCTATGCACCCTTAACAGTTCGCAATGGTCGAGGAATAGATATGACAAAAATAAATGAAACATATATTTAACGAGATTTATGTATTGTTATTTAATATGATTATGAAATAAAGTATATCAGGTCCTTATTATCTTTAAAAATCCGATTTACTTGAAGCAAAAAACAGATAAATTCTGTTAAAGCCCTCAATATGGATTCGGTTAATGATATAAAGTGAAGCAAAGACCGTAAAGACTATTAACATGAAAAAGGGATTCCATTTTGTGTCTCTGTTTCGGTTGGGTTCATCAAAAACCAGTAACGAATGAATGAGAGGCACACAAAAACCTCCCTTAGCTCAAAGGTAAATAAATTTACAGTCTGGTGATTTTGTCCGAACATAAACTTTTCAGTTTTATGTGTTTACATCTGCAAATAATCACGTACGTGATATTGGTAAGGGTTTTTCAATTCCGGAAAACAGTTGAAAATGAAATATTGTAACGACAAAAATTTTCAACCCCATTTTATTTACATCAAACAAAAACGATTCAAGTTATTGGGGATGAAGTTTAATTAACACTAAATCCTCAAACAGTTCCACAATGCACGAACGCAACCACGTCCATTACCTACAATTCATTCCACTCCATTCGATTCGAATCACGTTCCACCACGATACTATGCGTACCAAGATGGATATGATGATGGATACCATGACATAGACCCAGTCCACTGTGGCACGTGGATGCATTGCGTGCGGAATTGAAATGCATTTGAATGCACGTGTCTGATGTAAATTAACTAACAGAGCCTTGACATTGACCCGAGGTATCTTTTGACAAGTGCATTGGGGATTTAAGTTTAGCCGATACTAAATCCTCTTCCGACTGTGCAACGCCTTGACCCAGATCTGTCCATGTCACTTCCGTTTTGAATTGTACAACTTTTCGAGGAGTGAATTGAGGGTGACAAGCATGTACTGCTTGACATTTTATGCTTGAAGCATAAAGTTTTATGTACGCTCAAGTGAATGCACCACGGGAATGTCATGTTTTTGAAAATGATTTGTCATTCATTGGAACAAGGATGATTGCACATTTGGATGAGGAAAAAATATTTTTACCTTTTTTGTAAGTTTGTTTATCTACTCATCATAGCGACCGGAACAGGACAATCAAGAATATGAAAGTTCCAAAATGTTATGATAGGCAATTCATTCCTGTCACTTAAGGATAGCCTTAATTAAGATTGATGTCGTCAAAGTTTTGTCAAGGATGACCACAAAACTGGTCGTAAAATACAAGCAAAGCAAAATGAGAAGATATAGTATTACACTTTGGGACATTATTCAATCTTGAAGGGATACTTTTGTGACTCATTTCGAGTTCGGGTCAAACTTCCTTCCAGAAGGGATTGGTTAACAAAGTTCCGTCATTTTCAAGTTTGTCCACAATTTGATTAAGGACACTCAAGGATGTTAATGGAGGGGAAAATTATTTTTCAATCTCTTACTTTTTGGTGTTGATATAAAATGCTTTGGAAACACTTTAACTTTTAATCACTCAATTAATGAAAGCTTCTTCAATTTAATTTTCTTAATCGAAAGCTTTTTGGTTGAATTGATTATCAAAAAATTCATCAACATTTTCTCTTTCTCTTTGATTTTGTCAGTGTAGAATGAAATGTATGGTAATCGATGAAATGAAACGTATTTTTCAAAGCCATCTGTTAGCAATTCGCCAAACTGCAAAACTTGTTTGCACTTCGCAACCAAAAGGAAAGTTCGTTTGCCGCCATCGTGAATGCGATACGTCACCCCAGAATTTTTTCTCCTATCGTTTTTTGATGAAATTTTTGTTATTCAAGATTATTTCCCGAATTGGTTTTAGAGAATTTACATATTATAGGACATGAATTTTCTGCAAGAGAAGATACTCTTACCGTCACAATTGAAATTCTATAATTGGCATTCCCGTGTGTATGACAGCATGTACCTATAGCAATATAATAAGAAAACGAAATAGGTGGATAATAGAAAGAAGCAAACAGCACGACTTCAATAGAAGATTTAACGACACTGAAATAGATTTAAATTGGCACTTTAAAGTTTTGCGTGAAAACCGAAACAAGCTTAAAAGCCTCATAAATTCTATAAGTAGAACAAAATCATAAAAACAACTTTCTCAACAGTACATTGACATTCAGGAAAGCTCATTAGAATGCAACTCCTTCAACAAAATGATATCATCCCCTTGCGGGTATCTCCATTGTGGATTGAGTGGGCGTCGATGATTCTATATTTGTCTCTATCTATTTTGTATATCCAATTTGGATTTTATTCAAATTAGCTGAAGTAGCTACAGACCAAATTGCCTCAGCACGCCACTGGAACCGCATGTACCACGCACTGGCTAGATTCTGTTTGTGTTCTAGCTTTGATGGTTCCAAATGCGGTTCGGACGACTCATGAAATTTACCCTTTGACCCGGTTCGGGTTAACTCATAACTTGCAAATTGCGATTTAGCTAAACGTTGAATTTTAACAAAAACGATTCGATTGTGTTGAATTTAATATTTTTGCGGCCATTAGTAAAATTGCTGAGGCTAGCTTAATTTTCGGGGCGAAAATCCGGATTCTGGAGTTGGTTACAATGGAATTTCAACAAAGTTGTTGTAAATTGCAATTGTTCATTGATTGTTGCTCAATTGAATGCATGAATTTCGTGTAAGCCATTACGTATTTGGTTTATCTAAATATCTTCTCTATGAAATTTTCTACCACTGCGTGAAGTGACAACATCATGTCACATATTGCGTCGCATAACTCCCTAGAACTGTAACAACCGAATTCAAAGTCATGTTTTAAAAGGTTTCCTTATATATTAAATTCACGTACCTCCTAAAGATGGCGGAAATCGCAGAAATAAAACATATAAGAATAGTTAAAGTGATTTAGTAACTTTTAAACGAATATCCAAAAGTCGTGTACACGTCGATGGGGATGAAGCACACGATTTGGTGAAACTGCAGCATATTAGACACTTAGATTAATAGATGGCGTTGTATAACGTTTTACTAGTTCATGGTTAATGTACCATGCACATAATCTGCATACGTGATACACGAACTGAAGAGTGTTTGGCGTTATGCTTTTGAACACATATAACCTAGACATTGTACATTACATAGAGTTTCAGTTTACTTGAACGTTTACTTTGATTAGTGTGCACCTGACGGACAAATAAATCAGACAAACTCTATCAGTTTTATTTGTAACACAAACATGAAACCAGTAGACACTCAATAGACTCCACATGCTACATGACACATGATTCAAAGTCGAGTTACATCGTTTATGTAATGGAAAATGCTACATTTATCCATAACAAGAAAAGACTTACATGACTCGAGTTACAGCATTTTATAAAATTAATTTTATTTTTTCTTTTACCATCGACGATGTCATGAACAAGGTGAAGGGCAATCGTGAGGTTTGGTTACTTCATCGTTTTGCTATATCATTTCCACGTTCGATTTTAAAACCTAGTGGTGTTAGTATTATTTACAAATGTATAAATAATGATTGCATTAAAGAGCACCGACACTAAATGAACATTTTACATTCCAGCCATTCGAGGTATGATCAACAGGTGCTGCTGATTAATTGTTTTCTCCCGTGTTTCGATGAGTAGGCAATTCTTTGCATGAACAACATGAATTATGTGTTGTGAATTTGTCATGCCGGATTAAATCAACAACTTCCGCGTTATCCTGACGTTCTGAAAGGACCAACTTGAAGATGAAAATCTCTCCAGATCTCTTATACAGAAATTGTGCCTGCTGTCAATTTGATAATTGTAATGAATTTATCACGTCAGATTAAATCATTCTGACAGTTTGTAAGGACTTAAAGGATTTATTAATCTGCACCAAAATCATATCCTTACAAATTACACAGATTTGTCTTGTTCTGGCTCATCGCATTCCGATGATTGGTCATTATTATCCGGACACACTTGAATACAATTTCATTTAAACGTATAACCAATTGTTGTAGAACCAATTCGTCATCTACTTAACTCAGATTTATTAACTACTTCTCATTGTAATTAACTTCGAATCATCAAAGATGACAAGTCATCAAAAACCGGGGGAAAAAATTTTATGATGTCTTAATGGCGTCATCTTGATGTGTTCTTGTTATTTTCACGGTTTGTTGGATTAAAGTGTGAATTGTAGCGTGTAATTTGCTTTAGATCATGTTTACAATGTGTACTACATTAAGTGGTTCTTATTAAAATTGGAGTTTGAGGGATAATTTTCAAATTGAGAAACACATTAGATGATCAAAATGTTTTACAAATTACAAGTTTGTATTTTCAAACTTAATTTCAAATTCGTGTAAATGCTACAGACACAAGAGGAAAATCTTCTCATTGAACCGCCCGAACCCAGAGCTACTGTCAAACCTGTTTTTCTCGAAACAATTTTCTTTCGACTTGCAAAAAGTTATTGACTGATCGTTATAAAACAAAGAGGAGACCGCATTTAATTTGATTACAACTAATACGAATGTAATTCAAAATGTGGTTTTCACATGAATTTTCTATAATTACTTATAACATATTGAGTTATCAAAATTTTCAATTTCTACCGTGTTTATGTTCTTGAGAAGTATGTTAATAATTTGGAAAATAAAACATTGACTTATAATTACAAATCTGCATCCTAGAGAAATCTAGCTAGCAACGGAATTTAACAGAGATTTTGGATGGATAACAGCTTGTAACTTAGCATTACACTTCTGATAAATTCTAATCTCTACCATAATATGCTTCTAATACTTCATTTCATTGAATAAAACAATCACTATATCACCTACACAAATAAGGTGAATTCTTCATACCTCGTCCAACAAGATCGAGAACCTGTTAACCACATCAAAGTTCAATATCAGATCATGCCAAACCTGAACAAAAATTCCAAATAATTTTTTTTAAATACTTCTAAATCACGTACGAATTATATGACACAAAGATTATTAATCATTGATGAATAGTAGATTGGGATTTGGTTATTCGGATCCACATGGATCCACTTGAATCGCCTGGAGGTGAAAATTTGAACTCAACGTCGAGTCGAAATGAAGGTGTCATGGAACAAGAAAGACAACAAAATTCGACATTCTTCATTTCTTCAAATGATTCTTAAAGAAATCGCTAACAAAATTTGAATACAAACAAACATAACACCAAGGATCCAATTGTACCCAATTTCATTTGAACGTGACTTTTCGGTGTCTCATATCAATTGAAATTCTCAACAAGTTTTTGGCGTCATAACCGCGTCTTAAGGCTATTACACTTCTTAAGTCAATTTTTCGTGGTTATTATCATCGTTTAACAGGTGAATAAAACTTTAATGTCTCATTGAAGTGATATTTTTAGTGCAAAATTTCCGTTAACACCTCCCGGGCATGATGGAATTTGCTTTGAACTAGTTGACACTGCGACCAACCTAGATGACATTCTTGGAATGACACATAATGGACGTGGCCTACATTTGAACCGGAATTAAGTTAATCTTTTGACAATTATTTGGACACATTTCAGAACGCTTTCATGCAAAAACCTGTTGTTACAGATAGCTTCAAAGTTATGACAGGCAAAACACAATATTTATGAAATTCATTCATTCTGTATAGGTTTCATCCCTTAACTTGAAAAATAAATTATCCCTTCAATTAGCAAGCAGTCCTTAATGCAAGTGACACCACCAAAATCGCTACAACCAAAGGACATGAATAACCAAAATTAAACATCAATTACCCGGTGCAAACAAACTCGGGTGCAAAAAGGGTGAATGAGGGAATATTGGTGTCTGGCTGGGTATGAAAGGATTTCCATAATGTTTCGATAATGAAATCTCCTGTCATTCGAATGGAAATTATTTCCTTTTTCCGGATTAGTTCATCCGTGTCGAAGTTATTCACTGGAGTCCTTTAGGATGTTACCCCAAAAATATGAACAGGAACAGCACATCGTAATGAAAGGATAATAGCCTTCTGTCTGGAGCTACCCTTGTTGTTGACCAAAATCGAGAGGGCGAATTCAGAGATTCCACAACAGAATTGGCATGAGTAGGTATATTCGAAATATGGTATAAGTAGATACACAGACAACTTGAAATACATATATAATTGTAATGACACCGATCAGACAGTAGGGTGACACCGAAGACATACTCGAAGGATATATAGAAGATACAAATGACATATGTATAACTGACATCTATGTTACAGTCAGAGGGTCAATCGGAGACAAAGGTGTTACACAGAGATAACTCAAAAATGACTCTTGCATAATACGTCAAAATAACATGAAAGACACGAAAGGAAAAATCACAGGCGATCAAAAAATGATAAACTTGCGCATCATATGTGTATAACAGAAGCCACACAGGCGACAATCGAATCAAACAGAGATGAGAGAAGTAACACAAAAGGTACACACATGACATGCACTCGAAACACACAGACGAATTAGAGACGGTATAAATTTGCACTCAATAAATTTAAGGGATTTGCCAATTGTTATCACTGGATTGACCAAAAGAATCTTAATATATGAAATCCTAATGGTTGTGAAGCTGAAAATGAATTTCACCGGAGAATGTGATTCAGTCTCTGAAAGCGGGGAAAATTCTTTTATGTAGAATAAACACAGAATGAATTTCATTCACCGGAGAATGGGATTCACTCAAGCGGGGATAAATTCATTTTCTACATGACGCCATAAATATCTATCAATTTTTATTTTTTGCCCGGGTATTACGGGTTTTTTTCTAATACGTCTAAAAATGGGTTAGAGATGAGACACAGACAACACTCATGCAACAAAATAAAAAATCATTGGAGCAAGATATTTGTGAAAGCAGATAATATCCTCGGAAATGTCGCGAAGTTGGTCTAGAAAAAATGATGTTTTAGGTGTAGCATGAAGGTGAATATGAAAAAGGATTTCCCTCCACATTCTATTACCATTTTCCCCCTTCGCCGATATTCTTCTAGAACCAACCGATAAACAAACAAAACAACAAAATGATAAATCGAAATTCAAAACAGCGTCATGTAGATTCAGCGAGGCAAATTATTGAACAGAAGAAATTTCACAAAACATTTTCAACAAAATAAGGATGTGATATCCTTTTTACAAATCTTAACTGAGGCATCAGGTCTAAGGATATCGAAGGAACACTTTATCCTTGCACTGAATTCGATGGAGGTGAAACTAAGACGTTTAAACGAAAAGGATCAAAGTGTCATTTATTGGAATCCTTGCTGTCTTCCATAGATGTATTGGAAAATATTTGTTATCAAGATAATAACATCATTGTTCGATGCCTATTCATGATGGAGCTTAGAAGGATTTCAAGGATTTGCATTTAACAAAAAATTTCTCGTCCATCTTGTGAACATCCATTTTCCAAGTTACATAAAACCATAAAATGTCCTTATTTCTCAAACAAAAATCCCAAGGTAGTTGTCATAATCAACTCGGAATCCTTTCTCTTGTGGTTTATTTTGATGTATGCACTATGAATAAAAGGACTTCTGAATTCTCAAAAGGATTATCTTCAAGGAAGTTGAATTTCGTCCTTTGCATCAGATCGTGTCACACTTAACCCTTGGAGTGTGAAATGATAGAAGGTTAAAGGACATGGTTATCATGCATGCATGGAAATTTCAGAGAATCCTTTTGTGAAACTCAGTGATTGTCATGAGTTTTCTCATATAACTTCTATTGGAATTCTTTTGTACTTACAAGAAAGTTATGACTCCAAATTTATTTAATGTGCGGGGAATCCCAGAACCGGATGTCCGTTCCGGTGTTTTTTCCCAATTAGCAATGCCGAATCAAATTTTCCACGGTAATGACAAATTAATCTCTTGACTTTTTTCGCCTGTTCTTCCAAAAAATTCTTGACTAATTACGCCACTGATTGACGATTTTAAATTGGGACGCGCAAATCTTTTGTTTTCTTCATAAATGAATCCCTGAGTCCATTTGTCTACGTCAAGAAAAGGACATTCGTCTAAGGCTTCGAAAGATGAAGAGGACTGCCGGAAGAAGACGGATGAGGTCCAAGGACAGCACAAACGGAATTACCTGTTAAGCGGTCCATAAGACACACTCTCATCAAGGACCTGGTCAAAAAACCAAATTATAATTCCTCCGACGCTCGCCTCGACAACAATCAACGTTAACGAGATTATTGCCGAAGGACGAAGAACTTCGTGTCCTTGTTATTTAATTATGCGAATCCACTTCCAGATGAACAGTGTCCTTCACACCGCAGGTGTTACAGATGATACAACACAAGACAACAGCTTAGAGCTCTACAATGACATTTCAAAATGAAGGAACTCAATTGTAATTGAATTGTTTTTTTTCCCACAAGGATTTTTCCAGGACTTTTTGTCTCCACAAATTGGTGTCGTTCGAGGGAAATTTATTCGTTTTGGCGTTTCGGGGAATTTTAAAAAAATGCAATTTTTTTTATTCGCGTTACCTCTAATTTATTAAGATTGGTTTTGTAATAAATTAGAAATACTTTTTTACCGAAACAGTGAAGTAATTAAAAGAGATTTAGGACCTATCGCTTTTTGGTGAATAAACTAATTAACGCTAATTGAAATTAAATGCCAAACTGGGACGTGCTTTGTTTGCGTTAAATTTTAGCTTTTGGACATTTTATTTCCGTGAAATTGGAAAAGGGACGATTCCAGAATTTTTATCAACTTTTACATAAAATGAAATTCGCGAAATGTTTAAACAGAACACGTTCCGTGCGGCGAGAAATGAAACTTGCGCACGCGTAATTTTTCCCCTTCAACGCAGATTGAGGAGAAATGTTTGACAAATACTTTTCTGAACTGCTCCATGTTAGGCGATATGCAAGATTGAATAAAATAATTTGTTTAACAATAAGTATCGGCGCAAAAACATGTTTGGTAGCGTGAGGTGGTAAGCAGGAGGAGAGACCCCTCCAATCTTGTTAAGGTTAACACATATGAGGCTACTAGCCTAAGATTCTACGCAAAAATTTTTCAACTAGCTAACGTAAATTGTAAGGGAATATATAATCAGTTGCATGTTATATGAAGTTATAAAAGATTTCTTACAAAACAATTAAAAACTAACTAGTTCTACAAAGTGAGAATGAAGGTAAAGTCGAAAAAACTGAAGGTTAACGAAGCGTTAAGCAATTCATTGACGGATCATCACCGTGACATGACGACGTGACGTGAGCCGTAAAACTGTTGTGGGTAGTCAAAACAGGCACCATGTGTCCAGGTAACAATGCTAATTAGTAAGTACAGGTTAATTAGTGTACTTCATGTAAATAAACAAACAAGAAACAAATCATGACTTTAACAAGTTTTTAGTCGCATTCCAATTGAAACGGACGTTGATAAAATTCCACGAGATTCATTATTTATTCATGAAAAGTGAATTCCAGACAAGAAGTAGTAGAGGTATGTTAAAGAGAAGCTACTTAGAGATGATATGAAATCATGTAATAATGATAGGAAATTACCTGATAACGATATCGTCATGTTTCAATCATTCCAATGACACAAGTCATAGACGAGAATCATGTATTTGACTGGGAGGCATTTAAGGTTCCAATGAAATTATGTAATCATTTCGAGAATGTACTATAATTATCCATGTGGCATGTGGATAAGAGTGAAATTAAGTTGTTCTATCTGCAATTCAAAGTGGACGATAACATTATGCCATGGAGTAACATGCATTTCCATGTACTAAGTGCGAGAGACTGCCTGCGAGACGCTGCCCTTGATGGGATGTCGTGGAACCTCTGTGGGGTCTGGACGTAAACCTTTTCTTGGTAGATTTATTGTTCACAAGAGGTTTTTGTGAACTGGGCGTTGGTGTTTATCTAAAATTCCATGCTTGGTATGGATTTATCTGAAGCTGTTTTGTTAGTAATGCCGGTTATTTGTATCACTTAAGTGGATTTGCAGTACTAGACGATATCGGGTGAATTATAATACGAACAAAATGAGATTCATGTTATTCATTTTGTTGTGCCTAATTTGTCGACACGAGTTTTGATTTTCATGGTTTTCGGGTCATTAGAAGAACAGAAGCTTAACTAATCGTGATTCTCATCTTCGGGTGGTGTCTTCTTCACTCGGATTCTCTGCTTAATAGAAAACTAATGAGAAGGAAGTGATTTTTCGTTTTCTCAAAAGAATGATACCCTACAGCGAAATCCAATAAAATCATAAATAGCTCAATGATACTTGTTACCAACGCTGTCTCAATGTCATTCGTGTTAAGGGACAGTGATGACCATTGACTGCTCTCTCTTTCTCTTGGTACTCTTGTAATGGGTACTCTTACTCTTAGTTTAGATTTGTCATTTGTCTTATGTGCGGGTAAGTTTTAATGTCGTGCATTGATTGCTCTTTGCTTGTATCAATGATAGGGCGTTCAACTTGTTCAATAGGTCTCTAGTAGAAACTCTCTGACTATGAATAAGGGATTCGGTTTAAGGCTTCTCTTGTCAAAATTTACCTTGAAATTTTAGAAGAAATAAGAAAATTCATTATCTCATATTGATCAGAAAAGGTTGCAGTTGCTATGACTTTGAATTTTCATCGAAATTTTAAATTATGATTGAAAGTTCAAAGTAATTTCTTTGAAGGAAAGTCTTTTGAGAATTCTCAGGTTTATCCTATTCCTTCTAAGAAATTGAGTTGTCCTCGTTACGTTATTGAAAATATCCGAAAGAAAAATTCTTGTATCGCAGTTGTGGATTATCCCGAAAACCCTTTCATTCGTCGGATGAAAGAACAAGGTTATGACGTGACCTCAAAGAAAAGACCTCCAAACTGGGAATGTTGTTTTCAGATTTTAAAATTTGATATATTCTAAATAATATTTTTATAACAAATAAATTAAATTTTATAAATTCATCTTTCCAGAACCAACCAAAATTTCACAATTGACGGAATTGGGAATTGAGTCCTTAAAATGTTTTCACCGCCATGGAAGATCCTGTTCATAGGGAAAATTATTTTATTCGAATTTATGATTTCAACATTAGCTGATAACGTTTTGTTGCCAGGTAAGTTATCCGAACAAACTTTGAGTGAAATTCTTTTCATGTTACTAATGATGGACAAAATGCGGACTTTCGAGGTTTCATTAACACTCAACGGGAGTTCAAAAACGTTGGGGACAATGAAACGTTCGGGTCCAAAATTTAAATAACACTGAAAAGTGACATGGATGTATGGAAAGCCATTTCAACAACACAAGACTTTGAGCCTGTTTTGAGCCGAAATGACGATAATTTTTTATAATTTTTTTGCATCATTTACAAGAAATTAACATTTAAAAGTGGTCAAAATAACAAAATAACAAACCTCTGCGGTATGTTTTCGGAAACCAAACTGCATCTGAAAACTTGTTTTTAGGGTACCTATACCTACTACCTTCATCACCTTACGGTTCATTGACTGCATTATGTCCGAAATTTTGCATATTTTAATTATTTAAACAAATTTTCTGCCTGACACTGTTGCGAGTTTCTTAATCCACTTAAGACATGGCGTCACCACTTGGCGACGCTGTGCAATTACTGAATTTTGTCCGGTTTCGATGGGTTCACGTTGATCTGGACACACTTGTCCCTTGACATTGAGTACTGTAAGTAATATTGAGCACTGTTCACATTGCCACAAACTCACCAGCAATGATTGATGTCACGGTGCACGTCAGGATGCATGTCATGATGCACTTTTTTGGATGAATTCAAAATGAATTTTGCTGTTATTTGGGGGATGTTTCTCAATAACCATGAAATGCAATAAATTAATGTTTGACGCGTTTATGAATATTTAACATGATTTCCAACTATCCGTGTCATGCAAAATGGCTATACTCGTAAATCATTCAATCCACGTGGGTTGATTTCGTTTACGTTCCGTGTTCATAAGGATGAACTTGTTGAGGCTATTCTATATCACCTGACAACTTGAGAATATCCACTTCCGTTATTTTGACCTTTCAACAAGTTCGGTAAATCCGGAGAGTCAGGATTGAAAGTAAACTTTTTTGTTTAACATGAGGTCAATTTGCTACCGTGCACAGAAAATTTTCACAAAAGTTCAACTTTGTCCTTAATCCCCTTGAGAATCTTTCATGTTCCTACAAGACACAATCAAAATAACTCAATTCCAGTCAACTTGAGGTCAATTGAATGGCCTGCATCAGAAGGGATCAACGTTCTGCTGGATTCACTCTCCAGGAGACTTGCCTCATTACCGAACAATCACAGTCACATCGGAGTTACCTTTCAAACACTTGTAGTTCCATTAATCATCACAGACTGTAGGCTTCTGGGTATAGACACTGCCTACGTCTAGGTTAAGGTACTCATTTCATTAATGACCTGGAATTAATGCGACCAAGCTACCAAAGAAGCTGGAAATCCGCATACCCTCATAGTCATGTTGAGTTAATAACTCCGAATTTTTTTGTTATTACTAATTTCTACCTGAGAACATTTCAAGATATTCGAGAATTTTGAGATTTTTTTAAATTTTACGGTTGATTTTAAATTGACCTCAAGATGAAATGAAGATGACCTCTGGAGAGAATAGTCAACATGACTTCATCCACAGAATCGTTAGAATGTCCTTGGTGATTTAAGGCTAAAGTGTTGAATGAAGTTCAAGTGTTCTCGGCGCCATTAAAGGATTTATCTGCTTCCAGTCTCAGATACACAGTGACATTGACATAAAGTTAAATTTAACACATGAACACAAAGTAAAGTCGTAAAGTTGTTGGAACTGCAGCTAAAGTGCTTTTAATTCAATAAAAATGAATTCAACCCAAAGAGGTTGTTAAAGTGCTATCCGTTATCATGTTCAGTGAAACCCAACACTTACAAGATTCTAGATTCCATAAAGGATCCTACCAGGAATTCCTCTGTACAATTTATTTTATAACCCTAAGTCTCTTGGGTGCACACTTGTCCTAAGCAAGAGCTCATTGTGTTCCCTATATGGCTCAACATATTGTGACACCGCTCAAACTTTATTATTTAATGTAATAACGTTACCATGCTAAAAGGGTCAACAAACTACAACAAACTACACTAAAAATGTAGTTTGTCATATCACAAACCATTCGACACTTGTGTTATTTAAGATAACAAAAGCTCTAAAGAACAGTCGGTGGTGTAGCTGTAGATGACGCCACAATCAACCGCAAAAGATTCGAAATGAATGAATTATTCTAAGGGAAACTTTTTGACACAAAATAAGGGATTGTTTTCCCTTTTTTAGATTTTACGCATGTGGTTACTACATAAAACATGTCCTCAATATCGTCATTGACTTCTGTGGCAGATGCCATCCACACCACATTCAAGATTGTCTTTTGTTTTCTAAAGGATACTGCTTTTATGAAATCATCTTTTGTGGCTCCAACCATTTTCCAGATGAAGGCTTTAGGCTGTCGGACAAAATGGGTTTGTGAAAGATTTCGGAGTGTAAGATTTCTTGTTTCGGAATCTGAGAAAACTATTCTTGCTGGATTTTATAATGTTTCGAAGGAGTCTTTAGCCTCTCCTCGCCTTCAACCGTTTCATTTTTGAAGCATTATATCAAATGCGAGCGACTCCGAAATATTCGGAGTTACTCTCAATACACCTGTTCACTTGATTTCAAGATATAGAAGAGAATTTTAGGTGTAGAAGAACCTATACACTATTTGTTTCATCTAGTGGATCCAATTACGAGTCCGAAAAAATTCGGAGTTACTTAGGTACACTACCAACAGGATACTAACAGTTAGATTCCATGGAGGCAATTTGAACATCTTAGCAGCGGGTTGCCCTTAACAGTTTCTTGAACAGTTTGCACTTAACAGATGGAGTTCAAACGAATCCGAAATATTCGGAGTCAATCACATTACAGCCAGTTCACTTGATTGGATGATATAGAAGAGAATTTTGGGTGTAGTAGCACCTGTACATTTTTTGTTTCATTTTCTCAATTTCACTTCAAATGAGTCCGAAAAATTCGGAGTTACGGACACAGCCAACAAAACAGTTCCAATGAGATTCCAGGTAGATAGTTTGAATATCTTCGCGGCGCAATGCCCTATGAAATTCAAACGAATCCGAAATATTCGGAGTTGCTCACACTATAACCAGTCCGCTAGATTTCAGGTTCCAGAAGAGGGTATTGGGAGTCGTAGCCACTTTTCGATTCTATTGGTTGAATTTCCACTTTTAAAATTTCTAGTAAGTCCGAAAATGAATCCGAAAAATTCGGAGTCACTCGCACTTCAAGTACACCTAATCAGTTATACTTCAAGGAAAACCTCGTGTTTCATTTTTGAATCAACATGCTCAAATGCAAGTGATTCGGAATAAAACTCCGAAAAATTCTGAATTCGTTTGTTTTTTTCTCTTTGGTAATAAATTACCTGCTTAACTTATGTAAATCCAGAGCATGTTTTAGTAAACACTATAATTTAATTTTTCCCCCAACAGCTCACACGGGAACTTTTCCGAAAAAAAGCCCGCGAATTTTTCGTAAATTGAAACATAATTATATTTTCCCACATTAAAGCTTTAATTAGCTCGAAGCCGCTTTCAAGTTAACCGTTCTAATAGCCCATTAAAGCTTCACAGAATAACACTATTATTAGTTAATTTTTTGAATTTATTTAATGATGTTAACGAAGATGAAAAAACTGAATTAATTGACTCCGAATTGATTTTTATTCGAATGTAAATTAGATTCTGGGTGTAACATGAAAACACGAATAGCTATATTCATTCATATCTCTTAAATATAATAAAAAATATGTTAAAATATTCAAACGTAAAGATAAAAATGAATAAATGAATCAATTCAGTCAATAACTCAGTTTCTGTCATTTATATTCAGTTTCGATTTCTATTATCCAACGTGACACTAATCGATGTCAGTGAGCTTCTTCTTTTCGGTACAAGGCGGCGCTTAGTACCTCCTTCACCCCGAGAGAGTGTTTTATTTGTGATTTATTCAAATCACTCTAATAAATAAAGGAACAGCGCTCGATTACAAGTAATACTTTGATTGACTATACTTTGTGGTTGTCATTCATCGGATCGCACATGGGTTTTGTAGCCTCTCGTGCCACAACTAGTCTTTATGTTGGTGTCGTGCTTTCAAGAACACTTCAGATTAAGGTCGTTCAACTCCACGTGATGCAGGTTCTCCTTTAATCCATGAAGCAAACTTGTAAAAAACACAGAATTAGATCGATACAGCTTCATTGATTTTGCTGACAAGAAAGTGACAGTAGGCGTGCTTAGAGCGCAAATTCATTTGATTGGTGTTAGTGATCTTATTTCTGTGTGCGTGTGATATGTGCATCAATTGGAAAAGTGTAGCGAGCATGAATTATTTTCCATGGCTGCGTTTCGCGTTACGAAATTTTCTTATTTGTTAAAGAATAAATTGCTGTTAAAAAGATTATCATTTTCAGACGTGCTTTTTAATTATTTCTTTAATTATCTATTAATTATTTAAAATTTGCATTCAAGAAAGACGTTTCAAGTTCATAAAATCAAATCTAGAACTGGAAAATTTTCATTAATTTATTCTGTGTTTCTCGTTTACGATGATTCACCAAGGCGCACCAAGTAGTCTTCCCTTATGTTCTTCAATCTGGCATAAAATTTCCACAATTGCAATGCATATTTAACGAGCATTTAGCACTTGATCACTAAATGATCATTTCATGGACCATTGGGACAAGACATAGTCTTTGTCGGAATGATAACCAACGGCCGACCATTGGTTTAAAGATGTTTGTCATGTCTTCAAACTCAAGTTCTTCTTCTTCTTTTTTAGGAATTTATAAATAATTCTATGGAATTTCCATTGCAAAAATGCGTAGCCAAATGCAGTAGGTGACATCTAGCAAGTTAGCCCTTGAGACGATTCATTAACGTGCCGCAAATCTTGAAGACATAAAGTTGCAGATCTCGAAGTGATGAAGACGACACTGGATTCCTCCTGGTTTACACAGTTTTGTGTGTACCAAAAGACTTGTTCTGCAAAGTGTTGCATCCATATATCCTCGGAATGATCAAGATACAGAAACTGTGGGATAGACTCACCTCTGGATCCTAGCTCTGTATCTAAGAATAGTCCCTTACCACCCTGCAATAAATTCCAACTTGTTTAAGGTGTTTCTTGATTTTTACTTCTCATTATTATTTCAGCCTGTTCTTTTATCTGCAGAATGAAACTATACAGCCAACATATATCTTTGGTGTCCGACACTTGAGATCTAAATTGTTCAAGAGTTTTCTGAATTGCAGACCAGTTTGTCTGGACATAGACTAAGCTTTTAATCTTCTTGACTGCTGGAATTCAAGATACATCCCAAGTCTTGAATTCAGAGGCGTCGATTTGTCCAGGGATGGGTTAAGTGCCATCAGTGGTTAATTGAGTCACACAGAACCGTCACAATCAGTTAGTTGGAATCAGTCCCACGTGCAGATCCTCATGCAAACCTAGTAGCTTCCTCTCTGTCCAAACTAGCAAGCTATAAAGTCATGATTACTTGGCATGTAGTCATTAACACGAGATCAATTAGAATCTGGTAGACTTCTGTATCCTGTCTAAAGAACCATTCAGAACACCTTGATGGCATCGGAAAACACTTACTCATGAATTCAAAACTCTAGGAGTAAATAAAAAATTTAAGTAACTTTAGCAATTTTTCTCAATTTCGAAAAACCTTTTTCCACTTATCAACATTTCAACACATTCCAAATTGATTTGGGAATATCCTGAATTCACAGAATCCCTCCGAGTTCAGTGGAATTCCAAGAGGAATGCAAACCTAATTTGCAATAAATTCATAACTTCATGACTTTCCACAAGTCTCCACTCTCCACAGATTTGAAAAAGTGCAAAAAATCAAATGTGGTTTGCCATTCTAGAATGAAATGGGATCCTTCGAGTGAAAATCAAAAGACTTTATTAAATTCGTAAAGGACAGTTCATTTCCCGGGTATCGGGATGCAAAAGTTAAGAGTGAACGAATACTATCCTGCAATAAATTTCACATTCATTGGCTACACTCGAATTACTTTTTGAGGGTAATAATATGCCTTTGAAATGATATCAACT
This sequence comes from Chrysops caecutiens, assembly GCA_963971475.1. Taxonomy (NCBI): domain Eukaryota; kingdom Metazoa; phylum Arthropoda; class Insecta; order Diptera; family Tabanidae; genus Chrysops; species Chrysops caecutiens. The sequence goes on along the minus strand of OZ020569.1, from coordinate 6,470,529 downwards.
TGAAATCCTTAAAACGTTCATGATATTTGACATTTTCTCCTGGTTTCTGTGCTTTTCAAAATCAAACCGATTTGTCAATCGATTACCATCGATGATGGTTTTATAGGATTGACTCAATATTGGAATGTGGTTATGTTCTTTTCGTTTTGTTGGTCAATAAAGGAATTCTTGGAATTCGAGGATTGTAAAATTAAGTTTTATGTGATTCAACACAAAGGACAGTTTTGTTCGATTAACTGGTAATAATGATGAATACCTCCTCTTTGTGTGTTGTGTATATCAAATTGAGTTTTAAGTTTTATTTCTTCACAACCACCAACTCAACATCATTAATCACATCCTGAATGAATGGGCCGCTATAATTAAATCAACTTTGAAAAATTGTATTTTCCACCATGAAAAGGATAAGAGCCAAGAAACAACAGCCACTCAAGATGAAATCAATAACACTAATTGAATACATCGAGTACACACGATGATAATTAGATAATTATATTGTGAATGGTTTCCTGGTAAAGATGGACGTTGGAGAATGATCATCATCATCGTGCCGTGCTTAGACAAATGTTCCCTCGACTCTTAGGCGTATTATTAACCATTTCTCATCTGCTTCCAAGACAACTTTGTTTTTATTTCCTTTTTGGTTTTCTCGGACAACATGGTAATCCTTCACTACCACATAAATTGCCTTCATGTCGTCTCGGATACATTGTAGGACAAATGCCGCATTGCAAAAATGTGCACTTTACAATTACCCAAAGGTAGCAAAAGGTACATGGACAACTAAACCACGAAATCATTGTGATTATACATTATGTGGTTATAGCTTTTCTGTGGATAACCTCGGGACATGTTTGTAGTAAAGCTCCGAGGTAATCACTTGTACAAAGATTCAAAGTACTTGGTGCGAAAATTGTAGTCTTTAGAATGTGATTACAGATGGTACGTCGTTATTTAGTAGGGATGTTTCTGTGATTAAGTGATTTGCTTAGATATTTATTAAATTGTCCTTCATTTTTATGAGGAAACAGGAAATTGGTGGCTATTTCATGATAACACATCAATATCATTTTTATTTCATGTTTAAATTGTGGCAAGCTAATGTGACTTTATCATGACACGAGGTTTCATCCTGAAGAATCCAAATGAGATCTTCTTGATAACGATGAATTCATAAATATGACTCACTGCCACAAATTGCACCATCTAACGAAGTCTGCTTCCTCACATCCTGGTGGTGGTGCGTTCCAAAGTGTTAGGGAATCACAAATGTGGTCAGCTGAAACAATAAGGCCATCCGCACCCGGAGCTACCGAAAAGAAACTGATTAGTGAATCGAATTAATAACCAGTTTCATTTGAACCACTTCCCATATAAACAAATAGCCACACGCGGCGGTTCTGTTTGCAAACTGGTTTTTGATTCCTGGAAACTGGATTGTAATCAGTCACCAGCGGACCTGCATGTCGAATTGCTTAGACAAAAACATTGTGACATTTTTGTTTTGAGAAAGTGCAGAATCAGGAATTAATCTTTTTGCTTGCTGCGGAAGTTGATAAAGGGCCTGTCTTATTTGATTCTCAGCTTCTAAATTTGAGTACTAATTTGAGTAATTTAATTGAGGTTTGGATGGGTTGCTTCGTGTACGGACGCGGAGCTTGGTCGCAAACAAGCCAGGAACTGGTTAGTTTGCTTTTAGTAGCTCCGTGTGCAAAGTGCCTAAATCTTCTTCCACAAGTTCATTTTATAGATTCTCAAATACTCTTGGCCTTAACAAGCGGCAGACTATCAACTCACGCTATAGTCAAAATCATGATTGTCCTGCAATTATAAATTTAGTCAATCATCAAACCAAGTTATGTTCCACAAATTCCACTATAGCTCTGATATTTCCAAGTAACTCCAGATTCCAGGTGATTAATCTTCCTCCCGAGAAAATTAAGAACGAGTACTAAATTGAAGATCATCCGATCCAGATTAAAACCTGACTCTAATATGACGCGCTTCTGACACTTAATTAGACACGCATCTTGACTGCACCGTAACAGATGTTTCCCTGCAGGTAATAAATCCCAGTAATTCGTCATAAACACGGCGTCACCATTGGAATCCATTTGTGGATTTTCTCAACACTTGCCTCAGGTGGAACCGTCTCCATCTCCATAATTACCACCTCTCAAACGACCTGTCTAATCTAATCATCTGCCAGGATGGTTCTTTACGTCTTAAAGAACATTACCTTGTGTCAGGAAATCATGAATGAAATGTGAATGACGGCGATTTGAAACGCTCCTAAACTGCGCCTCTTAAAAGCATCATAAAATGGCGGCAAGAAATGTTTATTGCGCAATAATTAAAATTTAATGAAGAAAATTCCAATTTGACTCACAAGGATACAGAATTCTGCATCTACAGCACCAATGTAGAATCATAAAATCGTAGAAAATTCTATAGAAATCGACCATCTATAGGATCAAATTGCGTCAATGATAGAATCTGTAGTCCATTCCATTCCACTTGAAAGTTCGTTGATGCGTACATGGTGCGTGGTTTCTAGTCGATTGAATGAAGTCTATCGCCTCCGATTTCAAGCATTTCCACGGTATCTACACCAACAGCATCAATAACATCTACGGAATGTTGTCAGTGCCAGTTTGTTTAGACTTTTTGTCATAATCGCGCTAGTGAAATCAGTAAACTTGAAGTGGAAAACTCGTTTGAAACAAGTCAGAGCTTTTGCCTCCGTCCAAGACTAGTAAATATTTCTTTGTTATTCCATAGATCTACAGGGAGCCACACTTGTATCTTGAATCAAGATAAATAAAAAACGAAAAACGAATAACCAAACACGAAAACCACGTTGTCTTCTATTACATTGGACAACTTCTCAAACATTGACTGCGGTCAGGGATTTTGTAATCGCGGTAAAATGAAAGTCAAGTTCAATGGTGTTGATCAACGTTTTTGAGTTTTATTTTTTCTGTAGACAAAAGCTCAATAAACTACCAAAGCTCTGAAAGTGTATGTGTGTCACAGAGGTGAATTGATAAATGGAGCTTTAATGGAGCCGGATTCGTTGGGGAATCCATTTATATCTTTGTCAGACATGAGAGATAAATTTCCCAACGAGCTACGACTCACAGAAATTCCGTCTTCGATTGCTCCTTAATACTCCTTAAGGAGTTATTTATTGCGCTACGAACAAATAACATGGCTCACTTCAAACGCATTTTGTAAGTTTATCACTTGGAAAGCGTTTAGTGACTTTTATCGATAAATTTCGATAATTTAATGAGACAGAAATTTATGAGTCTTCCATTTGACATTTTGGCTTAGTGCGGAAAAATTGCTTTCGTCACAAACGTTTCTAACGAAGTACTAAGTACAGGAAAGGCAAATCAACTTCAAATCAAGGAAATCCAATTCAACTTCATTTACTCGACTTGTCATTTTCTGAGATATTACAGTCTTCATGAAAACCGACGATGCGATTAATCTTCGCGAACTAATAATAACAGGAAGGGTAAATCGGAACAAAAATTATTATACGTATCTTATTATTGCAGATACGAACGGACACATAGCTTGGAATTATAAATGCAGTGATCTAGGATACCATGCAGATGCCGGAGACTGTTCTGTGTTTTATCGTTGCGTGGAAAATTCGGACGGCAGTCTTGTGGCGTATCAATACGTTTGTGAACCAGGATTGGTGTATTCGACAAATCTGAAAGTGTGTGTTGATCCAATCAATTCAGGACGAGACGAATGTTCGTCGTTTCTAAATGAAATCGATAGTGATTTTGTACATCCGGGAGCATCCGAGAATTCGTACCAGTATCTTCCTCGTCAATCATCTCAAACTAGTGGTGATGAGCCAAAGTGTGAAGAGGAAGGCTATATGAGAGATCCAAATGACTGTAAAGTGTTCTATCGATGCGTTTCTACTGGAGGCTCAAGTTTCACAAAGTACCGCTTCGAGTGTGGCGATGGAACTGTCTGGGATCAATCCATACAAGCCTGCAACCATCCTTACAGTGTTGAGGGATGTGGAGGCATGCCCGCTCAAGATGAAGTTTCAACTGTTTCAACGACAAACTCAACTCAGTCGAGCTCGTCTTCGATGCAATCGTCTAGTTCTACAACGAGTCAAGGCAGCATGACGAATTCGAGTTCACATCATTCGAATCAAACCTCCAGCCAGAGCTCGACGTCTTCCACCACAACTTCTTCCAGCAGCAATCAGAGCTCATCCTCCAATCAAAGCTCGTCAAACAACCAATCTGGATCGTCATCATCGACTTCATCTAGCAATCAGGGAAGTTCGACAACACAAAGCTCAGCACAAAATCAAACTTCGTCTGGAAATCAAGGTAGCTCTGGTACACAGAGCTCCAGTTCCCAATCAGGCTCGTCCAACCAAAGTTCAAATCAAGGTTCACAGACGACTGAGAGCTCGTCCAGTCAAGGATCATCTAGTAACCAAGGAAGCTCATCGACGTCAAGCTCTTCTAACCAAGGTTCAAATCAAGGCTCACAGACCACTGCAAGTTCCTCTAATCAAGGATCATCCAGTAACCAAGGAAGCTCATCGACCACAAGCTCCTCTAACCAAAGTTCAAGTCAAGGCTCACAGACAACTGACAGCTCTTCCAACCAAGGATCATCCAGTAACCAAGTAAGCTCATCGACCACAGGTTCTTCAAGTAGTCAAGGTTCACAAACAACTGAGAGCTCATCATCTACAGGAAACAACCAATCGAGTTCGAACAACCAATCAGGTTCCAATAACCAAGGTTCCTCAAGTTCAAGCACGCAAAGTGGATCTAGTTCACAGACCACGGAGGGCTCGTCCAGCAATCAAGGATCTTCTTCTTCGTCTCAAAGTGGTTCAACTGAAAACTCTACTTCTACCCAAGGATCCTCGAGCACTGATAATTCTCAACAATCGTCGAGTAATCAAGGATCTGGAAGTGGACAAGGTAGTACTGCTGTGTGTCAAAAGGAAGGTTTCATGGGCGATGAGAACGATTGTCAGAAGTTCTATCGATGTGTACCAAGAGACGATGGTAGCTTTACCAAATACGACTTTTCGTGCGGAGAAGGAACAGTATGGGATGAAGGCACTGAAACTTGTAACTATCCATCGGCAGTACAGAAACCTTCTTGCAATTCAATGTCTGGTGGAAGTCAATCTGGTGGGTCAACCACCAGCAGCTCTGGCTCTGAATCAAGTAGCTCCAGCAGTCAAGGAAGTACGGATTCAAATAATTCTAGTAGTCAAGGATCCAGTTCTTCCACACAAGGCAGCACAGAGTCAAGTAGCTCAAATAATCAGAGCTCCTCTACTGCAGGAAGTGAAAGTAGTAGCAGCTCCAGTCAAGGGAGCACTGGAAGTGAATCCACAAATCAAGGATCAAGTAGCACTTCCGAATCGAACAACCAATCTTCCTCTGGCAGTAGCAGCCAAGGCACCACGGAGACAAGTAACCAAGGATCAACGTCAAGCAGCACTGATCAAAGTACATCTCAGTCTGGAAGCTCCACAAGCTCCGGCTCTAGCTCGAGCTCGAATCAAACCACCTCCTCCAGTACAGAGTCCTCAAGTCAGAGCACGTCGAGTGGGTCTGCCAGTAACACGACGAGCGGCCAAGGATCCACGTCGTCCTCTCAAACCAACTCGACCACAGGAACTCCTGCAGGATCAGGGGGTGTTTGTGAAAGAGAAGGATACATGCCTGATGATAAAGACTGTACGAAGTTCTATCGATGCGTGGACAATGGTAAAGGTGGCTTCACTAAGTATCAGTTCTCTTGTGGTGATGGCACAGTCTGGGATCAATCTATAGAAGCTTGCAACCATCCATCGGCAATTGACACATCCAAGTGCGGTGGAATGCCAAGTCAAGGTTCGAGTGGTTCAACCACAGATGGCTCATCCTCTTCGAGTCAAACTGGATCCACAGAAAGCTCAAGCTCGAACACGACCAGTTCCTCAAGTGGCAGCCAGGGATCCACAGAGAGCTCGACATCTAACCAAGGATCCTCTTCGTCAAGCTCAAGTGGTTCATCCCAGACTGGTTCTACGGAAAGTTCTGGTTCAAATCAGACTTCCACGTCAAGTCAAGGATCAAACAATAACCAACAAGGTTCGTCCTCTACAACCTCATCGGGCTCAAGTCAAAGTGGTTCTACTGAAAGTTCGACCAACAACCAACAAGGTTCATCCTCTACAAGCTCATCAGGCTCAAGTCAAAGTGGTTCTACGGAAAGTTCGACTAGCAACCAGCAAGGATCGTCATCAACAAGCTCATCAGGCTCAAGTCAAAGTGGTTCTACGGAAAGTTCGACTAGCAACCAGCAAGGATCGTCATCAACAAGCTCGTCAGGCTCAAATCAGAGTGGTTCTACTGAAAGTTCGACTAGCAACCAGCAGGGATCGTCTTCAACAAGCTCTTCAGGCTCAAGTCAGAGTGGTTCTACTGAAAGTTCGACTAGCAACCAGCAAGGATCAACTTCCACGAGCTCGTCAGGCTCAAGTCAGAGTGGTTCAACTGAAAACACGAATCAATCGACTTCAGGTAGTCAAGGTTCAACCACTGACAGCTCTTCGAGTCAGCAAGGCTCTTCTTCAACAAGCTCATCATCGTCAAATCAAACTGATTCCTCTTCGAGTCAAGGATCCACTTCATCTCAAGGGTCGACAACTGACAGTTCCACGAGTCAACAAGGATCGTCTTCCACAAGTTCGTCAGGATCAAGCCAAACTGGCTCAACAGAAAGTTCAAGCCAAAATACCACTTCCAGTCAAGGATCTTCTACTGAAGGTTCTAGTAGCAATCAACAAGGATCCTCCAGCACAAGCTCGTCATCTTCGAATCAAACTGGAAGCACAGAAGGAACGACTTCAAGTCAAGGATCATCCACTGGAAGCACTTCAAGTCAGTCCTCAAATCAGACCTCGTCTGGTACCACTTCCAGCACAGAATCTTCCTCGTCTAGTCAAGGAGGTTCCTCCACGACTGACTCCTCCTCGACAACATCAAGTCAAGGAACAAGTCACGTCACTTGCACGCAAGAAGGATTCATGGGAGACGAGAACGACTGCAAAGTATTCTATCGTTGTGCTGATGACGGAAAAGGCGGCTTCACTCCATACATGTTTACTTGTGGCGATGGAACTGTTTGGGATAATGAAGCTCAGACCTGTAATCATCCATCAGCAGTGAACAATCCAAAGTGTGGCAGTGGAAGTGGAGGTTCTGGCTCAACGACCTCTGGTGGTCAAGGATCATCAAGTGGTTCAACAACGGATAGCTCTTCTTCAGCGACAAGTCAAGGTAATTCTACTAGTCAAGGATCGTCATCCACTGAGAGCTCAACGAGCAGTCAGGGAAGTTCAACAAGTCAAGGGACCACAGGCAGTCAGGGAAGTTCCTCAAGTCAGGGAAGCTCGACCACTGAAGGATCTTCGTCAAGTCAAGGGTCCTCGACAAGTCAAGCAAACTCTACAAGCAGCCAAGGATCCTCGACTACTGACAGCTCAACAACCTCCCAAGGCAGTGGATCGTCGACAAGTCAAGTAAACTCTACAAGCAGCCAAGGATCCTCCACTACTGACAGCTCAACAAGCACTCAAGGCAGTGGTTCGTCGACAAGTCAAGGAAGTTCAACCACCCAAAGTTCGTCATCCACAGAAAGCTCGACTACTCAAGGATCGTCCTCCACTCAAGGATCAGGAAGCATAGACAAACCTCCCTGTGAAACAACGACGAAGCCTCCGACACAGCCAGCAGGATCAGGAGGAAATTGTGAAAGAGAAGGTTTCATGGGAGACGACGAAAATTGCAACGTCTTCTACAGATGCATAGAAAATGGCAAAGGTGGCTTCGAAAAGGTTATGTTCAATTGTGGAGATGGCACAGTTTGGGACGATGCTATCCAAGGCTGCAATCATCCTTGGGCAGTTGAGAATCCCAAGTGTCGAGTAGAGCTTCCATCAACTGAGTCCTCGGGAGCAGCTGGTCCTGATGGATCTCAGCAACCTTCTTCTTCAACTCCTGCACCTTCGTACATCCCGCCAACTTCTTCTCAAGCGCCAGATTCTGGCGCAGCCTCATCTTCAACATCAGGAACTACCCAAGCACCACCACCGACCTCAACATCTTCACCTCCTTCGAGTACAACGCAACAAACCACTCCACCTACGTCGTCCTCGTCGACACCACAAACTACTCCACCTACGTCGTCCTCGTCGACACCACAAACTACTCCAGCGACGTCGTCCTCGTCCACTCCTGGACCAAGCTACGTCCCACCCTCCAGCACGGCGAGTCCTTCACCATCACAGCCGAGCAAGTCCTGTGACAAAGAAGGATTTATGGCTGACGAGAACGACTGCACCAAGTTCTATCGCTGTGTCGAAGACGGAGCAGGTGGTTATCGTCCCGTTGAGTTCAAGTGCGGAGACGGAACCGTCTGGGACCAAAAAACAGAGTCCTGTAATCATCCATGGGCTGTCGATAATCCGAAGTGCCAGACAGCTGGCGCAGGATCACCTTCGTCACCGACACAAGGACCAGACTCCACACAAATTCCAAGTGGCGAGAGTCAAGTCACAACTACGACACAAGCGACGACATCCAGTCCTCACACAACTCCATCCAGTGCAGGATCATCTACTCAGCCGGCAGCAACTTCAGCTCCAGCCACACAAGGATCCACAACACAAAGTTCGACCACTCATTCCCCATCAACCGATTCCTCTTCAACGACTGCCGCGCCTCCAGTAACAGTGCCGAACTTACCGCCAGGCACAACCTGCACTGGAGAAGGCTTTATGGCTGATCCAAACGACTGCTCCAAGTTCTATCGTTGCGTGAAGGCGGAAAAAGGATACAACAAGTACGAGTTCACCTGCGCTGATGGAACAGGGTGGGATGAAAACACGCAGAGCTGCAACTACAAAGACCAAGTCCCAAGTTGTGGCGGACAGACCTCGAAACCACAACCAAGCGCTTCCACAACCCCATCTCCACAGACCAGCTCCTCAACCACTCAATCACAGACCACTCAAGCTCCGCATCCTACGACAACTCCTGCACAAACAACAGCTGCAACAACTTCATCAAGCACAGATGCCGCCACTACAGGGGCAGCCAGTACAGAAGGAACCACTGCTACAACTACACAGACTCCTGCCGTCACAGAATCCACTCAGACTACCACAGCCACCAGTACAGAAGGAACCACCTCTCCAACAACACAAACCTCCTCCGTCCCTGAGTCCACTCAGGCGTCCACAACGACAGAACAGTCAACGACTACCACTGAATCATCCACATCAGTGGACAGCACAACATCCCAATCGAGCACACCCGACTCCACCTCCACGACCGAGGGTACCACGCACCCCAGCACAACACAAATGCCGTCGAATCCACCTGGCAAAGAGTGCACCAACGAAGGATACATGGCCGACCCAGATGACTGCAAAAAGTTCTACCGATGCGTTGATGATGGCAAGGGTAAATTTATCAAGCACACGTTCATGTGTGGAAACGGTACAGGATGGGATGAGACAGAACAGACTTGCAATCACGAAAGTCTAGTTCCAAGATGCTCTGGTTCCACAACAGGGACCACTGACAGCAGCACTACAGACGCCTCAGCGACAGCTGCAACGTCGACTCACCCAACTGATACCACGGAAACCACTCAAACTACCGAAGGAACTGTCGCGTCGACCACGCAAGGATCGACAGCAGCGACAACAGAAGCAACCACTCAAACCACAGAAGGCACTACCGCTGCGACCACTCAAGGGTCGACAGCACCGACAACAGAAGGAACTGCAGCAACGACGACCCAACCAACAGAAACTACCCAAACCACAGAAGGCACTACCGCTGCAACCACTCAAGGGTCGACAGGACCGACAACAGAAGGGACCGCTGCAACGACAACCCAACCAACAGAAACTACCCAAACCACGGAAGGTACTACCGCTACGACCACATCCGTAACGACGACCAACCAACCAACAACAACAGCTCAACCGGCCACTACCGAATCGACAACTCCACTGCCAGAATCAACGACACTCCCCGCATCAACAACTGAAACGACGTCGTTGCCACCAGAGACAACAACCACCACTTCACCAGCGGAAACAACAACGAGCGGCACAGACTCGACCACGGAAACTACCGAAACCACAATGACGACGACCGACAACTCGAACCTCTCGTGTCCGAAAGAAGGCTTCTATGCGCATCCAGACGACTGCAGCAAATACTACCGCTGTGTTGACCAGGAGGGCAACGGAAAGTTCACGATCTACAACTTCTCTTGTCCGAACGGAACTGTTTGGGACTCCAGCGTCGATACGTGCAACTATGCCGACAGCGTTTCCGGAGAATGTGGCACTGGAACCACTACTGCTGGAACGACAACAGATGGAACTACTGAAGGTAAAATTTTCGACGCCATTTATAATTTGTTCTCTTTTCACTCCATCCTTTTTCCGAAGGCACGACATCCGGGACGACGACAGATGGAGTGACTGAAGGTAGAGTCTTTCCCGCAATTTTATACTTTATAGATTTTGATTTTGTTCCATTTCCATAGGTACCACCACTGCCGGAACGACGCATGAAACAACTGAAGGTAAGTTCTGGTCCACCGTTTTTAATTTTCTCGATTTTGATTTTCTTTCATTTCTAAAGGAACCACAGGCGGAACGACGACACAAGGAACGACGACAGATGGAACCACTGATGGTAAGTTCTCCGCCCTCAGTTTTTTTAAATCTTGCTTTTAATTATGTTTCATTTCTAAAGCTACCACCACTGCTGGAACAACGACACATGAAACAACTGAAGGTAAGACAAATGTTAGCTATTTTTAATTTCCTTCTTTTTAAAATCCTTTTTCAAAGGTACAACAAGTGGAACAACAACAGCTGGAACGACGCAAACGGAGACAACCACGAGTGCGACAAGTACCTCCGGAACCGAGTCGACAACGTCTCCAGGAGAGACGACAACGACACTTCCAGAAACAACGACCTCCGGCACAACGTCTGGAACGGAGACCACCACTGGCACAGACGCCACCACAGAGACAACGACTGCATCAGGCACTGATTCAACCCCCGGCACAGAAGGCACAACGACTCCCGGAGGAGGTGGTGGAGGAAGTGGACCGTGTCCACCCACAATGGGAAATCAGAACCTCTTCGTTTGTCCAACAGGTTTCAAGCGGCATCCATCCAACTGCAACCAGTTCTACCAGTGCACAAACCGTCCAGACAGCTACGACTTGAACATAGTGGTCTTCAATTGTCCAAACGGAACAGTCTACAGTGAAGAGGACATTCGATGCTCTGAGCCCAGCTCACAAGACTCGAACTGTCAAACTGCCACAGTCCGAAGGACACGAGATGTTTACTCACCCCACAAGCACACGGTATGTTCAGAAATGCTGCTCAAATCTCACAAAACCTCTGATCGATCCTTTATTCCTTTCCAGATCGAAGTGAAGTCATCAACAACACTTTGTCCTGGCATAGGACACTATGCTTTCAACGATGAGTTCTGTGGACAAATGTTCATCAAGTGTGCCCAATCGACTGACACAGGACTCCTCGAGGGACAGATCTACCGCTGTCCACGAGGCTTCTCCTACTGGTCAGTAAGTCGACGATGCGAACGCACGGACAAACTGCCAAGTTGTCCAACCGCAAGATTTGATTTCGACAGTGGCGTACCTGTAGAATGGATCAATCTCGGAAAACGACGAAGTCTCCGAATTTAGGAACGCCCATAGTTAATAGTCATTGATGCACTGAAAGATGAATCTGTATAAAACGAAAGATACAGGCCTTTTTCAGGTGTCAATCAAATGTCAAGTAAATAAATCCCTCCATGCTCTTCTCCCTTGACACTGCCACGTGGCCAAAACGTTAGGGATCTTTGGTGCTGGTTACTTTTAATGTTATTAAGAAATCCTTAATTAATCCTGACCCTAATTAGTTTAATTACTTATAACTTGTATTTATTAATTAATTTTAAGTAAAACTTTTAAACTCTTGGGCATCATTCCAGACGCAACTAGACATTCCAAAAGAAAAGATCCTTTTTTCTAGTCAGCAAGTTAAATCCTTGTGTGCTAAAAATATCCTTTTTCACAAAAATATGCATTTATCAACATCAGTCTGAGAATTATCTTTTTATTTTAAATCAAGCACGCATTGGAGATAATGTTGAAACTTCACAATCACCCTGCATCCAAGGCCCAAGATGCCTAATTTAGATTTTAATTTAAGGAAATGCGCCATAATACTTAAAGTATTTAAAACGTTATGTTTTTTTATTTTATTTTAAACACTTTTATACGTAATTCAGCAAGAAACTGTGTATATTATATGAGCCAATTTTTAGTAGAAAAATAAAATAATTAAATAAAAATTTATGTTAAAATTATTATAAATGTGAAATCATCTTAGTGGATACCGAACGCAAGTGAAACTTCAACGGAACTGCGAGAAACAAGTAAACACGACTCCATACACACACAGTCAAACATAAGTCAAACAATTAACCGTACGTACGCATCTGCGATAGTGTGTGTTAACTAGGTTGCCAAAGTGCAGTGATGCAAGGGATAGCGAGAGTCAAATGGATTTCATTCATTATTTTCAAAATATGGCAGATTCCGTGAATTCTAGAAACAATTTCTTGCAGTTTGTGCTTCGTTGGTGCCGCCATTTTGATAATACCTCCACTAAAGCGAACGTTTTCACAATCGTTAAGATTTATCCCAGCTGTGTAAAGATATTATGAAGTTACGTTCCATGAAGGTGTCGTGTTAATATCCTGTAAAACAGCATCAGGATCATGTTTATGATGTTGGTGAAGCCACTTAAGCACCTACGAAAGCTCTGTGTAATCTCAAGATCTTCCCAATATTCCACAACTGCATTTCGATGTCATGACCATAATGTCACAAGTTTTATGGCATTTGAACTGAGGCATCTCCTTCCCCGTGTGGAACAAAGAAACATTTCTCATCCTGTTGGCCTAGTTGCCATATGAAATATCCTTGAAATGTTATCAATTTATCGCCACCAAGAGCTTTTCATGAAAGCTAACATTTTTATGTTCGGATAAACGGAAACGATTTGTTTACAACGAAAAATTGTTGTCGACCAAAAGTTTTGCCTTTAAATTTTTCGTCGTTTCTTTCAAAACAATTTTTAACATCCACAGGGATGCCACAATCGACTTTTAGCACCACTTTAAAGCTATACACCCTCGAAAGCTGCTACCGTAACTGAAACCGAAAAAAAAACTTTATTCTTTTTAGTTTAAACTTTTTCCCTTCCAACACCCAAGACGCTTCCGGGGATGATTCCGGGAAGGAATGCTGGATAAATTTTTTGGTGACTTTGTGAATTATTGGTCCTGCAGTTGAGGATAGCATCCAACATGATGGCACTTTCCGTACCGTTTGAGTGTCATCATATTTGTCCATGTTGTCTGGTGCATCTTCCTTCATCCTCCTGGAAATAGATCCATCTTGAACTTTGCCTCGGTTTGAGTAAGTGCACTTCCGGGCTAAGGACATGAATGTGCTTGGTATGAAGTAAATAGGGATTTCGGGTATGTGTTGTAGTTTGTTGAAACTTTTGTGGTTTATTATTGTCAGAGAAATAGTTTGGTGTCCTTTTTGAGTCCTTTTCTCGTTCATAATTCGTGTTAGAAATGTTTGAGTAACCAATTTCCGGGAGTTATAAATTCAATTTATTTTCTCACACCAATAAATACATAAAGTGCATTCCAGAGTCAATTAAACTTTTCCCCAAATTGCAAATGGCTTTCGATGAAGACAAGATGGTGGTGGAATCCGTTAATTACTTTGTAAAGAAAAATACATTTTCATTAATTGAAAACTGGAGATTATCAAGGACCAAGATTGTCTTACCCTGTTTACTTAAGTAAGAACGTGTCCTGGTCGGTAAGGATGTCAAAATTTATTGTATCGATCGAAATTTCATTGATTACATTCAACGCATAAATTGGGTCAGAACAATTAACATTCCGTTGAGCTGAATAATCTAGAATCCTTGAATGGATCCTTTCATTTGCAATTACCGACATCTAACAGTCGAAACGACCATCAAGGAAAATAAAACACCACTTTCATGGAAACTACCACAAGAAGTCCTGACAGGAAAAGCCATGAAATAAAATTTCGATGTGATTAAGGAATCCTGAATGTTGGCAGTAGGATAACATTGCGACAGGTCCTGGGTAAAATGCTAAGAAGGCAATACTGCTCCGAGGAATCTTTCACGAAAGTGTAAATTTATTTGTTTGTCTGCAAGGATATGCCACTCAGTCTAGTGGGCACTTCGTTTTATCCGTTCCATTCTAGGACATGAAATATATTCCTACAATTAGATGTTTTTGTACACTTCGTGAAGTCTTCTCTGTGTTTCTTGAATGGATGCGTGGCTGGGAATTGAAACAGGATAATCAAGGATGAATATGTTTTCGTGATTAGACTGCACTTGCTACTTAATTGTTTAAAGGGGATGAAATCACTTAAATTCAATACACTAGCACCAAAGACTTTACATAAAGACGCTTTTACAATGCCTACTTGGAATGGAGTGGATTGGCTTACGTATTCCGATCGTTTCGCACTCACGCACTCCGCCATATTATGTGCCTCTCGTGCATTCTGGGCCCAGCGTGGATTGCAAATAGGATCTACTTCTATTTCCACGGTGGAGTGGCAGAAAGATTTACTTCGGAGCGATTCCAACAGGTGACAGCGACGAGATCATTTGAAACATGCAACGAATTTTGGCATTTTTTGTAGTAAAATTATTTAAAAATGGGAAAAAAACATTCAGTTCTAATGTATTAAAGGCAATTCTAATGTGTTAAATTCTAATGTACTCACGTATGGTTATTTTATATGGAAAGAATACCATCATTTTATGTTAAAACGACTGAAATTATGCTGGGCAGATCGATGAGAAATCAATTCACTCTGGCAATGGAAACGAGTGCCTGAGTCAACGTGAACCCACTCCACTCCAAGCTGACATTGGAAACGCGCCTTTAATCTTTAAGAATAATGAGAAAATAACATCAAATTTTCAACATTTTCACTAAATTTTATTAAATTAATTTACTTTTACATTCATATTCAATTATTGTTTTGAAAATGTCGGCCGTTGCTCTGAAATCATGCTGCCACCTGTGATATAAAGATAAAACCATTCATCAGTTTAATTTTGCATAACACAAGGTGGCGAATAAATGTCCCAAAATGTCACAATTGTGACAGATAAAATACAAGAAAGTCTTAAATTTAATTATAAAATTGCAGTTTTCTTTAATTCCTCGTATTTTAATTTAATAGCTTTTATTGAAAACAAATTCTAATAAATTATATATAAGAAAAATTGTGTCACTTGCGTTTCAACCATGAAAATGAAGATGACTCTACGTCCGTTTGAGTTCTGTCAAGGTCAGATGTTGTTTTGTTTGGAAAATTTTGCATAAATATAGAAAACAAGAACCTGTGTGAAAGGTGTGTGTGTGTAGGAAGAGCGGGAATTGTTAATTATTTAAATTAAATTTTAGTTAATTTAACAAGAAATAATTAAAAATAAAATTGTTAAGGTTTCTTCATATGATTGCGTTTTGTTCCATATAAGAAAGTGCAAAATCTCATCGATATGCTACGGAAAAAGTTGAAGATTGCCGAGAAGCCCACAGAAGTGCTGGACAACACAAGCAAATCACCTGCTAAGGACACGTTAACCTCAAGACACTTCAGTGAGCCACTGTGGAGTCAGTTTTTCAACATCGAGTGCAGGTTGAATGAGGAATTGCGTAAAGTTGATGTGAAGAAGCCTGTCACCTGCATCTACAATCCCATCGAGTACGCTGCAAGACTTCACTGTGCTTACTTGAAGAAGTTTTTGAATGGCCCCAAAGAAGTCGTGTTCATTGGAATGAATCCAGGCCCCAATGGAATGACACAGACGGGGGTAGTTTAACTCTAATAACTTCCTTGTTGCATTGGTGTTGAAAGATTCTTGAAGAAGTTTATGATAGAAAGTGTTACTTACCGAGTCATTTCTTGTTTCAGATACCATTTGGGAACATCCACACGGTCCGGAACTTAATGAAGTTGAACGAAGAAGTTGGAGTACCTGATAAATTGCATCCAAATAGACCGGTAAAAGGGCTACAGTGTGAGACAGAAGAACCGAGTGGTCAGCGAATTTGGGGTCTGCTGTTGCGGCTCTCTGGTGATTTGGATGTATTCGGGAAGAAGTGTTTCATACACAACTTTTGCCCCCTAACGTTCTTCAGTGACAGTGGAAAGAATCTTACGCCGAGTGAATTGAAAGTGAGACATTATCATGTTTATTCATTCTAGAAATCAAATTACATATTATTTTCCTAGGGAGACGCTAAGCAACAGATTCGGGACATTTGTCTGGACCATTTAGATAAAGAAATTGACCTTATTTCCCCGAAAATAGTCATTGCCATTGGAACATACGTCGATGATTGTTTGAAAGTATTAAGAAAGCGACCAAAGTACCAAGACACAACAATTCAATTCCTTAAAATTGCCCACCCAAGTCCACGTAGTCTCAACAACACAAACTGGCCAGAAAAAGCTGAAGCTTGGTTTGAAGAGAACAATTTGATGAAGTACATCAAGGGAGAGGAGTGAATTCTTGCTACAAAGTTTAATAATTTTCTATTTTTGTTTTTATTTTCCGTACTACTCATTTCAAAATGGAATTGTTCATGGAAGAAGCTCTGAAAGAAGCTCGTCTAGCACAAAAAATCGGTGAAGTACCTGTTGGTTGTGTTTTTGTTTATAAAAATGAAATAATTGCAAACGGTGGAAACTTTGTGAATGCTACAAAGAATGCAACTCGTCACGCTGAATTCGTTTGTATTGATAAAGTCTTAAAGTACTGCACAGATAGCAATTTGGAGTACAAAACTGTTTTCCCTGAAATCTCAGTTGTTGTCACTGTAGAACCATGCATTATGTGCTCAGCAGCTCTACACAATTTAAATGTTAAAGAAATCATTTACGGTTGTGCTAATGACCGCTTTGGAGGGAACACTGTATTGAATGTATCTGAAATAGTTTCCAATCACATTCCAATTCGTGGTTGCTTTAGAGCTGATGAAGCTATGGATCTTCTTAAAGAATTTTACAAAGGCGAAAATCCAGCTGCACCAGTACCTAAAGCGAGAAAAACTTAGAATTGTATACAGAATGAAATAATTTTGTTAATTTTTATACGCAGTTTAATAAAATTTGTATTTTTTGAAATGATTAATTTTCAATTGTGGACATCAGATACTTCTAGACTCCTTGTTGACTCTAGTTTTCTTTGTCAACAATGGGCATTGCGAATTTCACAAGGAGGTTCATCTTCTATCCTTAGAAACCAAGTGCAAGTAACATCAGTAATCCTAGTCCTGTATTGTGAAGCTTAAAGATTCAAGTTTCAATGACTAATCAATGAGTCATGCATAATAATTCATCCGGGATTCATTTGAAGTTCTTCAGTCTATTCATTTCAGATTTTGCTAATGAACAATATGTTATTGTGTTTGCTTTAAACCTAAAATTAACCTTATTGATAGTATTATCATCTTTTATACATTCTTTTACCTATCAATCTGTGATCCAGTGGTTACAACACGCTCTGTGTTGACAAAAGTTACTTGAAGTCTGATTGTTCCGCACAAGTCTCATGCTCTAGTCGTGATTATAAAAATCCAATGATGTTATAAGGAATCTCAGTAAATAAAACGAAAAACTTCAATAATCGAGAAATCTATTAAAAATACACAAAAAAATGATTTTTACATATGATTCTAAGGATCACAATTCCAACGTGGTTCTTAAAAATTAAGTGATGTCCCTACAATTATTACAATCATCATCATTTTTAATATCATCTAAGTTTTATTTCTAAACATTAAATGAAAACGTACACAATGTATATATATATATATATCTTTAAATTTATATTTATATTAATATATTTATGTATAAGATGTATAAATAAGTTTTAAAATGCCATTTTGTTTTATGAAATTTCTCATTTACCAATAATATTATGTTCATATTTTAACTATTTGCAAACATTATTTTGTATAATATTATCTACAATTGCTCAATAACGGCAATAGTTTACAAATTATTTTGCAATTAGCTTATGCAAATATGAATTATTCCCATTTTAAACTACTTATTTATTTTAAATTTAATTAATTTTAATTATTGATTCATGAATTGTAGCGTTTACTTTCCTTTTTTGTAAGGTTTTTCGTTTGTTTAAAAACATATTTTCATTTTCAAATGTAATTGAAGCTTGATTTTCTTAAAATTACGAAATTTTTCAAATTTATTATGTAGAACTTAACGAAAAATTTTAAAAGCAGAATTGTACATTTAGATGTTGTCACGAAAGGTTAATTATTTAAAATTGAATCAATGGATTTATCATTATGAGTTAAAAATTATTATTGAAATAAGCTTTACATTCTTTTAAATAAAATGCGACTTTTATTCTTTTGGGATTTTTCTTCGTTTTTCTATATTTTACACATGGAAATTGCTTTGACTAGAGGATAATAAGATGGGGGAGAGTTTAATAATAAAAATAATTTAATAAAAAAAACTTGAAACAATGAACATATAGTACAAACAGATGGTTAAATTTATTTTTTTGCAATTACAAGCGCACCTTTTGAGGCAACCTTCGAAACAATTTTAAAAACCAACAAAAATTGAATTTATTTAATTTATTTAACAATGAAATAACTCGAAGGAAACAATTTAAAAACTTTGTGAATTATTTTTTAAAATTTTAAATGCAACTCAACATTGATAAGTTTGAATTGAAATAAACAATTAAAAATAACGTATTCAAATAAAAAGTAAGTGTACATTTGTAATAAAATTTTGTGTTTCAATTTAAAAATTCAGTATTATATTCATGAACAGTATCATACCAAAAAACGTGGTTTTTGTTTATAAATAGCAGATGGTTGAGGGTTAAAAAGAAACTTACGGCTAAATAAAATTAAAATTATTGAATAAAAGTGGAAACATTTTAAAAGAATAACTAAGTCAACTTTTAATAAATATTTTAGTAAAAATTAATCTACAGTATTGATGTCTGTATGCCGTAAAATCGGTGAAGATGCTGGTGATGTTAATGTTGGTGGTTCTAGTTGTGATCCTGTATTTTGTTGATTTGGAAAACTTGATGATAATGATGAATCTTGTATTGTACTTGTTGGTGGTTGAAAATCAATTGATGGATCACCATTAGACAAACTATATTCTACTTCGTTTCCATCATCACTCTCCATATTGTATTCACCATTTGAATTTTGTGGACTATGATAGGCTGCAGTAAAATTATTTTCTTTATCATCTTCATAATTTAATGAACTATGATGACTTTTACTATAATTAGTTGATGAACATGTTGATGAACTGCTACTGGAACTATCACTTTCACTGTCTTCACTTGAATTCGCACACATTTGCTCTTGATCCAGCATCAATGATCCCTGAGAGTAATCGATTTTTCGACGTAGATCTAAAATGAAAAATTAAATTTGATTTATTGATAATTGACAATTTACAAATGTATTATTAAATTTTAATGTATATTAATTAGTACATTCAAAGTTCAAGGAGATTTTCATGAAAATGTTCTAATTAAACTTGGATTTACCAAAATGAAATGTGGTAGTCAATAAATTCAACATTTTTATCTTTATTTCCCAGACTCCTACATTGATTAGGTGAAAATTGGAAAACACATCAATCAGGGAAAGGAAAAAATATTTTTATCTTAACACTCAGTGGGAGCAGATTTTCTAGTTGTTCCAAAAGAATGAATATCATCTCTCCTACATGGTGGAGTGCAGAGGGGATTGTGGAGCATCTTATTTATAGATTATAAATTAACTGGAAATATAAACAAAATGTGTTGAAATTTCACTCCATTTGCGTGTGATAAGGATTCACCTGCCTTCTTGTTGTTGTTTTGATGCTATTAGCAACTGATCCCTATTATTTTTCGAACCCAATTCCGAAGCACAGGTGTTAGGTATCTTGAAGGGTACAGTGTCATGTTATAAAGGTTAAAGAAATGTACTCAAATCCACTTATAGGTCAAGTCTAGACGGAGGAGCTTGATTTTCTTGATTTTTGGGGCACGAGGTGATTAAGCTAAAAGGGTAAAAAGAAATCTTTCTTAATTAGTAATGTCTCAAGTCTTTTTGCTCATGATATTAACATCGCAAATCACTCAGTACGTAGATACCACTTCATTAGCTCCATGTTTCACACCTGATCGAACGTGATATTCCTTTGTTGGTGATGCTGACTTCAATCGTTTCATCGTTGTAAGTTTTGTTCCATTAAAATAAAATAAATAAAAATAGATTGATTTTTCTCGTTCATTAATATTTAAAGCAACATCGTGGAGCATTTATCATGTCTCTCCACTCCACCAACTCCATCTACGCTGCTCATTCGATTGAAACTTTAGATGGAAAATTCAACTTTTCCCATACACGCGCTCATTGGATCTATGGAATAAAATTTACGATCGTATTGTATAACAAATGAGCACGTTTATATAGTCTTGCATAGTATTATTAACAAAAAAAACACCGAAATTCATTTTTTCTTCGTTTTATCGCAAATTGGAATCTCTCAAAGGAATATTATTATTTTTTATGGTTTCTTTTTCGTTTTTACCAAAAAATCTTTCGTCAGAAAGGTCATCACGATATGAGGAATTTATTTATCGTGAAATTTTTGTTATGTTTCCTCTAGTCATTTGCAGTGTTTGTTTTTGTTTGATTATTGAAAGTGTAAACAATAAAAACTTAGTAACATTATTATAATGATCTCATTTCCAGGTGGACTTTTGAGGTCAATGAGTTAGGGAAATGGAAGTAATCTAATCTTTGATCATTGATGCACAGGAAGTGGATGCACAAAGATTCTATTCCTTTCCTAGTGACGCACTGCATTACTGCAAGGTCAGATTATGTCAAATGCAGCAAATGACTATAATGTGGCTTTGAATAAAGTGGGGACATTCATCCTCTTCTTTATTTGTTTATGTCACAGCGAAACTTTTGACAATTGCTGATCCGGATTTTGTGATTTCGATTTTCTGAATTTTCTCAATTCGTTTTTCAACCAACAAAAATTTAAAAAGTCAACAAACTTTATAAACCTCAATCTCTACAATATTTTTGTCTACACATTCACCAAATTCATTCGTGTACAAATAATAAATTAATTTATATTAACGTTAAAGGAAAATTTGTCGCTATTGTTTTTCCTTTTATTGTGAAACCCAACAAATTGTTTGTTTAGCAATTTTCGGTATTTAACAAAAATGGACAGCATTTCCAAACAATTTGTCTTTGTTCCCTTTTCCCGGTAATAGAATCATCAGAAACGTGAATGATTTAAGTTAGAAAACATTATCAGAGCTACTGTTTTCTCTTATCATGCTTTCCTGCAGTTGAATGGCACAATAATTATTTGCTGAATATTACCAATTATCAATCAATTTTCCAACAATAGCATTTAGTTCTGTGGAATTTTCTTGTATTTGTGACATTCAAAATCAGTACATTGCTCTGGTTGTTCCTGATTTGAAATTAAAATAAATTCCAATTTTGCATAGCAGTGAACAGTGATCTGAAAATGAAAAAGAACACAGGTATCGCATACAACTTCCAGAAATAATTTAAAGAGCAATTCCCTATATTAATTTTCCATCCAGCCCAGGGAAAAGGTTTCAAAACTTGATACTGTTGTAGCGATTTGTACTTGGCTTCATCATTTCCAAGATACTACTCTGAAATAAATAGAACGTTTTAAAAACCGGAAGCGGAAATGGAAATCGATACGAATTGTAAAGCAAGAAATTTTTTCGCAGTTTGTTTTGATAAATCAGTCTCGAATTTTTGGGAATGATTCAAGAACACAAATCCCTGAAGGGTGCAATTTCAAGGTCCCGTTCGAAAATGAAATTGACATTTTAAATGTTTTCCCATTGAAGCTTGAAGAGTAAAAGAGATGGAGAAATTTTAGAAACATGTCATACAAAAAAATGTTTTAAAAAGAATCTTCACTTGCAATGACATAAACAAAAAGCTCGGATGAAACAGCTTTTCTGAATAAACGCTAGTTCAATTTGTGACACTTCGAATGTTGTTTGTTCAAAATATATGCCCGGCATGTCTCAGCGTTTCACGTTAATGGAAGTTTTATCTAAATAAATTTCAGAGTGTTGTGTTAATTATTTGAAAACATGTTAGTAATTTATTTTCATAACACTTCCAATTGAATGTTTCAAACATCTGATCAATCTTAATGGTAATTTTTAAAATTCAAATTTAAACAATCGTGACAACACGACCGACGAATCAAATGTTAATTCAAATAAAAATATTTTTTTCTATTTTCGAGTTATTTTTATCAATTAAAATTCTAAGATTAGAATGATTGCTATTATTATCAATTTTATTTGAGGGGTGCAAAGCAAATAATCATAAAAAATTTATTTCAAACTGATAACACGCTTTTGTCGATTCGAGACGGCTTCAGTGTTTTAAATGCTTTCTGTGTTTCATCATAACACTGAGACTTTTGGGAAAACATAGAGATAAGAACAGTGAGGTCATTCGGAAGCGGTTTGCACTGTTGACTTTTGTTTGTTTGAAATTTTACATCAGTTTTACAGTGGAGGCAAATAAACATCAATTGACTTTTTCCGAGCAAATTCGCAACAAAGAAACTACCATGAATCGATAATAAACACAGTAGGTATCTCGTGCAGATGATGACAATTCAGTTGATTGGTGTTAGTGATTTTATCTCTGTGTGCGTGTGACAGTATTTTGGTTATGAAGTTAATCGTTTAAAGGAGCGCATTGAATTGTGATTTGATATCATCACCTTCAGTTTATGGAAATTTTTGTAAAAATCATGCCAACAAAATTTATAATTTGGTTTGGAATTGTTTCAATTCCCACACACATATCATGTCAAACTATGCTCCAATTATGTGGAGTAATAAATTTCAAATTGCCCCATTTCCCAGGTAGATGTATGAAAAGAAACCAACAACATGAATTACAAATGTGAATCGATTTATCTATTTCACTGGTCAAAGTGTATGTACATAGTTTGGACAACATGAGTTTATGGTGGCAGTTCCCTTAGGAATAAACACCCCCACTTCATATTACTCCAACAAAAATGGGGTTGCGGTTCACAATCAACTTGCAACTTGCAACTTGCAACTTTCAAAATGCAATAATTTTGCTTCCCGTTAAAAAATACCCTAGTGAAAATATGAAACTTTCGAGTTAATGAAGCAATATTTGCGAAATTATACTATGATTTATTTGAACTGCACTTTATCCAATGAGGGGTTAATGGGGATAGTGAAATGCAGTATGTACAAATTAACTTAATATAATTGTTGTTATTTGCAATTCGAGATAATTTGCACTAACTAAACGATAACGCATTCTGTTTCAAGTAATTATTATTGTGGAAATGTTGAAGCGTTTACTAGTAGCGAGTAAAATAATTACGTGAAATTAACGTGGATTCTTCACATCTTGACCACATCAAACGCCATCATCAATTCCCCTCCATTTTTTGATTGTCTTTTCCCTTGGAGAAACGTTGAATATGACGTCATGAACTAGTTCAAGTGGTGTCGTCCGCAAAGGCGTTAGTGTTAATTTCTTTGGCGCGCTTCGCAGTCTATGAGATGCAATCGAATTTGTACATATTGTTAGTGTAATCGTGGTCAATTTTTGTTTCTCTCAAAATTCAAAGGAATAACTTTCGATTGTAATTAATGCAAAGCTTTTTAAATAATTCCACGTTAAGCTATTGTCCTTATGACACTCAAAATAATGACAAAAAAATAAAAATAAAATTATCAGCAAAATAATTGTCCCCTCGAACAAGTCGGACAAAATAATAAAAATGAAAATAAAATTTAATACGAAAAATTTCACGTTTTCCACAAGAGAAAATAAAAAATTCATGAAATCCTTTAAATGTTTCACCAACAACCATCGAAAAGGAGCATAAATCGGGTGAAGGAAAAAAGGACCTTCTCTGTTATCCGATACAGTCTTGGAATTAATCTCAGAAAACACGATGAAGAGGGAAGGGAATGTAGGGAAGATCCTGTTTACCCTCACAATAAGAAATTTTTCTTTTCATCAAACATAGCATCATATATATACATACATAGGGATATAAGTCGTGCGGCATGCGAATGTTTTTTGTATACTGTACTTAACAAATTGCTCATCTTAGTCAAGGTTGAATTATATTGATTTTCTTATATATTTCTTTGGAAAAGTTTGAATCATGAAAAGGAAACAGGAAAAGGAAAGACGTTCCTGTCAAGGATGTTTGATACTGGATACTGAGATGAAACGGATTGTTTGAGAAAGAACTTTTGTTTAAAAGTTCAATAATCCTAAGGAAAACTTTGTAATTAAGGAAAAGTGTTGTTGAAAACAAAAATACAAATTTCAATTTAATTATGAAACCAATGCGAAAGTTAATAAAATCTTAAAGGACTTTCCACATCTTGAATCGCTGCGAGGTAACGAAGGAATTCAAACAGGAAGAAACATTTATAAGCAAATCCTTGTAAATGCTACGAAAGCGTTTTATGTCGGAAAAGTTTTATGAGGACAATTTCAACATGTAGATTTTTAAAAGCAAAGGAAATATTCGAATGAACCTAATGAATCTAGAGAAATGACAAATTAGGATATTGTAAGGATGTGAATTTGTTATGAGCTAACATTGTGCGTTGCAAATGAATTTGGTTAATGTTTTCAAGATGCCTAGCATTTTGATTTCGTGCGTGGAATGAGAGATTCGGGGAATTTGTGTTTTGATCCAAAAGTTTTCTCTTCTCGAATTAATGAGAAGGTTTTGTGTACGACATCTTGGAAAGTCGAATAAGGTCAAATGAACTGCTCGAACTGTCGCTACTCGACAGGATATTAGGAAAAGTTTTTGTCATCGCATCTAGTAAAAAAGGGACTGTAAATTTTTTCTTCTTGAAGGATACGAAAAGAAATGTTAGGACTATTTGTCGTTGCAGGACGAATTCAGGAAGAAATTCCGGAAACAACGACGGTTGACCGATCGTGTGTTAACATGATGCCGCAAGATATACAGGATGTCAAATAAGGACACAGAAGGAATTGTCGATGCTTGTTGCCAGTGGATGAAGGACATTTTTCTTATGGTCACATTCAGATGGATAATCATGTGTCAACATGTTGCTGCAAGTTACACATAAACATCGAAGAAGGCTACAAGAACTGGTGAGTTGACCATATCAGGATAGTATGGAAAGACTTTTCCCGTAACACTCAGCAGGTTCTTTGATATTTCTTTCCACGTAGCAACATGTTGACAAACTATACTGCAAATTATGTCGATGAATTTTAATGAAACTAATGCAATTTTCCAGAGAAGTAGCGAAAATGGAAATGACGGTCGATCACGTGTCAACAAGTTGCTGCATTTTGTACAGCAACATCAAACAAGAACACTGGAATTGATGAAATTACCAGTGCTTCCTGTTTCCATATCACAATCAGAATGTTTTTTGGACTACCTTTGACTTGAAACGGAATAGGAGTAGCGGAAATAGTGATGGCAAATAGTATTGCAACATGTTGCCGCAAGTTATGTCAACAAAATTTGTTGAAAGTTATACGAAAAGTGAAGTGCAACGGAAATGCAAAAAGCAAGTCACCATAGCCGATCATGTGTCAACATGTTTCTGCAACATATGTAGGTTTACAAATTTTACGGAAATAAGTCAACCAAGGATGCAGAAGTTCTTATTGCTGTTGCTGCTAGGATATCTACGGTCAAATAGCAACATGTTGCTGCAACTTAGGTTTACATATTTGACGGAAACTTATACATAAGAGTCAACTAAAGATGCAGGAATTTGTTTCTAAGTTTCTTCCTATCAGTGCAATAAGATTAAGAAGTGCAGCAACATAAAGAATGAAAATTCTCAAATAGAAACATGTTGCTGCAACATAGGTTTACATATTTTACGGAAAGTTACACATAAGAGTTAACTAGAGATGCAGGAATTAGTTACTTCATATCAGTGCAATAAGATTAAGAGGAGCAGCAACATACAGAATGAAAATTCTCAAATGGAAACATGTTGCTGCAACTTATGTTTACATATTTTACGGAAACTGATACGTAAGAGTCAACTAAAGATTCAGGAACTTGTTTCTGCTAAGTTTCTTCATATCAGTGCAATAAAATAAAGAAGTGCAGCAACATGAAGAATGAAAATCCTCAAATGGAAACATGTTGCTGCAACTTATGTTTACATATTTTACGGAAAGTTATACATAAGAGTCAATTAAAGATGCAGGAATTTGTTTCTTCATATCAGTGCAATAAGATTAAGAAGTGCAGCAACATAAATAATGAAAATTCTTAAACAGCAGCATGTTGCTGCAACTTATGTTTACATATTTTACGGAAACTGATACGTAAGAGTCAACTAAAGATGCAGAAATTTGTTTCTGGTAAGTGCAGCAACATGAAGAACGAAAATTCCCAAATAGCAACATGTGGCTAAGAGTTAACTTTTAAAAATTTCATTGAATGTGACTAAAGTTCATTAAAAATCTTGTAAGCATATCAAATGCACTTGAAAAGAATAAAATAAATTCAAAAACAAATTTAAATTTTTCAGTGATTTTGAATTAAAGTTTTACAAGCTTTCGTCAAGACCAGATAAACAGATAAGGTCAAAATGTCAAAATGGCGGCTTTGAAGTTCAGTTTACCTTTATCTTATAAACTTTCGGCTTTATCCAATTCCAAGTTTTATCTCGAAGTGATAAGTAAATAAATCGTGACAGTTGTGCCTTCACGACACGACAAGGTAAACACAGAAACCTCTCAGAGTGTTTTGAAGGTAAAGGTGAAGGCAAATCAGGTGTTTAAACAAAATTATGTGGATTACCTAACAAAAATCTCGTAGAGAATAAATTAAAGTTTTAAACTTTCATGTTAAAAAAGCATAAATTGTGTCCACTTCGTTTTTATTCTGAATTCAAGGCGACTTCTCTCCATTTTCGAAAAAGAGAAATTTCAACATTTTCATTGGTTTTTGCAGGTGAAATATGTCGAAACATATAACAGACTGATGGGAAATTTGTGTTACGTTTGAAAATTGCGATTTCTAATTTGATTTTATTTTCGTCATTCAATGTTTGTAACAGGAAACACTGTTGCAGGCTGCATTTGTTGCGTCAAAAACTACAATTCAGTATGTGCATGAGGAAGATGGTTTCACAAGATTCCGTGTCTTTTTGTGCCGCAGCCGCACAGTAATCAAGGTATTGATTTGTCAATGATACGCAGAACAGAGCTTAATTGAGTATTTAGTCATGAGCTACTCTGTGTTGCAGTCCTGTTGAAATTATAGAGTACCTCTTCCCAAGACCCAGATACTTGTCGTTTCCAATCAACAAACTAAATCATCTCAAATTCAAGTTTAGAAGAAACTTTTAAGAAAAACCTAATGATCCGATTGACTTTTATTGACGGCTCTGAACGTGAAAACGTCTAATTAATTATTCATTTATTTATTTATTTATTCGTAGTACCAAGCATTCAAGTTCAAGTGAGAAAAAAGTGGAATAAATTTTAAAATCCTCAATTAAATAATTACCTCGGTAAAAATAATAATCGAAAAAAGTTCAAATCGAAATGGACCAATTGCTCGTCGCAAAAATGTCGCAACACAATGACCCCGTTCACACTTGTATTCGAAAAAAAAACAAAATTTTCCCCTACAAAATTCTACACAAAAGTATCAAAACAATTTTCATCCTTAACGTGAGTGAATCAAAACAATCAAATGAGCATAGCGCTATCTCATTATTTCTAGTTCAAGTATTTATCGAGTGGAGCAATAAATTAGTGCAGTCCATAAATGCAAGGGCTATGACAGCGTAGGTGGAGGTGGTTGAGATGACCTTGTACAACACCGTGAAAACAATTAACAATTGGAACAAAGTCCTTGTCGTCGAAGTGATAATATTGTAATGGGTTACAGGTGAGATATCGAGATAATCGCGAAAAAATGGCGTTGACGGCATTTCATTCGTGTTCGATAAAAGTTTCGTTAGCAATTCACGTGAATGACACGAATTCCAGCCCTGCAATTTTGAGTGTGTACTTTATATGGAAGCTTTTTTGCAACAACAACAACTACAACAACTACAACAATGAGAGAAAAAATATTTAAGTTTAGACACTTGGACAGCCCTGTTGATAAATAATGAATAGAAGTGAATATGACAGAACGCAACTACAGCAACAACAACAACAACTAAACGCATGAGGAAAGCTATCACGACGAAGTTTCTATCAAAAAAGCACACAAGCACACAAGTTTTCTATTTCTCTCTAAGCAAATACGATTCAAATAGTTTTCTCTCGTTCCAACTTGATACCGTGTGCCGTGTATAGTGTAATGTATAACATCAAAGTATAACCCATTCCATTTTCATAGCCTAGCCCCTCTCAATTCTCATTCCCGTCTTCAATCAAATCTCAACTGTTCCGTCGTTTTGTCTCTTTGTGTTTTGTTGGTGTTGCTGTTGTTGTTATTGTGTTTGCACATATTACGTGCACTTGGTGATATGAATTGCGTGCAATACTCTGAGTATCTGTTGATACCTTCTTCTTTCTTTACCTGTATTAAGTTAACCTTAAGGTTTTGTCTTAAGGTTGGTTGGTGAAAATCAAATAAGAATGAAAGTTGAAAAATTATAGCGGATAGGTAGGTAACAAGAGAAAGTTCTAATTGTTTTAATTAATTGAACAAATTTCAAAACTTACCCAAATTCTCAGCAACAAGATCTCTAACCCGTTCTTCAAGTGCACGAATTTTATTCATAAGATCAGCAGCAGCAGCACCATTTTGTTGCATACCCGTTTCTTGACCATACCTGTCCTCTAGCTGTAGACATTCTTCGATTAACTGTTGTTTGGTCATGCCCTCAAGCCGTTCAACACGGGCTCTTTCGTAGACATTTGCAAATTCTTTAGTTAGAAATTCTTCTTCATCTTCTGGTAATGAATAAAAGTAGTTATCCTCTGAATCAACTGAAAAACTAGAATCTCTAGTCCTTCCAGATGGCGTTAAATGTGCACTAGGTAATTCAGCCATGTGTTCTTCCATTAGAAATTTATTCGTGTTGTATGGTGCAATTGAACGACTTCGTGTTAATTTTGTTCTCATTACCCGACGACCCCCAGTTGAATTTCCACCACCATTACCATTACCATTAGTACAACCACCCGTACCGGAACTTTCGTCACCATTACGATAACGAGGAGGCATTTGAAATCTCCAATTTGATTTTTTAAATGATTTTGTTTGTTGTGATTTTTGTTTAGGTTTACCACGACGTCGTTTACGTTTCGTTTTAGTTGCAAAACCATTTTTAGTTGTTTCCTTTTCACCATTCTTTTTCATCATTAATATAGTATTACCATTTTCATTTTCAATATCACATTGAATATTTTTCAAATTTCCCGCAATAACCACATCGGCGATTGTAACGCCATCTGTTAGTGTGTTCTCTACACTCGATATAATTTTCGACTCCATATTTGTTGGTGATGGTAATTCAGTCACCATTGTTGTATGATACGTATGGACTATGTCGGATTTTGTCCCATTTAAAATACGATTTTCACCAGTTTTTATCATTATAACAGTATTAATTTTGATTAATTTCAATTAATAACACTTTATAATTGTATTTTTCACTTGTTTATCCAATTAATATTTTACATCAACTTGTCACACCGGCTTCAACTTCTCAATTGAGATGTAAACCATTTAGCGTTTGTCGCCATTTTCATTTCAGTTTTGTTTCGTTTCTTCACCACTTGGTGTACTTGTGCTCAGCATTGGCTACGAAGCGACCAGCAAAATGAGAGGATTGGAAACGAAGAGTGGAAAACGCCTACTGACACAAACTGAGAGACATTTTCCATTGGCGTGCATGAATTTTCTTCAAAGGAAAATTTTATTATAATTTGTTTGTAAGTACTAAGCTGTAATTTTCTCGTTGTAATACATTTTCCATTCATTATGAAATCATTTTAGATAAGTGATTGTTGATGACTACTAGAGTGAACTAACCAGAACTTAAACCGAATTATCTCAGTTATCGGTCTCGGTACGTAAATGGATATAATTAAACCGGCTTAACGACCTCACAACTGGATTTTCTAAAGTCAGTTTTATTTAATGGATTAGCTGGTTGTAACCGGATTATTATCAGCTTCAGGATCCATTTTCTTTCAGTTTCTTTGACAAGGCCAGTTGGTTAAGTCGGCTAAACTTCAGCTAGTTTCATTAAACCAGTTTAAGTTTGGCCGGTTTAACTACAGTCTGTCTCTGGTATTAGATACTAAATTAATCCATGTAGGTAATGAAGAGGCTTTATTGGGAAAAATAAATTTTAACAAAATTTGCAAAACTTCTTACGAGTCTCCTGAAAATGTCACTGAAATGAAATGACAAATTGGATTAGCTCACCAAGACATTTCAAATGTCAAAAATATTTCTGTTTTTTGCATGAAACTTTGTATATGAATTTTATAAATCTCCACTTTTATTAATTAATTAATTGGGATGACAAAATTAAATTCGACACACCAGTCGTATTCTTTAGGTCACTCTAACACAACAGAACTGTCAAATCCCATACTTTTAACAGAACAAGTTTAGTTCTCGATAATAACTGGGACTAATTTGCTGTTCTGAACAGTACAGTTGAGCTAGAAATATCCACATGGCGATATGGTTCATTTTCCTTGAGGCAAACCAAAATTTTTCTTTAATTTCCACAAAATTGCAATTTCTTCAAAACTTTCAGTTAATTTCATATGAAAATTTAAATTCATGCAACCAAGGGCTAACAAAATGGAAGAAAATCGAAGAAAGTTCATGTGAAGTGAAGTTGGTAAAAGTTTGTAATCTATCGAGAACAAGTCCGGTGCGTTCTGTTGCTACTTTGGTTTTGTACTCGATAGCTATGTTCAAGATATAATAGTATTATGTTATATTAGAGGTATTATTGTGGTTAATAGTAGCCCCTAGTTTAAAATGTAAACTCTTATATGGCTGCCACTGGAACACAGTTCCTCTCCAGAATGATAACGTGAAGTGAAAATCCCGAAAACCCTCTCACACACGCTAACCCCTGTTTGTACATGTATACGAAACGAAACTCTCAAATGCCCGCACACAGGCATCCAGGCAAACGTGGTTGCGATTACGCTCGGATGTCAATTATAGTGAAACGTAATGGAAAATGGCCGATTACAGCATAGAAAAGTGAGTGAGTGGTGGTGAATTTCGGAGGCAGTGTGCGACACAGTACACTTGTTCTTCTAGTTCGCCTATGGAGCTGTTTGCGACGTGCTCCACAAGAACGAAATTTCGGTATGAATTTGAGTGTGTGATATTCGAATAGGTTTGTATGGTTATCGTCTTGTTTTTCCACTTTTCCCCAATTTTTTCAAGTTATTATTTTTCATCACATTCTAAATGTTCAATAAAATTATTTTCGTTTCTCTAACATATTCTCCACATATTCAAATTCAAATTCAAATGACTTTCATTTCATTTCATTTGCGAATCACTGCAACAAACGGAATGCGATGATAAATGCACTCAAATGCACAACGCACTGCCATAACCATTCCTCATGCAATGCAAAGGCGACGTGCGTTCGTACATGAGTGCGTTGTTTTTGTTGACAAATTCATTTCCATGTGTTTTTTGTTTCTTTTTGTCCTTCATTACACGGTGCGGTGTGTCGCTGGTGCGACGAAGACGACAATAACAAAATGTCACGAGTCTAGTTGCGAAAGTTTGTCATCGAATTTGTGGAATCCATACACCTCAACTCGAGCATATCCTTAACAAAATCCTTGTGTTTACAAAGTAATGGAATAAAATTAATTAATCGTCGTGGAGTCGTCGTCGACCGTGTTGTTGTTGTACTGAATCGGATGTAAACAAACATCCACTGTAATTGGGATCAACGTTAATTGCTGTTAAAGTAACGCATGACGATAACATAACATGATGACGTGATAACAGACACAATGCAAAAGGCTCCGAAAATATTCATATGATTTTGATTAGAATTTATTCATTCCAGATGAGAGAAGGAAATTAATTATGGAAATAAACAGAACCTAAATTTAGAGGCGAGCCAAATTCAGAGAGAGAGAGGAAAATGTGTAGAGTAAATAAAGTCGAAGCAATTTTCGACTTGGTGTGCATACCAGCTAGACAGCACGTACCAAAATCGAGAATCTGTAATGTAATTTAACTAATTTTTCTTTAATTATAGTTAAGGAGGAACGCTTATTACGTATTAAGTGTCACATGCATTACGTCATGTTGCACGGTTTACATTGTCTGCGATCAGCAGATCGCTTTTAGGTCAAAGATGGATCAAGAAAACCTCAAATCAAAACGATCTTAATTGAATCGGAGAAAGCACACAAAACAAAATCCAACAAGAAACAGAAGAACATGAAGAGAAATTCACGATACCAGATAAACAAATGCTTAATTGGTCGTCGTTTATTTTATTTTTACTTTCATTAATTTTTGACACGAGCTGCCAAATCATCTGTCATTTGAGTAATTAACACAAGAATTTTATTTCGTGTTAATTACTTCCGAATTCCTGGAAATGCGTAATGCGATCGTAATTTGCATTGTAATTGATCGCATGTTGGATTAACATTGATCTCACAGAAAATGTTATTTAACATGATTGTGATTTTTGTCATTTCAGGCAAGTTGGATCTGCACACACACGAAATAGTGGCGATAATAGTACACACGTTGTGGAAATTTGAAGTCTCTACCTATTATACATATTAACAGCGTTCCGTAACTGAAATAATTAAATGGAATTCAACGCAAATTAATAGCAATGCCATTAAAATTAAAGTAATTTGAACCATTAGCTGATTCAAAGTAATTTCTCGTGCGTGTGTACTTACTGGAATTACTTTCACACACATGGAAAAAATTTGAAAAATTATTTTGTTTTCAAATTTAAACTTTATTTTAAGCTTTCTGTCAATCTTGTTTTCTTTCAAAATGTTTATGGCGTTGAATGAGCACCATGTCACGTGTCAAGTTTGATGTGATAATCGAGAGAATTTTAATTGTCGAGATAAATTTTATATCATAGAGATGCACGGCTAAATTTAGCCTCCATAAACTTAATTTCCATAAATTAGATAGAGGCAGAAACATTTTTATGTCACTTTCCTGAATTTCGTATTTTTGTGTTACTTGGACAGAGAATTGACGTTTGATTCTCTAATGACTCACGCTGTTTATCTAGTATGCTATTCATACGGAATTATGATTCTCGTAAGAATCTCGATTCCTGTAAGTAATGTTGCGAAATTCAATACCGAATTAAATATGCATGTATGGGTGTAATTCGAATCGAAGAATGAATTCGACAAAGTCGACGTTTTGCGAAAATTTTGACATTTGCTTGTTAAGTTGCAGTGTACTTTTGTTTGAAAAATGGAATAAATGAAAACATGCAATATATGTGTTTTTGAACAAACTAGAAACGTCAAAATTCAATAAGTCAGAGTACTTGAAGCGTTTTTTCTCTAGTGGACGTTGTTATCTCACAAAATATTGTTAAAATTTTGGGTGAATGGACAACAGAGAAACGGAAGTTTCCGCGAATGGGAACCATACTTCCGATACAATTCATTCTTGTATAGACAAGCTACATAGAATCGCCAGCTTTAATGTTTCCATGATGCAAATTAGTATTTCACTCCTGGATTATGCTCATCGCCACTGTTGTAATGAGCGCTAATTAGAGACGTATTAAACAAAAATCTTTTAATGAAAGTATTTTCAATAATTTCCAGCTATACAATTTAATAAACTACTTTTATGTTGCTCCTTATCATTTCATTCATAAAGCTTTTTTGTGTGGTTAATTATTGAAAAGAATCGAAATACGATTTTCCTATTGATGACTAATTAATTTCTGATGCTTTTCAAATGGGATTGGAATTGATTTCATAACCGAAAGATTTGTCCGAGTGAATTATGATTCACTTTTGTTTGAAACTGAATTGAAGTTCTAAGAAAAAAAAGGCGGTAGTGCATTCAATTCAATTCGGAAAATTAGTAATTATTGAGTCATTATCCATTTTAAGATATTTGTTACTAATTTTTTTGATTAATCTTCATCGAGATAAAGTAAAGCTTTGATAACTTGTCAAATACAAGAGATAAGCTTCCACTTGAAAGAGTGCAATTATCTGAAAATTTTTAAATACACTTTTCAATTAACTCGAATCGTGTAATTCGCGTCAATAAAATACATAAAGAAGTTTTATCACACCCAATTGCACACTGTAGATCGACAGAAATGGAAAGTAATGATAATGTGTACACAACTGTCGGATATTGTAGATAAGTTGACTAACAGAGCGGAACGTAAACGTCCGCATTGATAATTGCATTTTTTTCTGTTCCATTTGTTTCATTTTTGTTGAAAAAACTTATAAATATCATGATGAAACAATTATGAAAGGAACATGTGAACATGGAACGTTGCTATCTCAATCGCATCTTAACGCAACACGTTATTGTGTCAACGTCACATGTGACGTATAAGTTTGAGTTCATGGACACGAGGAAATATATGCGGATATAATAAATAAATTTACAAAGCACTTAATACTAATACATTCCATTGTTGTGCAACATAAACCTCTTTGTTATTTTGTGTATATACCCAAAATTTCATTTCCATCGAAAATCCCTAAAAGAACCTCAAGGAGAACCTTTTTTCTTTATGCCGAATGCCTCATGTTTTTCTTACCAAACAATTTATTATATGGTTTAGCGTTGAAAATTTTTCATTTCCTAAAAAGCTTAACATTCTCCCTGTAGAGGGTGTAAATGTGGCATAGGCCGAGATATCTGATGGTACTCATTTCATGATACAATTCCGTCTCTACAGGAGATGCCATTTAAATAACATTACAAACGAGAAGGTTCCTAGGAACAAAGAGTGAAGGTTTGCTGGTTAAGTGACAGGTTAAAATGTATAAATTTTGATTTAAGTTTCGAGTTGAGATGAATTGATTTAGAAGGATGCAGCAAGGACATCATGGAAACTAAATTAATTGAGAATAAACAGAAAAAATAACTTAGTTAAATACACCTTCCGGAAAAAACAGGATATTCACACTCGGCACTCGTTTATTTTCGATGTAAGCTCACGTATACGTTCAAAGCTAAACTTCATGTATCCTAATCATTCCACAAAGGACATAGTGAGGATGGTGCATGTATAACCTTTTCCAGGACATAGACTTTCCTCACCTACAGCTTCGTTCCACGTGCGTTATAGCGACATATTTAGAGCGTGAAAGACTGGAATGAACGGAGTTGCACAAAAATAACATAAAATAAATAAAATGTAGCTTCAAAGACACTATACAGACGTGTGCGCTCAAAGGACGAAATCTACACAAGGATATCATTCTTATGAATGTGTTGAAACGATGAAGACTTCTCTACACGAAACTGGTATGGTGTCGTGGTGTGTTTCCTAGTCAGGTCGAAGGATTTATTAACCATTATTGCTTATAGTAGGCCTATAAATATGCATGTGACTGAAAATATATCCTTGAACCACATTCCAATATTGGGGAGCTTCGGTTGTGGAGTTTTTTGGGTCGTGGGCGTGGTGATGGTTTTGGTTTGATTTTAATAATGACAAGCAAACGTGATTTTGGTTTTCATAAAGTATAAAAAACTCTTTGAATTATTAAAGAATTTTTGTTCGATTCAATTGAATTATAGTAAATGAAAAAGTTGAATGTGAATGCCTCTTGATGATTGATTACACAAAGGAATGTCTGATAGATGGCTGGAAAATTCAACAAATATGACCGTTTATAAATGAATATCAATAAAATTTGATTCGACACCATTTTATATCACTAAAACTAAATTTTAATCAAAACATCAATGTGAAATTGGCGAAAATAAAAATCAAAATCCAGAAAACGATAAGCGATAAGCGTGAATCGATAAGCGAAATCAGAAAACGAAATGGCGAGGAATTTTTATAAACAAAAATGAAAACGGAATGTTTCTTTCTCACTTCGAAGAATTCAGTCGTCTTTCGTATGACAAGGGCAGACGGGCATGAAATAGCGCGCAATGCAGGTGGAAAATGCTAAAAAGACGTAGTTTCGAAACAAGGATCTACTTGAAAATATTTTTCACAAACACTTGAAGAATGAAATATGAAAAACTTTCTCAAGTTAATCACTTAAATAACATTGCAACGATCAACCTAAATTAAATTTATTGATTAGTTTCACTGGATGCATTAAATTAAGTCACTTGTTAACTTTTCCAACAATTTCCACCAGTGAAACACGCGAATTTCACGTGCAAAAATGCAATGACTACACATGGAAAATGTCACGATTTTTGGGGTGAATTTTCCATAATGACGGCTGTGGATTTTCAAATTGGAAAGGAACATTTTTTAATTTCGATCCGTGTGATTGGTTTGATTTATTAAATCCGCAGAGGAGCGAATCAACAGATGGAACACGTCAAATTTTTAGATCAAATTCCCAAAATTTTGAACCGTTCAAAATCCATGGAAAGAAAATAAATCAATAGAAGTGACAAAGTTTCGGCGACAAGATGTCTATTTCCATTGATGTGATTGGCTTGATTTGTTCAACTGACAGTTGAATGTAGGTTTAAAATTTGAAAGAATTTCACTTTGTGAAAATTTGAAGTGTCTATCTATTATGGTTCAAGAGATACTGCCCTGTCACAGACGGACGGGCAGCAAAGTCATATTATTGGAAATTAATGGAAACAAACAATTGAACAGCTGAACTGGATACATGCGTGGAAGTGTTGAAATTCACGCAAGTAAAACGCAAAACGTTTGAACAGGTATCATTATTTTAATTTTAATAAATATTAGTTTTAAAATTAGCATAACTCAACGACCTATTGAGCGATTACATTTTATATTTTGTCACTGGCGAATATGCAAATATGAAGTTGCAACGTTCGAAAGTAAGTTAGTGGCAGCAGTCGCAGTCAAGTGTGTCTGTTCAAACAAACGATTAACCTTGTCCGGATGGTTGCATTGAGCTTTGGAGCGCTCAAAAACCTCAAGTACACGATCAAACATCAAAAGGAACAACGCAAAAATTTTCAACAATCCAAAATTTTATGCAAATTACTTCATCAAAGAAGTGGAGCTTTTTTGCTCCAAAGCAAATGCACTGAAACCAGTTTGGTGTTGGTACCGTTTCAATGCAAGATGGAACACAAAATTTGAGACGATGACTTCACAAAGAAAACTACTAGCTCCACTTTCTTGTGAATTTCTTCGGCATTTCTTAAATTTGTTTTCATTAGAGCCGCAATTAGTTTGGTACGAAAAAAGAAAAGGTGTGCCCATGTGCGAGTGAGACGGTAACACGATCTTATTAACTTATTAGTAATAACTCAAGACAGCACGAAGTGGAATGAAAACTCATAGAGTAACCTTCATCCACGAAGTTCAAGCTTAACTCTGTCAGTTCGAGCTTTTCTGCATAAATTAGCATTTTTCTTCGCGAATAAATGAAGCGCATTATGACTCCATCGACATTTTGAATTGATTCATTTAATTCATTCAAGATGGCGTCAGCGTTTGTCAATGTGTCATGAGCAAATCGTCTCGATTCGGGAGGTGCACTTAGACGCACTTGATTTGTATCACCTTAATTATATGATATGTAATACTTGTCAAACTTGTAACGGAAAGATGTCACTTTGTGGATATTCGTTTCAAATGCTTACTGCCCTGTAATGTGCTAAAAACCAACACACTCTCAATTTTTCTCTCTCCTCTTTCATTCTACTTTCGTTTGTTTTTGTTCTTATTGCCGTACCAACATCTTAATTAATCAAATTTGTTTTCATTTACATTTTTATCATGGTATTGGCTACATGTTAATCCATTTATTTTTCGACCTCTCTTTTAGAATCGATTGGCAACTGTCAAATGATAGATGACTTTCACATGTATTGGTGAAATCAAAAAAATGAATCCACATTTGAATGAGTCAGGAATTGACTTGTAATGTAGAAAGAAGAAGCAAGGATGAATGTGCGTGAAATGTAGTTTTCTAAAAATCCAAAAAGGATTGAATTAAAAAATTTCAAGTAAGGGTTTTTGAAAAGATCCCTTAAACGTTTTAAAATTAATGTTGACTTAATTAATGTCTGGTTGAATTTTTGAATTTACAAATGACTTAACACAAGGGAAAATTGTCTTGAAATGGAATCTTAAAAATTCCAGAAGCCACAAAACGAATCCGAAGTTTTGCCATATTTATATTCCTTCCCGCCCTACCCCGATTTTAATTTAAGGGCAATTATCTTAAAGTTTTCCAAGTACTCGAAAACTTCTTTGGTAAGAAATTCGCATTTAAGTGGTTTTATCTCTAACCATTATCTCGTTGGGTTTGTGTAAAAATTACAGAAATTCTTTTACCAAGAATATCAGCCCCCCATCGTCACCACTCGTTTGCCGTCATTTTCGTTTAGTATGCGTTAAGCATGTTTTGAAAAAGTTTTTTTTCATTCTTAAGCTCATTCACGAAACGAAGCAGTAGAGTGAGAAGGAAAATTTTGTCCGTGAATCAAAATGTTTGTTCCGCGTATGTCGAAAACAATTGAAACCTTTTTACGAAAGGTATGCTTTTGCAAATCGCATCTATCTACTTTTTGAGCACCTGAAACGAACCCTTCACAATCTCGACGAGCTGAAACGAGGATGTTAGAAGAGCTTTGGATGCGAAAACAGATAACGATGAGATGAGGCTTTTCCCCACAGTGTGTTGGGAGTTATTTAAAGTAAACCCTTGTTAACGGCAACCGAGGCTTCCTAGAAAAACCACCCCGAAGAAAAAACTTTATTTTTTTTTACTTAAGGTTGTTGCAGACACAAAACCTCTTCCCTGTCCGCTTCCCGGAAAACAAAGCAAATTGTGCTCGACAGGAGTTTTGCAAAAATAAATACAAGGAAAAAAATATAAGTAAAACCCGTAAAACAGAATCGTATAGCATAGAGCCACCCCTAACTATGGCGAACTATGTGTACAACCCCATTCGTATCTTCGAGCGAATTCAAAGGCTTAATAAATCCTCTGGAAGTTTTTAATTAAATCCGAATTTTATTCACATCTACATGCAAATGAGTCACAGTCACGGTTGGTGAAATGGCGAGCGTTGCATAATAGCACACAATAAAAAAAAAAAATTTTTGTTTTTTTCGCAAACAATTCAAGGGTAGTTTGGACAATTCCATTGAGAATTACGATCGCCCTACAACTGACAGACAACATGCATTTAACAACCCCCGTACGTTGAACTTGTGCAACCCCGCTAATGGGGTAACATGAATGGTTATGTGTTGTTGGTAACTCTGTCATATTTGAGCTATTGAGATTATTTCGTAATGTTCCAGATGATGATGAGGTATTAATTCTACTCACGTTCTACAGGAAGGGTTTGTCGGAAGAGTTCTACTGATTTATTTCTGGTCACCAGACAAATATTCTGTAGACAAATTTCACGTGGACACCGCTAGATGATCTCAGATCATTGACTCTTACTCTGGACAAAGCACCCTTGTCGTATCAGGATTCAGAATGCAATGGAGAAAATGAAATTGACTGCTTCCTTTGTGTCACTTTCTTCTCCTACGCTTTGCGCGTGGTTAACTTGGTGCATAGCGACGAACAGACATCGAGTGTTCAAATTGCTACGCGCTAGAGACGATTGACATTTGTTGATCACACAAATGCCTTAAGACATTATCATGGAACGTAAAAATATTTCTGTAACTAAAACTTTCGAAGCAAGAAAATGGTGAACATTGTTTCACATTTTCGTTCTTTGTCTCGAATCAACCCAACGCCTTTTAAGAATCCCCCAATTTTATTAATTGAAATGTCTACCTGAAATCTGCTAATTTATTAATAGCTTCAGGTCAACAGAAGCTAATGGCTAATACGAATGCATTAACAGCTAAATTAATGCCATTCAAAACAGATGGTATTCATTCCGAATTGGTGCTATATAAATCACAAACATTAAACTGGAAACTATTAAAGTAGCGGAGTGTGGGAATTCCAACAACTCTCCAACTTATCGACAGAAACATGCAAACAACCCCCAGTAGTGACAAGGGTATTTAAGGAGATAATCGCGCGTTCGTGCTGTTGTCTGTAGAAAAGCTTGGATTGTCCCCCACTTGACTCGATTCCAGGTGGTCGTTGGTCTCACAACAATGCATAAAGTGCATGTACGACACATATACAAATACTAACTTTTCCGATGACATTCCTTTGAGGAAGGAAGGGAACCTTTATTTATATTTTCTTTTTCTTTTTGAGATTTCCCACAAACGAAGTCGTCAATTTTTTATGAGACTTCAAGCTTCTTCGAACAGGGCGAGGAAAAATCAATACCGGGAAATTGTCATGACGAACTTAAAGTTTCACAAACATTTTCCTTGCTTCCGTTGCAAGATTATCTGGAACAGACAAACCAAACCAATCTCAGAAATTCACTGAAAGAATCCTTTTCAAATCGTGCTACTGTCAAACTTTCAATTTTGAACAAATCAAAGCTACCACTGATCATATCCTGTTGACTACAAAAATCATTCTTCAAATTACTAAATACATCAAAAACAAGATGGATAATGAAAATAAACTGAAGCCGAAAACTCAGGATTGGAGGGAAGTTTTCAACAGCACCACTACCAAAGGACGAGCTAATGTGAGGTTTTACTGAAAATTAATTGAAAAACGATTTATTCAACTAATTTTAATAAATTTCAGGTCGCCAAAGCTACTCTAGCTGTTGTCGCCTTGGGGTTTTTAATTTACAAACTTCGGAAATAAAGTTGCAGCTGATCCTGTATCCGGAATTTTAAAATACTTTTCTGAAAATTTAACCTTAAATAAAATGAGTTAAGCCTTGTTACAATAAAATTTATCTTAAATTTTGAATTCATCGACCGAAATTTCCAGGAAAAACTTTTTGCAAATTCGTTGAAAAATTTTTGCAATTTCAACAATTTCCTCGAACAAAATCAATCATTCATTTTGGTTTTGGTGAATGTTTTTCGGAGAGAAAATCGAAGTCCTGAATTTTTAGATTCATTAGACAGAGTCAGCTTTAAGTTGAAATCTTTCCCATCCAGACGATATCTGTATCGTATCGTGCAATATGTTCAATACATTTTGGCAACAAGCCAACTTGCCTGAAAGGTTCTGCACACCAGAAGGACGAAAACGCAAATTTTCAACCGCAATTTGGAATTGATGATTGTTGAAGACCTAAACTAAAGCACAGACTCGAGGACATGTTTATATCGTTAAAAGCCTCATCGTGGCTGTTTCAATGTCACTAAATTTCATTTAATTCCCAGATAAATCCATGAAGGTCGCAATAAACCTGGGAAGCTCTTCAAATTCACATTCACTTTCCTCATGCTCTGGTTATTGTCTCAATTTCATGGCATCGCTGGCTTGAATTCCATCATCCCAGAGATCAAGATCTTACTTGTGGAAGATCGAGTGAATCCCGTTCTGTCAGTGGGACAGAATCCATCTCGGAATGTATCACTTCTGACTGGTACATTGCGCAACAAAGTTGAAATGCTAAAAATAGAAGCTCATGAAAATTGTTTACAAGAAACGCATTAATTTTTATTATAAACGCTAAAGAAAACGAATAATGATAATTTTCCAGATAAACTTGAACAGATTTATCGGAGTTGGAGTTTATGTGGCTTTTCGACTCGATACCTCCAATTAGAGCGATTTGACGGAAGTGGAGCGTGTCTGCAAATGTGTTCGTTGATGTTTTCTTTCAGCAAAATTAGTTTCTTC
Organism: Chrysops caecutiens; assembly: GCA_963971475.1. Lineage (NCBI taxonomy): Eukaryota > Metazoa > Arthropoda > Insecta > Diptera > Tabanidae > Chrysops > Chrysops caecutiens. Next base: position 6,428,275 of record OZ020569.1, on the reverse strand, counting down.
GAAGTAAATAAACAGAAGTCGCTAGAGAAGTCTCATTCGAAGCTTGACCAAATGTTTATTCACAACGAGCGGTTTAAGACTTCGGTTTCACTATCAATAGCTTGGTCAGTTCGCGTGCGCTGTGTGGCCTAAAACAGAATCGAGTAGATTAACTGACTCTGATATGAGAAATGTCACGTACCTCCTATCCAAACTCTACTCACTCTCAGCTCATCATTGTCACTATACATAAAGATTTCTTAATTTGTTGTTTACTCGCTACAAACGCTGCTGCGTAAATTATTGGAGGCCCGTCAAAACAATCAACAAACAAACAAAAATCCATTGAGAAAAGCGATGTGATTGAGTGTGGAGAAGAACACCGCCACACGCTCTCCATTTGAGCATGTATATTGTATAGCTTTGTTAAAATTTCTTCGAACAGCTGATTGCAAAGGCCGATTTACATCAGACGAGCGAATGCTCTCAGACGTAGAGAATCCTTTCGTTGTTCTGTCTACGTTCATAAGGATTCTATAGAATATTCTAAGAATGCTCGTTCGCTGGATGTAAACGGCACTAGAGCGTGGGAACATTTGCCTAGACCGATCTTGTGCATTTGGACGTTTTCTCTAAAAGATCAAGAAGAAATCCTTTGTTCGTTTGGCTTAAACGAACCTTAACTCAACATTTGTCAGAATGAAATGTCAGTTACTTCTAATCAAACAGAGTGTCTTTTATAAGAGAAAATTGACAGTTTGATGATACCATGCTGTATCAGGTGCTGGTGGACTTCAAAGATCTGTTGCATTCGTGTCTGGACGACTTGGAGTATTTTTGTGGCGAGTGACAAGTTATTTTTGAAACAAATTCCAAAACGAGACTCGGACTCAGTTTCTTCCGCATTCACTTGCCGCAACAAAATGCACAGCTTCCTCCCTCGACAAAGTGTCAGTGACATTTGGTGATCCAGTTAAAGATTTCAAATGACAAACAGGTGCATGAATGTGCTAATTTTCTCGTATCTCAAAGCAATTTACCCCACTGAAATCAATTGGCATGCCATTAATCCGTTCCAGCCCCAAAAATGCCACCTCAGTTGTTCCTGTTACGCGTTTTTGAATACGGAAAATGTATTTATAAATGACAAATATTGTATAAAAGCATAATAATGTAAACTGGTTTTATAAAGTGTATTTGTATTTTGGTCGCTCAAATGCTACTGTATGCTTAATTTCAGTCACTGCTTTTCTCTTCACTGGCCTTTACCATTTTCGACGGATAAAACAAAAGTGGTTTATCTCAAATGTTTGCTGGTATTACAAAGTACAACTTCACTCACTCGACTGCTCGCATTTCAAATATCTCGTATGTTAGGGAACTCCTATCTAGAGGTACCACTGTATTGGAAATTCTGAAGAACGAAATGAGAAAGAAACATTCATATTATCTGTGTGTATGTGTCGTGGTTCTGTTGAAATGTCAAAATGTTCTCGTTGCGAATTTATTGACTTTCGAAATGTTGACGTTTTGTGATAACGAGAAAAGCTAGCAAATTCTAAGAAAACTGAGCGAAATTCAGCGGAACAACTCATGGTATTGATAACAACTTTATTTTTAATTAACATTTTTATACAATACCACTTTTTCTTTTAATTAACATTTAAACACAACCAAAACTTCTGCAAATATTTGTTGTGAAACAAAAAAGTTAAAAATTTGTTTCTTCGTCATTATCAGAAAATCGCCTGAGGTTTTTTTTAGGTCATGAAGTGCATGTACACATGGGTTTTGCCAGCAAACAAGCTCTTAGTGCAATAAAGTTTTGTTCTTATTTTTATCTTTAATCGCTTTTCATGCGACGCCAATGAATGGAAGTTATCAGTGAAAGTTGTATTTTATTGTTAATTTTTTTGTATTTGGTTTAAATTGCTTCTAAAAGCGTTTAGCTTAGATAAATTTAATGCCACCAAAGGTCATTCAATATAAGAAGGACAGAAACGTGATTGTTCTAAGTCATCTGGCTGATAAAGTTGGAATTTTTTGTACACGAAATGTTTATGTGATTAGACAAAATGGCGAATTCGTCTCTTCTGACCAAAAATTAGTATCACATTTGAAAGAAGCAACATTCAATACAAGCTGATTTAGTATTTCTGTGAAATATCATCTGTGTACTTGCTTAGCCGATGCTCTAGCCACTGACTAGCCTAGCACTCCATTATAATGGATCGCAACAGTTCAACTCTCTACAAAGCCATCTATTAGCAATTCGTCGTATTGTCTGGAAAGCCTATGGAAAGCCACTTCTTCAGTGATACCTCTGTGTCGAATGGGGAAATATTTCGAATAGTCAATCAGAGAACGGCAACTTGGTGGAGGAAAATTTTGTTCTATTTCTTCATCCACGTCTGATTTCATTTTTCTCTCAGGCTTCACTTTCAATTTATTTTTTATTTCCATGGTTTATTTGAAGGCTTTTTTCCTGTCATATTTAAACAATGAAAATTGTTGTGAATCACGCACTATTCCCACATCTGTGTCCTCTAGAACCTCATTGAAAGCATGTATCTCATTTTGTTTGCGTGTTTCACTTCCTTCTTGGGACTTTACGAATAAATTTTTCCTTTTTCTTTTTTCAAAATAAATACAACCCTCAATCCCTTAAATTTTGCTAACTCACTACCAAATGTGCTCGTAACTTTGAAGGAATATTTGACACAAAATTTCGTATGAACTAAATGGCCCCAATATCTGTGGAATTTTAGAAGTTTTCATGCCCATGGGGCGGGTTAACACACTCAAAACCATACACACAACTTTGTGAAAAACTTAAAAGGAAAATTTCTTATGATTTATTGAAATCGACGTTATTTGTTTTGTTGTATTAAAGTTCCGGCAAGTTCTTGCCAAACAAAAATTCTCAAAGTTCTGGAATTCGCTTTGAGCATCAAAATAATTGACAAGAAAGGACAATAAAATTGAAGGGTGAGATGGAAAGAAAGAAATCTGTCAATTTTTAGCTGCGTCTAGAATCGATTTTCCATTGAATATTCATTGAAAGTATTCAAAAAATATTTCCGTAAAATATCGATTTCATGCATTTCCATGGGAAATTGGGAAAAAACGGGCTTTTTATCATTTCTACAAGACACTAACTGAGTTATGACCTGAAATACAAAGTTATCCTTAAAAAAGCTTTAGAATGACTGTAGCAAGAATATAAAGCATCCACATGGGACCAAGGGGATGCCACCCCTGCTGTCCCCAAAAGACTTCTGTCGGTCATGGAAAGTGATCGAATGAGAATTTATTTCATTCTGGTACGACATCAAGCCGGGTATTTTATGTCCTTTTGAAACGAAGAAATGAGCCCACCCTTCGGTATTAGACATCAATCATATCCTTGCATTGCTCAATATCCTGCTGCGTTCCTTTTGGTAAAAAATTTAATATCGGAATATTGCGAAAATATTTCCTTTTACACTCTCACATATTTCGTGTTCCATTATGATTCGAATGTGACAGAGAAACGCGTGTGTAGATATCTGAAATTCATTCAGAGGATTCTTAAAGGCATTCCTCAAGTGTTCGGGAAACTTTATGGCACCAATTTTCTCAGTTGATTCATTCAAATACGATGGATGTTCATGCAAAGGTCCCCGTGAACAAGAGAAGACTTGTGACTTTCTGTCGCATCTACAAAAACACGAGTGGACTCATCAAACTGAACTCTGAACCCAGATTGTCCTATTTCCTTATTATTCATCTTTGTGTCGCAGCGACTTTCTGAAATAATACATACCTCCACATTGCGCGTGGTAAGCCTAACACAGTCACGAACTAGTGACGCTTGGTTGTCGTAGTCAACACAGAAGCAATAAGACATTACCATGGAACGTAGCAATAATGTATATGAATCGTTCAGATATATGACCGTGACTGGTAGCAAAGTAGAACCGGGTTAAAATTGTACTTTTACTCAAATAAGTTCTTTTACTTGTTTACAATGTTTTGAAATATATTTATCGAGTGCAAGTCTGGGCTGTTTTTTGGGAATTTTGATTTGTACAATACGTTCAGAGAGTATTGGTATCGTGTACCTGGATTAACTGGTGTGATTGTGATTGTGGCCGTGAATCAAAATATGTCAACTCAGAGGGAAGAGCACTCATTCCCTGAGTTCATAAGAGAACTCTGTGGACAATTGAAGGTAGTAGCAAACTTTGATGAGCTCCTTAAGACACCAAGGACACGAAGAGCTGAGAGTGAATAGTTTGAATCGTGTACCGTCCATACTGCATTTTCCGGAATAAGACCACAAAACGCTTGAGCGAAGTTCAAGATGAAGACTTGATCCTGGGATAACTGCCGTCCTCGGGAATCTTCTAGTCCTTCGTGTCTTGATTGATCCTCAAGCTTTGAAAGTCGCTGATATGCATTAAATGCAGCCTGGAAACCGTGGAAATCCTCTAAGGTTTCGTCCCAAGTTGATATCCTCTTTCCGGATGAGATTCCGTTGTAATTGTCCACGAAACACTGACGTTGACCTGTTAGTTTACTTATGGCATGCATCAACTCTTGACCAATGATCATTCCTAGATTGCCGTAATTAGCTGCAGGCGAATTGAATTTATGAAACAATGGTGGCTGGATGATTCCCAGTGGAATTTCTATAGCATTCTCTAAAGTTGAATAAGCCGCATTTTGTTTAAAAGTATCTACAGCCCACGGAAAGGGTTGGTACAAGCTACTATTTGCTAAACGTTTTCCAGCTGCTAGTAAATTTCCGAAAACGTCGTCAGGTTCCATCAACAAATCACTATATTCCGCTTTTAATTTATCATCGTCATCGAAACTTTCAGGATATCCTAATCGCATCTGAACGCTTTGAATGTCGCGGATAAGGGCTGCTTTCTTGTCGTTAGTAATCAATGATGACTCCATGATCCTATCTGCTATAGATGCTTGAACTCGTTCAACTAAATCTTTTAATTTATGTTTCGTTTCTTGATCAAAGAACACTCGTCCATAGGTTGCAGCTACTGCCGAATTCATGTACTTCTTGACCAGTCCAGCACATCTCTGTTCGCGATTATCATTTCGCGCAAGTTCGAAGGATAGCAACTTGAACTTCAAAGCAATATTCACAAAAATGTAATTCGCTAAAACTTCAGGACTTGTTTTATCTATCAAGCTAAGAATATTCTCTAAATACTCGGAATTTCCCGTGTAAACTGCACTATCCAATGTTAAGTTGAAGTTAGACAGAAAAGTTTCTGGAAGCGATAAATATTTGGACACTTTCTTGAATTTCATATGCGAACTTTCGCCTGGCTTTGGTACTATCGAAGCGATAAAAATGTTTAACTCCAAATCCAAAACTTGTTCAATTTTTTCATCTTGATTCTCGACGCTAATGGACATTTTACTGAACATATTCGAGATAAACTTAATGTATGAACTACGGTCGGACACATACTCAGTGTCGAACAAATCGTCAAAAGGTCTCCTCGATATACCATGAATCAGGAACATGTTTTTGGTTATATGTTCATAAAGTCTATTCACGGTCGATGGACGTCTTCTGGAGAACTTGAAGAACATATCAAATCCATACTCATAGGCTTTCCCAAGTGCAGTTGCCAGATCAAATGTTGAGTTTGTCCAGTTTTCGTCCAGGAGTGGCCATGGACCCATTGATAGCAAAAATTTTTTCACCTCACTTGCAGGAATTCCTCTCGAACCTAGACATGAAGTGTAGAAGCTTCTGGCTTTACCCCATACCTCGTTATCTGCGTAAATATCGTCCTCGAGAAGCTCTGATATCATCGTGTCCTGCAGGAAACCAAGAGTTTCGTTGCTGTTCCCATCCGATCCCAAAACGAAACTCTTCCAGTTCCCACAGGAGTACTCGTAAAAATCTGTGCACGGATCTGCGGATGCATTCATAATGGATTTCATGTAGAAATGCAGGTTTTCCTCAAAATCATCGGCATTGTCCACTTTCATCCACTGGCGGTACGTTTCCATCATTGGCCAATTAACCATTTCTCTACGTGCAACTTGAACAACTTCAACCTTTGTTACTATCACCCCCAAAAGTAAAATTACTCCCCAAATGCAATTCATCTCGTAGTAAAGTCAACTTCAACTACTAAACGACAAAAATAAACTGGCAAGTAGATGAAAATTGCAAATTCTTATAAGGAACTTTGACGTAAACGCATTAGATCTTAATCTTAGGAAAATGGAAAAACCTATTGATAAGACTTGGAGTCTTCTTGACCTTCGCCTTTTCATTTGGGTCATTCGTAGTCAGATCATGTGATAAATGTAGAACGGAAAACTTTGCCACGGTTAGATTTTAGTTTGTTAATCACATTATTTATTTGACAATGAATATAAATATCACGAAGGTCTCATAAATCCTAGGTCATGCTTGTACTGCAACTGTATCCCGATGTGACTAAAAACTGATTTAGAGTCTGTTAAGTAAGAGCGTGCCCAGCATAACTTGTAGGCGTTAAATGATACAAACCTTAACCTCATGGCGCATTAATGGAAAAATGGCATGACATGAAGAAGATTTACATACTTCCTCAATACCACGACCTTTCCAGCTCAAGTGACCTCAGCCATCCTTAACCTGGACTGTGTAACAAATACGGTTAACTCTGTGTGGATATACGAGTATTCCAGACTGTCCTATTTCTTCACTATTCATCTTTGTACTGCTACGTCTTATCTTAATATATATGCGGAGAATGGCATTCAGTCTCTGAAATCGGGGAAAATTCATTTTATGTAAATCAAACACAGAATGAATTTCTCTCCGCTTCTTGGAAATGAATTTCATAAACCGGAGAATGGGATTCACTAAAGCGGGGAAATTTATTTTTTACATGACGTCATAAACATCTATAAATTTTTATTTTTTGCCCGTATTCTGGCCTTTTTTAGTTGACATAATAATTTCGTAGGGGCTCGATCTGTAGCGCCAACAATGTCCGAAATTGAAATTACCATGGCAAGTGCACACTGCACATCCATATCGCGCGCGGTAAACCTATCACAAAGTTGCTAACAGAATTCGAACGTTTATAACGTCACTAGGGTTGTCGTGGTCAACACAGAAGCAATAAGACATTACCATGGAATGTACTGCTAAGTGTTACTCAGTGGATGAGTTTGGATTTGTGAAACCAAACAAATTGAAAAACTTATAGCAAAACTCGACAGCATGTACTAAGGATCCTGATTGTTACGGTTCAGGTAAACTCTACTCTTGACATTTTCATAACGTTTCAACAAACCACTTTAAATGTTATACATTCAGAGGTGTGAACATATTGATACAAAAGTCACTATTCGTGTGACCGATCACTGTCATTTATCACTAAACAATATCGTCCTATTCAAGTGTCATAAGTAAACCTGAGACAAACTTGCGTTACGTAGTGTGAAACAAATTCGAGTGTGTGGAAGCATTAAAAATTCATTTAATTTGCATATTTTGGATGGCAGCGTCTTGAGCAAACACTCAAGAATTTGAAGTTCATCCAAAACTGGTAAGAAAAAGTTCGTATTCAGTTCAAACTGGTTCGACAAACAAATAGAATAAATAAATAAATAAAAACAAAATCAAAAATCTCAACATTGCCGAATTGGCTATGATCCAAGATTGAACATTTCTCGATGTTATTCATGAGCTTTTTATGCTTTTTCTGTAGATAATTTGATTTGAGATAGAATCAAGTATTCGACAGAATATTTTTAGCGAATGCCAACGAGTTGTTTTGGTTTCTTTCACCTTTCTCTTCACATGGTCGTGCTAAATTTGAACACGACTGATAATCCTGGACGGTTAGGCGTAGTGATATTGTCAGCTGTTTCCGTGGTGTAGTGGTTATCACATCCGCCTAACACGCGGAAGGTCCCCGGTTCGATCCCGGGCGGAAACACTTTTTGCTCCTGCAACTATCTGTTACAATGACAAAATCAAATTCCTTCCACTTATGCAGTACATAGTACTAAAAGAATTCTTAAACAGCTTTCAGCAACGCTGATTAACAATCTGTTAAATTTGACTCAAAGGTTCTAGTGTCAAAAGACGTTGCTATATTCATATACATTAAAGTGAAAATCGTTTATAGCGACCTTAAAGGGATCAGGAGAAACTAGTCATAAACTAGAATATATTTCAATGTATATCATGTATGCATGTATAGTGTAAATACATACATTAAATATTTGTGTGTAGAGAGTATTTAAATTGTTACAGTTTCACAGGTTTCACAAGTTCGCAATCAGAACTGAAGGAATTGGAATATAATTGTTATGAGTATGGCGCGGTTGGACGTGATTCTTATCAAAGCATGTTACAATTTAACAATATTATGACCCTTTACACGAATAAAAGAAAAAAGGGAGTCATTTTAAAGTCGTTGCTCGCTACAAACGATTTGGTCGTTAAGACCAATGTTGCAATAAACGAAGTTTTTAACATAAGGAAATATGACGAGCCAAATGTTGTAGAATTAATCGGTTATTATGACCGAGGTCGTATATGTGTTCTACTAACGCGTCCACCTGTCAAATTTTGAATTGAATTTGAGGTTAAGAAGCAACTCATAGAAAACAGAATCTTTTCTAGTGAGCTATTCAACTTTCAAAGCTTATTGATTTCAGATGAAACTTCCACGTGGGTGATAGATTGTATTTATAGTTTACAGAAATGGGCACGTGGAGCGAACGGGTTATATCCAGTAAATTCACTAACTATATATTTGGGTCCTGTCGTCTGTTGCTTGTATAATATGAGAGAATCCTTCCTGCACCAAGGTCATGTTCAACTTATCAAAGTTTTCACTTGTTTTCTGTGGGATGTCCGGCGCTCACGTGGGCGCAATGCAAAAGTCTGGGATCAGGAAGTGTAGGAGTGTATCCTTTATCACTTGAGGAAACATTAAAAACCCTAAAGATGACTCCTCAGGGAACCTACGCTTTCTGGAAAAGTTTAAAAGTGTCTTGCAGTTTTCCCGCAGAAAATCAATTACAACCTGATGCGGAGATAATGAATGAAGAACCACCTGAGGGTTGAGAAAAACCCGAAACCGGGTAAATTAAAAAGAAATAGGAAAAAACCTTGGACCTGTTACCGGATCATTAACCAGGGAAAAACTTGAATGTGGGATTTCCATAATTCATTTTCGTATTAAAGTCTTAAAGAAAATTTTCGTTTACGTTTCTTTCTTCTTTTCAATTAATTTCCCCTTGAAATTTAGCTTTAAAGATAATTCCTTTAATCTGTTTGTGCGGGCCATGAATCCTGCCAAATATATGTATGTGTGTCTATCGATTTCAAAGCAAGTCTCCTAAGGAACACAGAGAGATTTCAAAGTAGATCAGGAATAAATTAGATCCCAGAGGAAGTGCTTAAATTCGATATTGAGTTGGTTTCGGGTTTGTTCCGGTGTTTTTTTTATTTTTGTGTTTCACATACCGATTTCCGGAATTTTTAAATTACTTAATGTTTTCAATTAAAATTTAAATTTTGCAAGCGTTAAGACAGCATGAGGTTTTTCTCTTACATCTTCGGGTACTTGTCAAGGTAAGTACCTTAAAGTCTTTGCGTTTGAATCAAATTAAATGTCTAAGCGGTTGCGCCTCTTCAGTGGAGTGTGGGGAATTTTAAATTCGAAGGGGGGCTGGGCGCGAAAAAAGACAAAATTCTTCTCGAGCATCTTTAAATTTATCTGGAAGTTTTAAATTTAGAACGAACATTTCACTTGAATTTAGAGGCTTCTACATGATGTGGGGAAATGGGTAAGTCGTGGTGGAGCATCCACCCTCAACAAAGATCAAGGGATGCTGATGGATGTGGTGAATTCAGTTTTACAAGACGAAGGTGTGGTGTGCTTTTGATGGTTGGTACTTCCAATGGGGTTCGTTGAAGTGTCAAAAAATTGCGGCAGTTCCAACGTGGAGCCGCGCTCACCTGTTTCGACACCATCTTTGTATAAGTTTCCGTGGTGTAGTGGTTATCACATCCGCCTAACACGCGGAAGGCCCCCGGTTCGATCCCGGGCGGAAACAACTTTTTGATAATTCTAATAGGATATATCGTCGAGTATATGCCAAAACCATGAATGTGCAAAATTGATGTTTTGAGAAAATCGCATTTGAATTTTTGCTGTTTTTCATGCAGTTTTTCCAAAAATGTCGAATTTATATTAATCATGGGTAGGAAGGGAATGGACATCTACAGGATTTTGTAGCAAAAGTAATATCTCGATTTCCTTCATTGCTTGAGACAGGATAGCTTCCAGTTTAGCTCAAGAGTGAATCTGGTCTGTCTCGCAGTAGATCAGAGTGTGTTGCCTTGAGGGTATTGGCATGGTTATGAGACTGCTCACTGCGGAAAGCTTCCTTGATTTCTGCAAGTTTGGCAAAAAGTGTTTCCGCCCGGGATCGAACCGGGGACCTTCCGCGTGTTAGGCGGATGTGATAACCACTACACCACGGAAACAGATGGAGGGATATTGTCTAATGTATTAATTGAATGGAATGAGTCTAGTTCTTGTTATATTCAAACGTTGAAGTCAACCACGACTCCCTTACTGAGCCTCATTACAAATTGCGTATTAGTTTATTAAACACGAATGAAAACTTGTATCACTCAGAAAAGGGAATTGGCTGTAAGTTGGCGAATGTGTAACTGAATGCTTCACATCATCATCTTGAAACACTTTCCATTTTTAGGACAAGAACTGGAATGTCCTTATTACTGTTTCCGTAGATGCTCCTGCTGTTGAAACAACTTTGCGACGCTGACAGTAACAGCAAGTGCTTTCTTCAATTCACGGATTAACTGAGTTACACTTAATATATGATGTATTTCAATGGAAAATTTAGTATAAAATTAAAGAGATAACCAGTCTATGTTTGCGTTATAGTTTTCGAGATATGAAGTGTTATTACGAAAGTAGGTGACAGTTGTTATCAGTAGAGGCTTTAACCTCTCCCAATCAGCTGTTTCCGTGGTGTAGTGGTTATCACATCCGCCTAACACGCGGAAGGTCCCCGGTTCGATCCCGGGCGGAAACACTTTTTGGAACTATATCCTTCTTTTTACATGACTTCGCTGTCCGTCCGTCTGTCACACGGCTGCATCTCTTGAACCATAATAGATAGACAATTCAAATTTTCGGAACGCTTGATGTGCGGTTCCGACTCGCACTTTCCCACTTTTTTAAATTTAAGAAAATGGAATCAATGAAAATTTTGCTCTGTAAGCTATAGTAGCTATAATACAACCAAGTTCTCTGATGTGATTCCAACCTTTTGCAAATTCCAGATTTATCTGAAACTACTTCCCGCTGAAGGAAAATGTTTATCCAACCTATGGTTCCATGGAAGAATTGAAGTTGAGGTGCCTGAAGAACCAAAAATGAATGCCCCGGGTGAGGATCGAACTCACGACCTTAAGATTATGAGACTTACGCGCTGCCTACTGCGCTACCGAGGCTGTGGGGTTGGAAACAATATGCAAATTAATGGTCATGCAATTCTACCCTTCGAGTTCTCTTCATAGAATCACAAAAATTCTACTGATATTGAAGAGATACAGGTAGTAGAAACGATAAGAAACTCCTGAACGAAATGAAGAGGCTTCGCCGGCATTCTGACACCTGGTTCGTCTCCTGTTCGGTTCCTAATCCCCCAGTTCCAGACCTGCCACTATAAGAGACACTATATTCAAGCAGCATGTAAAACAAATATATGATATCACGTAATAAATCACTTATGGAATAAAAGGAGATAATGCTGCTAGAGAAAACGCAATAAAACGTGGTGTGACTCGCGTGGGCGTTCCAGCAGTGCTCAGTTAAAGATCAAATGGTCCCTCAATTTTTGATTTATTAATTCAACATATGTGAGGTCATAGGTTTACATAGTAGGTACCTGTGTGATGCCGGAACACTGGCCAAACTTCTTCCGACCAATTTAAAGCGTAGAATCATCAAACAAAACAAGGCCTTGGTTAATTCTCAAAGATTAGAGGCGTATTTCGAAGCAAATTCATTTTGAAAACTCGTTTTACCTATCGTTGAATTTGCACGAAATGTGATTTTTTAATAATTTCATTTGTTTCTCATTCGCATGTGCTCGGAATCAAATAAGTTTTGCTCAAATTTCAACCTTCAAAGTCAAGTTTTCTCTGGGTTAGAAGGTCAGTCGGAAACGAAAGTCTAAATTTTTTCTTTATTTTCTTTGAATCGGAACGCTAAGATTATTTTGAAATTTTTGTTTTAAACTTAAAAGATGAAAAAATTTAATAAATTACGATGTTAGTAAAACATTACAACTGTCCAACTGCGACAACGATCGTGCTTTGTTTTGTCAGGAGGGAAAAATGTCTGCCAATTAATTTAAGAAATTTTTTGTTCAATGTTTCATATGAGGTCTGTTCAATTAAAGTTTTCTCGGCTGTAAATGAGCAATTTGGGAGGAGTTTTTATAAGTTCTCTCTCGTTACTCGAATAGTACAAAAACGCATTTTAGTAGCCTCGAGCACCTTCATGAACGAACATTAACAATGTCAAATTTCAATTTCTAACGTTTGTTACATGCACCTGTCAAATGAACAGGATTTTCCAACTATCTTGAAGTTACTCAAGCAACTTTCTCAAGTAACATCTAGCACTTCGTTACTTTTCGTTAAATTCTCTCAAAACAATTTATACAGCGAGTACAAAAATTCGCCAAATTCGTGCTCGAAATATATAGCAATAGGTTCCGAGCAAGTACGTGAACAGACCTATTGATGGACAACATTCTGGTATTTATAAGTCGCGCTGTATGATAAAGCACTGCTATTGATAGCCCATCACCTAGCAATCCTCTCTCTACGAGAATCCTGACAAATCCTTTCAAAATCCATTTGCAATGTTCTATCAGAATCTTCTAAGAAACTGTTAAAAGGAATGAATCTTTCGTGGAGCCTGTACACCTTCAGTTAATTGTCAGAAAGTAGAGTTAATTAATCCTAGAATTATATTAATAGTACAAAAGGAAATACTAAATGTTATAAAAGCTTTTATTATAAATAGAAGACCTGAAGGTGTTCCAATTATCCACTAAATTACAACAATTAATTGCTTCGAATCAACTCCTTATTCAAATTATACGTTACGTGCTAATGAAAATTAAAATGACAAGACTTTATACTGTTAGAGGAAAGCTTAGTGGTTTCGTGTTCTAGGATAATAAAGTGCGACAAAAAGAAGAGCGTAATTACAATAGTAAGCTCGATAGTAAAGGTGGCAGAGATTGCATCCAAACCAACTCACTTGACATTCAAATTCTTGCGTGACTTGGAAAACCTTGCCCTAATTTTATTGCTGCGAACCCTTCTTCGTGCACCTTCTCCTAATTACAAATTATTAACAGGTCATCAGGATTTTGATAAAGTTTTCCAGAATTAAATTGTTATATACTTGCATTCTCTAGGTGATCTTTCCAGTTGTTCTACTGAACTTTACGTTTGTTTTGATTACGATCCAAAATCTTTGAAAACAAGCCAAATGATCTCAATGACGTTGAAGCCTTCATCTTTTAATTCACTTTCAGCACACCATTTACTTTCAATTGTGTCTACCTGGAAAATATATAAACAATAAAGAAGGAAGTAAAATCGATCGTTAAAGATATCCCACGTTAATGAACCCTTTCATAATATCAAATCTCTTGTCTATTTGCAAAAATAACTTTATGTTTGCAATTTAATTAATCACTGTGCTTTTATAAACCCCAATCAAACAAATTTTCAAAAATTGTTACAACACAGAGGCTAGGGGCCAATGACTTCGTCTCTGGTCACCTTCAAGCTCGCAAATTTTAAATTTACGAAATACATAATATTCGTGTTTCATTGTTTACATCGAGATTACGAAATGGTGCGGTTTTTTGAGGCATCATCAAATTGTTGAGGTTACTTTTATTTTGAGCTGCAGATGGGAAAGATAATGATGAAAATTTTCCATCAAATTTGAAGCATCGTGGGAATTCAAATTCTGCTGATAAAAATTTTTATTACTTACACTAAAGATTTTGAGGATATCACATATTTACATATATTCAAAACGGTTATTCTGGTAAATGGTCCAGGTTCCAGGTGGATGCAACGTGGATTTGTTTTGAGTTCCAATTTAAAGAAGAGCCATATTAACTGGATATTAAGTTATTAACATATTAACGGCTTGTGACTGATATAATCACTTCTACAGTGGGTTGCCAAATTGTTATGAACTCTTATTTCTTATGCTGAAAAATATTTATTGATCACCTCAGAAGCAAGTTCTTTAAGCAAATTTGAATCTTCATTATTTCTTTAGCTGTTGTTGGATGACAGCAAAAGTTATCTAATGGTTTTGGTATACAGTATTACCTCGATAAACGCAACTAGCTGTGGCGAAGCAAGAAGTGTAAGAAAACCCAGTTGAAAATTTCAGATTTCTTTAGTACGGAATAAGATACATCCTTCCTTGCCATTTAAATGTGTTATTTGGTTATTGCAACAGCCACAGTTTGCTTTAGTATCTTTAAAATGTAAATTCTGGTAAATGGTCCAGTGTCCAGGTAGATGCCACTGTTGTCGTTGATATTGTTCCTTAAATTTAAAGAAGAGCCTTATTAACGACTTAAGGATGATTACTATACTGAGTACATGTGTTTAATAACGTGTAAACATGAAAATTGTAGTATAGATGATCAATTCTTAAAGTAAATTCTTCGTAGATTTCAGGCTCTGGCTGTTTGATACATTTTTGATACATTTTAAAACTCTGAAAGAGAATTTGATTAACAACATATTAATTATAACTAAATATGTACAATTTGTGTAATTGATAACCTCCTGAAGCCATAATCCTCAAATGCCTTTAAATTTCCTAGTTTTACCTAAAATGTTCATTGAATGTGAATATTTTTGTGGAATTACAAACCTACTTCTTCATGAATGCAGCACTTTCAAACAACCTTTCGACGTCAATTCAGTACCTCTACCGCCATCTGTAGTCGACAAATGTAATTTTTATACGTTTAAAATTTAGTCTACATAAAAAAGTGAATTTAATTTCAATTCTGATGGAATTATCAAAAATATGTTTAAATATGTAGAGGATATTCTGTTAAATTCACAATTTTAAACGTAATTATTGTAATAAATTTAAAAATCACTCACGAAATCGCGTACACAAACCTCCGATGTGAAGTTGGCCATTTATCCAAGGTATCGCACACAAAGCACAATGAAAACTCTAGTACATTCGGAACAGTATCGACTCTGCTGAAAAGAGAACGCACTTGCCGCCATCTTAGTTGCGTGCTGTCAAATGTTAAAATCTGAAAATTGATAATTTCGTGTTGAGTTTGTTGAAAATCCAAGGGAAATACATAAATTTCGTGCAAGCGAATTGATTGAAATTCAATTAGGATATCATTTAAGTGCTACAACGTATTGCAAACGCGAAAATTTTCATTGCGATTCTCTTGTTTAGCATAAGTGCGAAAAAAAGGAAGTTTTTACATATTGTATCTCTATCGCTCTCGCGTGTCAGACGATCTGTCCGTTCCGTTCACTGTAACAGCTCATACTACAGAGAAACAGAATTAAAACTGTGTTTGTGTGTTTATTTCGTGTTTTGTGTTGTCTCCAATACAGAAAGAGAATATCCATTTAACATCAAGGAATTTATATCCGGTGGAAATTCGTATGTGATAATTCTATATTTAATGCATTTAACCCGTAAAGTGTTTCCGTGAAATCGCCGTCATAAGGATGCCAAATGAGATGTCCCGTACACACGAGTGAATCCGTCAATACAAACGCAATCGATTTTTTCACTCCGAATTGCTCTGGATTTAATTAAATGGTACTAGATTTTTGATTAATTTTCATAAATTTTACCCTATGAATCAATTCTATTTTTGATTAATCATTGAATTCCCAGAAAATCATCATTATGCGCTGCTGTTGTTTCAATATCAATTTCATTTTCGTATTCGTTTTCGTTTCGTTTCGTTTCATTTCCGTTTCGCAGTGAACGTACAGTGAGGTAGTAGTTCTTCCAGACAGTCCTTGCGATGTCCCGACCGAAACCCATACATTTGTAAAAGCTACACATACAATTGAAAATAATTTTACATTTGATTTTCTTAATTTTCCCTTTTGTTCGTTCATCATCAAGTTTTTTGACGTTTATTGACGTTTTCAAATTTTCAATTTTTGTAATTAGTATAATTTGAAATTAACTCCGTTCATGTGCAATCGTACGCAGTGTAAATGACCTTTCTCAATGACAGATACATTGAATTGAACAGAGGTGTACGATCGAATGGCTTCACTTCTAGAAATTCTATCCTCTCACATAGTTTTCGTATGAAATTGTGGGGAAAATGTATATAGGGTCGTTGCCTTCATGATCATGCGAAACAGGCAATAGACCAAACCAACCAAAGAGTTGTTTCATGTGGAAAGTCTTGTTGATGTTGTTAATGTGGGCACGTTCAGCATGTTGAAAGTTTTAATTATTTTTAATTTTCATATTCGAAATTGCCGGAAACTGTTGTGTGAAGTTTGTTTTGAATAAAACCTCCACCCACTCACTCTAATTTCTTCTTATACACACATTCATACATACATACATACATACACGTGAAAAACATGTCTCCAATTCCAACACAATGGAATTTTATGAATGATGCAAAGGAAAGGCGCTAACACGGCGCAGTTTCTCTCCGTTTGTGTTTCGAACAATACGCCCTCTGGTGGATTGCATGTGAACACGACGTGTGAATACACAAATACAAATTACACCATGTGGACATGTGCTGCATTGTCACAGGAATAGTTCTTCTACAATTGACAGCTGTCAACATTCTGACAGATTGTTGATTAATTTGAAGTTTTTAATGCAAGTGAATTGCAAGCTACCTACGTTTTAAATATTTTTTAAATTTTAATCGCTAAATTGTTGAATTCGAATTGTGGTTTTTTGTCGATTTTAAAACGCTGAAATGCATTTAAAGTTGCATGAGCTTTTATCGGTTTGTTGATTAAAAACGCTGAAAAAAACACAAAATTTTGATTACGTGTAAGCACTGTGGCAAAAGTTAAAAACAATTTTTAAGTGAATTTTTAATCAGAATTGTTTGTTGTGCATTTTACGATGAGGTAGTGATTTTGTTGTTTTGTTTATTTCAAATGTTGCCCTCCGTTTGTGCCCTTTGACCCGGAATGTTTAAATCAATTGAACGTTTATTGAATGTGTGGTGACGCATGAATTGCACAATATCCAACCTACCTCAACTTCGTGGCGGACAAGTCTGGACAGTTGGGAAAACATTCACTTTTACCAGACTGGTGGGAAACTTTAGTTTTTGTGTCAATTTTGTGAGATTTTGGGTGTGTGCGAAATGGTACTAAATCTAATTCATTGGAATTTCATTGGAATTGTTCCAATATATGAGCAGGCTGTGCGAATTCGTTTGCTTGTCTAAATTTTGACATCTGGAATTTGAAGTTGTAGAAATTTGTGTTATGATTTGTGCATATTATTTTTAATTTTATCTTCTTTAAAAATCTTTAACTTAAATTTCCACTCAAGTTTACAAATTAAAAAGACGCGCTAAGTGCTTTTGGAAATCTGTTACCCATATTAGTTGGTAGTCCTGACAGCAATTTGACAACTTCAGTCAATTTCAGTTGACGTGTGAAATTCACAATTAGATTTTGATAACCAGCGCCATCTCATTACTTCTACTTCAAGTATTTGTCGAGTAGTGCAACTTTGAATATGGTGCATTTAAGCCTTAATCTTTTGGAAATCGTTATCGAGTGCAAATCCGAAATCCTAAAAGAGCAAACCAAATTTGGATTCCATTCATCATAACAGTTGGTAGTCCTGACAGCAATTTGATAACTTCAGTAAATTTCAGTTGACATGTGAAATTCTCAGTTAATTTGAATTTCATTTGTTCTTCTGTGATTTTGATACGTAGCGCCATCTCAGTATTTCTAGTTCAAGTATTTGTCGAGTAGTGCAACTTTGGTACATACGGAACTCATTCGTGCACAGGGATTTTGTTATAAAACCTGTAGTTGACACCACAGCATGTTCAAATATTA
The DNA here is from genome assembly GCA_963971475.1 of Chrysops caecutiens. Taxonomy (NCBI): domain Eukaryota; kingdom Metazoa; phylum Arthropoda; class Insecta; order Diptera; family Tabanidae; genus Chrysops; species Chrysops caecutiens. Next base: position 6,410,103 of record OZ020569.1, on the reverse strand, counting down.
GGCAAACGAATAGCAGGATATAGGTGAAAGACTGCGTGTTAGCGGCCCGTATCCTGAAAAATAAATACACATAATAAGAGTGCCCATCACCATTAGCTTCGTGTCAAAATAATATCCAAAAAGAAGTTATGAACTCTATCCAACCCACAGAAGAAACTTTTCAATTTAGTTCAACGTAAGATAGAAATTGATTTTCTAATTCCATCAGAACTTTTCAACAACTTATGATTGAAAGATAACCACAACAACATCCTCAACACCCACTGGATTTGTGAAGCACGTGTAGATGGGATATGAAACATGATGAGTTTCATTTAGCCGAGTTATTTGAATGAACAATTCAGATTTGATCTTCACTCAATTAAGCTGTTGACCGTTTGATGGAATTTTCAGTGAGCCGCTGTGTTTAAATCAGTGAAGTTATAGTAACAGGAATGGAAAATGGAAAGAAAACTTGTAATTCATAAAACACTTGATCCTTAATGTTTAAGAACATGTATCATTACAAACGTATGATGTGTTGTTTATCCAACTACAAGACACTTAACCAATCAAGACAGTTATGTGCATTTCCAGCTAAATTCTAACAAAAATGAAATTACCCAATCAACGAAGCCGGATTTGACAGATTGCTACTGCGTAGAGACTTCAATATAGTAGCCGTGTTCTTCTGGTCATCGCTATCGAGTACAAAACCAAAGTAGTAAAAGAACGCACCGGACTTGTTCTCGATAGATTACAAACTTTTGCCAACTTCACTTCACATTTATATGACTTTCTTGGTTTTTTTCCATTTTGTTAGCCCTTGGTTGCATAAATTCCTCACATATTACTTGAGTTTAAATTTTCAAATGAACTGAAAGTTTTGAAGAAGTTTGAATTTTGTGGAATTTAAAGAAAAATTTAGGTTCGTGTCAAGGAAAATGAACCATGTCGCCATCTGGATATTTCTAGCTCAACTATTCTGTTCAGAACAGCAAATTAGTTCCAGTTATTATCGAGAACTAAACTTGTTCTGTTAAATGTATTGGATTTGACAGTTCTGTTCTGTTAGAGTGACCAAAAAAACACGGCTAGTGTAGATATGCGTAAGAGTAATTTAATTGAAAAACTACAAAAAATGAATACAGGTTTTAAATCTTTAAAATTCTTTGGTTCACTTCTTCACTGAACCTAAATCGTATGGCACAGTTCAAATTCATTTTGAGGATTTTAAAATTTTTGGCACGCGATCTAAAGTTGTCTGCTGTCGCTTATGATATTAAGATTCACCTCAAGTCGTGAATATGTGGTTTCATGCGGATCTTGTTGGATGATGGATGTGTCTCAGTCATGACGGTCCTTGTATCACAATTACGAAACGATTCCTTAGGAGATATTCCGTGAAAAAGTGTCTACAAAAAGTAATAAACAGGATAAGATAATGAGATTCTCAGAAGACATACTATTTGCAATGCAGATGTCCATTTCAATTGGCAGTACAATCCAATTGCAAATCACCTTGACTAGATGCATGTTGCATTGATCAGTTTATTTCTATTGAAACTCTGCTCTAGATATGATGAAAATGAAATTTTATAACAGCACACAAAACTAAATTGATTTAAATGAATTTTCAGGGTACAAAACCCGGTTCAATTATAAATTGTGTTCAGTTTGTCTGGATGTTGTTGAGAATTTGTGCTCTAGAGCGATGAAACAACGCGATTTAAGAGATATTCAAGTAATTACGAACGTGATATGAGTAGCTAATTGATATGTATGAGATATACTTTGACCTCACAGTTTCAGTGTGTAGCAACAAAAGCCTAATAAACTTGGTTCTAGAAGATAAACAAAGAATTTCACCAGTTTATCTGAATCAAGCGTAAATTACAAGATAATCTGCTACACATTGGAGGCTTCTTGAAAACAAGAATTTGAACGATTCCATTTGACAGCATAATTGATAGCTATCGGCAGCTTTTCTAACATGATTCTGGGAAGATGGGAACCAGAGACTAGATAATGATTCTGTGTGTTGGTTAAAGTTCGTTAAAGATTTCATGTTTATGAGCTCATAGTAATGATTAACTGCCACCTTTTCCTTTGAACATTTGAAGGCTTCAAATTTTCGTTTGTGGCACTGACGCATTGGGGTTGTTTTTCTTCGTAGTCATACACAAATTTGCAAAACAAAAACACTCCCACGACGGTTTTTCTTCCCTTTAATCCATTCCCTTTATGTTGTATGCATGACTTTCATCCCTCGCAAATGAAATGCCTAGAAATGTATCCCTTATCTCTCCTGGAACGCTAGTCACCACAAGCCACAGGGTTATTCCCTGCTTTTAATGCATTGTGTAAGCTTCAAGTGTATAATAAAGCCCTTTATCATAACACCACCCTAATGTTGTATTCAGCAAACATTCTTTCATGGTTTTCCTTACACACTTCTAGCTACTTCACTTTACTTCAGGTGAAGTTCGAGGGGAGCCCAGATTTTCAGATTACAAGGTTACATTCCACACGTCTTCAATGGCGTTAATTTGACACGGGAGAATGATCACGATAACCGTACGTTTCTCCTACGTTCAAGTTACCTTTGCTGTCCAATGACAGGAAACCCTGCGTCAGTTTGATGTCAATATTATTATTAAAAATACCATGCAACAGTAACGAGGGTGAATCAGCGCATGAAAGTGGTCAAATAAGGTCAAAGGGATACTCGTGTCTGGGTATGAACGATAACAAACTTTCTTCCCTTGAAAATTGTCTACCCCTTGTTAATGAACGATTTGCTTTTTGAAGCGTAAATGCAATCACTGTTTACTGAAGCATGCCATTTTCATTCAAAACATATGGCAAAGCCTGTACTTTTACGGGATATAAGATATTCGTCTTTACGTCTCGTATAATGCATTTGCAAAATTAAATGAAAATAAAGGGTCACAGTCTGTGAAAAGATCACGTTCCATTGAAGTAGTCGCCTTTAGCATTTTCGGAGTAGTGTGTAGACAAAAATATTGAAGAAACCGTTATTCAAGTTTGTTGACAGTTTGCATTTGTGCAATTCTGCCTAATCCAATTTCAGGTCACTTGTAAAATTGTTAACTGGAAATTCAAAGTCCAAATTGAAATGACAAAAACTCGAGAAGCATGAGTCAAAAGTACTATCAAACTAAAAAAAATGTCTCTAATTTATTCAAAGCCATCTATCAGTAATTCATGGAATTAAATGTGTCAGAAAGATAAAGAGAAATATTTCACTGATTCCATCGTTAAGGGATTGTAGATGAAATCATCTCACTCTCAACCATATGTTTCTATATTTATTTGCAAATGTAGACAAAAATATTGAAGAAACCGTTATTCAACTGTTGACGTTTTAAGTTTGTTGACATTTTGAATTTGTGCAATTCTGCCTAATCCAGTTTCAAGTCAATAACCCTTGCAGTTCAATTTTGCAAATGTTAAGTGGAAATTCAAAGTCCAAGCGCTCAGAAATTTGAATGACTAAAACTAAAAAAATGTCTCTACTTTATTCAAAGCCATCTATTAGTCATTCATGGAATGAAATGTGTCAGAAAAAGAGAGAGATAGTTTACTGGTTTTGTACCATATGCTTCTGTATTTATATGCTACAAGATAAATATAAAAATATCCTTTTAATTTGAACAAAATTAATTTATTTCTTTTAGGTCATCGTCAAGAGACTACAAATAAAATATTTTAGTCTTGTTTAGTGCGCGGACATGTCATGTCAGCAAGTCCCACGACTCACAGAAGATCCGTACACATTCACGGAGGCAACATCAACAGTTTCTGCAACATTATTTAATCCACAGGTGATTTAAGTAAATTAATTAAATATTATAATTAATAATTTACATATTTCCATGTTTAAATGTTATCAAAACCATTTCAAATATCTCAAATCACAAGATTCCCAAGAATTCTACGTTTCAAGAACTTGAATCATCCCACACGTTGGAACGTTAACAGTCAACATTGATAAGAAAATCGATTTTCACGTGGATAAACGAATACATCTACATTTTTCTACATTTTCCTACATCGGAACTTCTATAATATCCGATTTCGATAAAAGTATTTTGACCATACAACGATTTAATGAAACTGGGTATCGTTGTTTATTTTCAGTATCAGCAAATTAATCTGGAAAATATCTGAAATAGTACGCTCCACCTCTGTTGATGTGCTGATGCGAGCGACTCCAAGTTTCGAGGGGGAATTCAACCCTCATAGTGTACTAGAAAGAACTTTTTGATAATTTTGGACACGTTCCTGAACATTTTATCGACTAAAGAAGTTTTAAAACTTTGTATCTTCATTTGAATTCAAGTTACTAAAGTCACAAAACTTTTTAGACTTTTGAGAAAAACTTTTGTCTAAACTTTTAAGAAGTTTACTAGAACAACCTCTTTCAAATGCAAATCTAATTAAAAAGTGACTTTTGAGATAATCTCGTGTAAAAGGGTTTTAAATTCTCGCACTGAAAGTATCAGTCAACATGTTCAAGATGATATACACTCAGGAAGTGTGTTACTGAAATAGATTCCGATCCGGAAGAGGGGAAAGTTGAATTTTGAAGATTCCCGCAATGATATAAAACCAGCACATTTGTCATAATCATGAAAGAAAAAAGATAATTCCCCAAAATGTCATGTACACCATTATTTTTGATGACTCCAACACAATTTCATTCTAGTCCACAAGTGACTGGATAAGAGGTGTCTTCGTCATGGCAATAAATTTTACTGGAAAACAATCAAATACGAGAATATCTGAATAAATGAATAAATTTTCACATAGATGTCTGTGACGCAAAAACTTTGTTACATGATTTTCAGTGTTTATATATTTTTCTATTCGAAAAAAGATTTACATTGAGACTGAATGAATTCGTTGTTGATCAATAAAGTTGTTCAACAATATTCCAACTAAAGCATCCTTCGAGAAGTTAAAGAAAAACAACTGGAGATATCCTTGACAACGAACGTTCATCTAGTTGCGTAGTAGGCAACTTTTTCTTTAACTTCTTTAATACGTTTTTGTTCAAGTTATTTGAGTTATTTTTGTAATTTTCTTGTTTTCTTTTCATGAAAAACATGAAATCAAACCGTGAAGTAAAGTAAATTTTCTCGGGTTTCTTTTGTTTCTTGGAGCATAAGAAAAATTGAGGTATTCAACTTTACTAGACTACATATCTTTATATATTACATAGACGTGTAATTCATCACCGTCTATACTAAGTGATTTTGAAAGTATAAAATGAATTTGTCTGAACGTATTAACCGCGAAACGGCAGACAGCTGACGTTGTTCTGTTGTTATGCAAATGCGAATCAATATAATTGAGTTGATTTCGATATTATAACAGATCAAGTTTTGATGTGTTGTTGCTCGGTAACAACAGTATTCAATTAATGTTTTTCTTATCTTACTTATCCGAATTAAATGGAAATTCTAAAATATCATAAATTTATTCATCACATAAATACTGATTGTCGTTGTAAATAATTTTATTAACAGAATGTCTCTCGCACACATTTTCTTCGTGATTTGATTTTGTAATAAAACCAGACGACATGTCTCCGTCGCAGTAGCATGTTTGGGGGTATTAAAACGAATGGAAGACGCTTTAACTGAAAATCATTTTGGTTTTATTCGTCTCTTCTGTGAAGATCTTGCCTCAGCAGACATTTTATGTGCTGAACGTCCACGAAATGGTTGCTTAATGTGAGGAATCCAATAAACATTAAATTCGTTATGTGGAATCCTTATCTATTATTGTAAGAGAAACTTTAAAAACTTGAAATCCTCTTTAACAATAAATTAACCATTATCCGTGATTGTACTGTACGTAAGCATACATTCTATAAAAATTATCAAATTATTCGGTGGCGACTATTATCGGCATCTTCTCTTTGTGTGGATATTCGTATACTTCTTCTGTCTCTCTTTCTTTCGATAATATGAACTGATTGTTTTACCTTGACGAGTTTACTTGCATTTCACAACAATTTTAACTTTTTCAAGAAATTCTATTGATTACATTTTTTAGTAAATGTTGACTACTGCGGTTGTGTTGGTAAATTTCGTCTGCTGGTTATGAAACTTTCATCTATCATCATTTTGAAGTTTATTCTACAAAATAAAAAAATTATTTAAAAAAATTTTCATTTGAAAATTGTGAAGGTTCACATCAACAATGACTCTTCCCTTTTTCGGTTGAATTGGGTTGATTACAATTGAAAAAAAAGTAGAAAGGTTGGATGAAACCTTCATTCGTATTTTACGTAAATCATTTGTACAACAGATGAAATACCAGTGAAAGAAAAAAGTTACGTGTTCATAATTAAAAACAGAAACCGAGGAAAACATTCACGTGTAGAAAAGTGTAACGAATGAAAATTCATCATTTTGGAAAATAGTAGTTCATTCACTTTCACATTCTACACTTGGTATAGGCACAACAAATCGTGACTTGCCTAATAAAAATATTTTTCCTATCACTTAGAAATATTTAATTATAGCCACAATAAGGATAATCGCTAATCCGCTAATGTTTCACTAATGAATTTTCCATGGAACGCATTTAGTTAAAGTGTAATGGAATTCAAGTTAAATTAGATACACTCGTAGCAGGTATAATGGTCATAAAATCATTCTATTCGTTAATACATTTTCTGATTCTAGGATGAACCATTCCTTACTATTGGGTATTAGTGAGCAAGGATAGCTCATGAAATATGTCAATTCAATTGCACGCTGTTTCGAAACTCATCAAATGTAAATGAATTTAATTAGATTAGATTGGAAGACAAAACATAGATTGACTTCATGTGGGCTACAGATGAAATGTACAGAATTGTAAAGCAATTCCGCTTTAGCAATTCGATAAAATCCACATTTCATGTTCCAGAACTTCTACAGATGAATGTGTAGTCCAATAAATTAGAAACTGTTTTAAAGTAGAACATTACATAGATGTGTATATGTCCATATTTTATGTTGTAAATTTTAGATTTCATTCAACTCCTAAGAGAAACCCACAATCATTGTGTGCTACAGAATCATGGAATATTTGAAACGTTCTACTTTAACATTATCATGAAAGAATATCTTATTGATTTCTTCATCCTTCTGTTATATATAACGTAACGTAATCAACCCATTTCGTACCACCAACATCACAAAGATTCAGCACAAAGTTTTCTGAAAAATTAAAAAGTTCGTTTGTTATTTTGTTGCTTCTATATAGTATTTTTGTTCCATGGAAACAGTTTCAATTTGTAATGGATATTTGATTGTGAATTGAAAATTTCCTCTTTTCAATTTTTTCTGTTTCACATTAAGGTTTTTGATTCTGAAAATCATGAATCATGGATCTTGTGATTAAAATGAAAATTTTCATGAATATTTCACAAATGATATTTGCATATTCTTCAATTCATTTCATTCAATTTAATTTTGTTAATAGTGCCAATGAATTCATGAATTTCATACTAAAAGCAGGATAAATGTTTTCGTAACAGTTGTTGACTCCTGAAGTCCTTCTTTGTCATAACAGCCACATAATTTATAAGATAATCCTCAGAAGAAACTGAAACATGAATAAAATATCAATTCATTCATTCATGATTCACATTAATACACAAAATTACAAATAATATTTACTCATGGTAGGGTATCGTTTTTGCTTGTACAAGTAACACCACATAACTTAAATGTTTCCAGACGACAGTCACTGCAGCACTGTTAATGAATACATGTGAACTCTAACTCTTAGAAAAAGCAATTAGCTGATCTAGATAAAATTTTTATTAAAATATCTCCGGATACCAAAAAAGAAATAAGAAATCCAGGACCCAAATTTATTTGCTCAGCTTGTATGAAAAACTAAATTAGATAATTGAATTAACTGCGAATTATAAGACATTATAACATGACGTTATACCTTTCCATAGCATTGTTAGTCACTATTGGTTTATAAGTTCAATATAATATGATAATGAGGTTAGCTCAAGCTTTATGGATCAAGCTTCATCAAAGATCAAGCTTTATGGATTATATCAAATAATGACGAGGTGTTTTGACTAACATTTGCCGGTCTCGCTTATTGTACAGGGTGTCCCGTACTTGAGTACATTAAATTGGAGGAACGATTCCTTGACACAAGGGCTGTAAAAAATTGTTTACTAGTTATACCGCGTTTACAGCGCCAGTGAGGAGATTTAGTTTGACAGTTCGACATTTTTTGTGAAATGTTGTGGTGTTTTGTTGTTGTGGTTTGTTTGTAACGTAATTTTTTTCCATTTCCCTTTTAATAAACAGGGGACGATATTTGGCGAATGTACCCCACTCTATTTTACTAATTTTGTTTATTGAAAGCATTAAGAAAAATGTTTTATTTGGGTTTGGTGTCATCTCACTTAAAGAGAAAATGTCATTTTTAATATTTAATAATTTACTTCTCACAATTATCCTTTTTTAGTCAAATTGATAATAAGTATGCGTGGCAAACGTTCACTCCATGTACTTTGTCGACAAATTTAGAATGTATAAATTGCAAAATATGAACCTTTTTCAATGGTTTTATGCTGCACGCACAACATCTGTGCCCTTGATACAATAAAATTTCAACGAAGCTACCAAATGAAGGTAAAGAATAACAGCAGTTAAACAGGAATTTGCTATAATGTTTCACCTGGAAAGAGGCCTTGGATGGTCATAAAGAAGAAACCTTTTTTGAAGTCCAAAGAAGATCTGGTTTCATTTAATACAAAATATATTCCCCCGGGGAGTTAGAATGAATCAAAATGGTATGAGAAGTAACACAGAAATGCTGATATTCACATTTCCGTATTTTCTTCTCTAGGTTTGACTAGGCACAATTTCAAAATTCCATTTACATTTTGTTTTTTGTAAAATTTGTGTAACCTACTATGGAGTAAAGTGAACATTTAACATTTCCTTTTTTTTACAGAACAACAACTTTATATGCAAATTACAATTCAGTTTTTATGGTAGTTTCTATATCAGCAAGAATTTACAATACCACGTCTACACCACAAAATAGTCGTCATGTTGTAACGTAGCATTATAACAATCTGAGAATTTGAAATTTCAAACAAACCGAGATTAAACCGAATAAGTACACCTACAGAGTTGAGGTCAATAATCCCGACTTGTACAGATAGTTACCTGGGTTTTATGTTGAATCATTGCATAATAGTCTCATCTTCCGTCTATCGTCTACTGACCAAACATAGAAATTCCTCATTCATTTCCTTCTACACTTTGTCTACTTAACAAAAATGGACATTACTAACTAAAGCAAGTTGAACAATTTTCTGTTGATTTAAAACTCTCAGTTTTATTATTTTACATGAATTTTACACTATGGTGTCTCTGTGATATTTATCTTATAGCTTTAGAAAGAATATAAAATTTGAAATTTTTCAAAGTGAAAAACAAAAAATATTTCACATATTTTCTTTCAGTGACTTTCAAGTATTAAGGTTGTTCCCCCGCGAAAGCTTTTTTTTTTCGTTTTATTTTTTTATTTATATTTGAATTTTTTCCCAACCGCGTAGAATCTGAAATTAACATTTTCGTGTTGGAGCTTTTGAAGTAATTCAAATTTAATTGTTGGAAAATTCCATAGAAAATTTTGTTTTTGAAGTCGTGGAATTTTATTAAATTCAACTCTTTATTTTCTTATAAATTATTAATTGGAGCAATTATTTGGAATGTACGTTATATTGCCTCAAGTCTGTATTGATTTATTTTATTGAAAATTCTTTTAAAATTTTTATTTTATTTCAGATACACAGACTTTCGCCAATCTTTTCTTCTGGGAATACAAAATCCATAGTCAACCAAAAATCACAAATTTCAAATCAACAGAGAGTTGTGCAGCAAACGCAACAAATTGTGTTGCAACAACAAACACCGCAACAGCAAATTGTTGCTGCACAACAATTACCTCAACAACAGCAACATCAAAAACAACAAAATTCTCCACAAAAATCACCGCAACTGCAACAAAAACAACAAACACCGTCTCCGAAACATCAACAACTACAACAGCAACAACAACAGGTTACAAATAAAACGCAACAAGTTCAGTTGCAACAAATTCAGCAACAAACGTCACCACAGCATCAACATTTCTTAACTTCACGAATAAATGGTCTGACAGCTGTGGTGAATGGAGTCCATAAAAATGCAATTCCTGTTGTATCGACAGCAACCCTTAGCGCTAAAGTTCAGTCACAATTACAATATCCTACCACGAAGATAACAGCAGTGAAATTTCTACAACCCCAATCGCCAGGAACAACAATAACAGTTCCACAATCTCATCCACTGTATTCAATAGCGAAGCAACAACAAACTACTGTGTCATCAACACCATTGACAACAGCAAATCTACCACTTCCACCATTATTCCAAAGGAGTATCACTTCAACAACTCCTATACAACAACAACAACAACAGCAGACAACGTCTATAATTCAGCAAATAGAATTAAATCCAAATCAAAAGAATCATTCCAATGCAACAAAGCTGTTGACAACAACACAACCAGCTTCAATATCAACAGCAACAGCAATCAGAGTGACACAAGCACTTCCAGGTAGCACATTTACAACATATGCATCCCCACCGATATCGTTAGGTCAAGTTAATACACCTATCAACGTTGGCGTTATAAGAAAAGCCCAAATTCCGTTAGGTAAACAAACAAATCCCAATAGCAACAATAACAGCAATAGTAATATTAATACGAATGATGCCAAAACGACGACAAATCCAGTGGAAAATACTAGTTCGAAGAAGAAAATATCTGGAGAATCAATATCACAACAACAACCACAACCACCTGCGCCACCACCACCACCACCTATTACATCGACCAATGATGAAAACACAAAAACAGTTTTTGCGACTCCAGCAAAGAAGGATATTAAAAATTCTGTAGCTCCAATCAAGAAGACACCAAAACTACAGACGACTCCGAATTCAAGAACGAAACGGTCATATAGTCAAACAGCCCATCATGAGGCATTGCAACGGATACCGTCATCAACATCAACAGCAACAGCAACAGCAACCAGTACATCAGGTACAAGTGAATGGCATGCACCAGACTCTTATATATTTGATGGCATATTGCCAGCATTGTCATTGGTTGACTATAAGAAAAATATTGACTATGAAATTGTTCCATGTGTACAAAAGCATTGGTTTGATCCTTTCGAAATGGATTTGTCCATAACTGAGTTAAAGCAGTTGACACGTGAACAACGAATAGAGATACGAAAAGCCCAGTTGAGACGTGAAGCTATGCAATATATTTCAACTAAGAAGTTCCATACTCCAACAGGAGCAAGACGACGTCTTCTGTGTGTAGCGAAAGCTCTTAAGAAACTACGAGAACGAGATGAAACGTATGTATTTTTATATTTGATGATATAACTATTTTATTTTAATAAATTTCATTTTCATTTTAGGCCACCTCCAAAGAAATGCTGTTTCCCAACATGTGGTAATGATGCTTTGGCTTTTACAGCATACTGTTATTTACATATAACCAGAAATGCTGATCAACACCTGTTCCTTCCATGTACAGCAAAGTTTTCAGACAATTCACAATGTCGTGTTCCAGTGTTCGACATAAGCCATGAATTGCCACTGTGTAGAGAACATGCATGGAAACGAGATAACTATAACAGGATAAGTCAAGAGCAGAAACCTAAGAAAACACCTAGAAAACGGCCAAAACCAAGTGCTATGACACGTCCACAGAAAAGAAGTAAAAAGAAGAGAAAACAACAACCATCATTGGCTTCAATGTCATCAACAACATCGTTGCCAACAAGCATTGGTATTCACGACGAGTCGCATCATCATCATGATCATGATGATCATCATCAGGAATTCGATGAACAATTCTTCAACGATATTAAATACGAAATTAAATCAGAAGATGATGTTAATTATGTTATAAGCCAAACTACAACTCAAACAATATGTAATTATGGTACAACACAAGATATGCTAAGTATGTGCGAGAATAGCTCAGCATATGAAAGTTCTGAAGACACTGGAGTTGGTGGTTTAAGTGAGACTGAACTGATGGTCGGAGCTCATGACGTTATTGGTAATGATCTGTGATCATATCGATTGTAATTTCATTTTTAATTGAATATTCTTTATTTTCTTAAACAGAAGAGATTCCACTCGCTGATACTAGATTACTCGAAGAACATGATTTAACAAACGTTCTCAATCAACTACCTGTTGATGCATTCAATGAACTATTCACTGCAGGTAAATGTTGTTATATCACAATTTAATTGTTAACAATTCTTGTGTCTTACTAATGAAGCTTGTTAAACTGTACGCAAAACTAAGCTAAGTGAGAGGTATTCGATCAGTCTTTCTTTTGCAATGATGATAAACCTTTTATTACAATTATCTTCGTGGTTCTCTATAACGTTGATACATCTTCAACTCAACGATCTCTAAATGCCCCAACATCATGAACGAGATTGAAACTAGATTTAAAGTTTAATTATAGATCACACAGGTATCTTGTCATTCAATCTACGGACGTTCAATACAATCTACACAATTATAGTAGATAGGTATAGAAGCATAGGTTATCCTCAAGTCAATATCACTTGTAGCATATTGTCGTTCCATTCTGTCAAGCGTTTTGTCTGTCCTTGTGTCTGATTCAACAAATTCCAACAAACTTGCTATTGGCGGTGATATGTGGCAGAAAGATTGTTAGTTAAAAGGGTTTCTTATATTTTAAGTAAATAGTAATAGAATTATTTTGTTCGAAATAAGTTAATAAAGATTTATGTATATGTGTTTCGTTTAAAAAAACCAAAAAACAAAAAAGAAAATTAAGGTTAATTAAGTTTAACTTTACTTATTGTAATTATTGTATTCTAGACCAGCAAAATGGCCCATCAGAACCAACTCAGGAAGAACAAGAAGACTTAGAACGTGCTCTAGAAGCAGTTAACAATCAAGTCAAATCGTTAACACAAATGCAGCAAATGATCGATGGCGATACAAATTTCTTGGGTGATTTTGTCGATTTAGATGATCAAATTTTAGAAGACACTGATATATGTACAGAAGTTGTATTAAGATCACCAGATGATAATGATATGGAAACTGGAGGTGTAATTATCGGTGCAACAACAAATGACACAAGTGGCTGTAAAGTTGTAACAACAGCAGATATACGTGGACTTGTGCAAACATGAGAAACAGTTCTTAAAAAATCTGTTCAATCTTCAAATAACCAAAAACAGTGATCCTGATAAAATTGTTTCTTACATATTTTTTATTATATTATAGTGAAATATATAAAAAATATTTAGTAGTTAATTATCGTCAACTAAAAAAATCGACTAGATTTCAAAATTTTCATTATAAATTTAAAACAATAGATAAACATTGTAACATTGTAAAAATTGAATAAAACAAAATTACACTTCGTATTCTGTAAAAGTTACAAAATTAGAAAACAAAAAAAAAATTAGTTATGATTAAATAAACAAGACAAAAAAAATTTAAAAAAATTGTATAAACAAATAACAAAAAAAAAAACGAACAAGTTATGCCACATACACGCTTACAAGGGAAGATAATGTTTTAGTAATAATATTAACTAAAATCTAGGATAAATTATTGTGTGGTTTTTATTTGGCTTAAATCAAAATGAAAGGTTAAGACTTTGTGTACGTTGTATCTAATATAGTTTGATGGCCAAGGAATGTAGATCTTCACTATTAGTTGAGTTTCTTTGACTTTAGGCATCGTTATAATTATACGAATACTATATATATTTTACACTATTTTTATTACAATTATTTTTAGTTTAGTTATATGGAAAATTTGATAAATTTTGAATCTGCATTTGTGATTTTTTTATACGAAAATCAAACGGAAAAGAAGTGGAAATGGAAATAAGAATTTTGTTTTTGTAATTTTTTTATACATTTTTAATTATTTTCGAGACATAATAAAGAACCAAAAAACAAAAAAAGGAAAATTGGCACCCAAATTATCCGCATAATTTAATTAAATCGTAAAATTTAAACATGTAAGTTGCATCTAGTGAGAATAATCAACTCATTTCACGTGTATAAAATTGAAGTTCATTAACTTTTTCACTTTATCAAATTATTTTGTTTTGGTTTTATCTTAAGAGCAATTGGAGAAGAAAAATAATTTTTAAAATTAAAATCATAATGAAGAAATTAATATCGCGTTGAATTCGAAAATGATTGTTGTGTAAAATGGGTACCTGTATTTAAGCTTTAAACTAGTAAAGTTTAATTAAAGCAAAACATTCAAAATTCAATTCACGTGAAAACGAATATTTATTATTAATAACTTAAATAAACTCTTTCTGTTTGTTGAGTTATTATTAAGATTTGATTTACACACGAGAAACGCTAATGCAATTACACACTAAATTTAAAATAAACATTTTTCGATACATGAAACAATACGATACCATAAAACGATGTAATGAGTATTAAATGTACAGTTAATTTATGTAAATAGTACAGTAAAACGTAAAATATTTTATTTAAAACAAATAAAACATAATTTTTATATTAATTCAATTTTTGGTTATTGGATGTTTATATGAATTCAATTTTGTTTCTGCAACGAATTGAAGTCTCTAAGATTTGGGAGTCTTGCATTGAGTATCAGATAAACTTTGACCTTATTTTAAAACCCAAGTTGAAGTTGCAGTGAGAAGATTTACTAATTTCTTTTATTTGTTCTTGTGCCGCTTAGTTTCAGTTTTAATATTAAAAATCTTGTGTGACCATTAAGACTTCACAACAGATTGGTTGTATCTTCCATCTAAATTAAATTGACACTTGTTCTTTTAGTTTATGTATTATTTCCACACCATAACCACATAATGTGTTTTTAATCTTTTGTTTGCTGCTTAAACCTCAATACTATTCTCACTAGATGTTTCTGACTTTCTGTAAATCTTAAAACTTTTGTAGCTTTAAAGTCAAACAAAGACGAAAGCACTAGGAATTAAGATGTTATGTGACTGCTATTGTAAATAGAAAGCAACAGAAACTTGTCAGCAACATTCACTCATTATCTCCTGTAAATTGTTTATTATAAATATTTCTAAAATCATGGGCCCTATCGTGAGAATTTACAAAGATATCCTCTTCAATTCAATGACTAATAAGTGTTTTGTAAAATACACCATTGATTTAATTTAAATTTCTTTATGTAGCAGTTATTTTCGTTTAGTTTTGTATTGCAATTATGCTCACATTAAAAATTTTTAAGATTTTGAAAATTGTAGAAGACGTAAATCAGAATTTTGATAATGAAAAAATTTCTTAGAATCTAAAAATTACGTGTATGTGTATAATTCTCATAAGACTATACTTTTTATAAGCTACTTTCTTCAGTATTATTAACAGCTGTGCAATATTCTTCATGAAAATGTATAAATTACCTCACTAAATAGTTTAAAATATACAAATTACATGTATATAATGTAGAAAATGCAATTTGGCTTATTTATGTGTACCATAGACAGTGTATTATCTGTTGAAACAGCTTATACGTTAAATGTTTTATATGTAAACGATTCAATTTTCGTTAATTTACGCTCAGTTAAACTAAAATTCAGTGAATTCTGGAGTCTCTTTTGTTCTGAAATTCCAAGTTTCCTACAATGTCTTCGTGATTCTATTTTAATAACTGAAAATAATATAGAAGCTAAATTAATAAATTGACAGTAACGTTACTGTTACAATTAGTGTACGCCCGAAAATCCATAACTTTCAGCCCTCTTTCTGCTCTTCACTAATCTTTTGCCTTCCAAATTGACCAGGCAATGGAACTACATACATACTAACTCCAAAAATTTAATGGAATAAAATTACGAGAAGTGACTTCATTTACAATTTCCTTATATAAATTTATAAAACACAATCGTTTCTTGTTGCAGACTGGGCTAATTTGGATACCAACATTTCAAAATGGATCTGACATTAATCACTGGAGATTCTAATGACAAGGAGACATCCGCAACATGATTTTAAAAGTGCTTATGGCATTTATCTTTTTAATCGCTGTACAAAGAATAATAAAGGCACCATGTTTTGCAAATCAGTATTTTTCAGTTATGCAAATAGCCTTTTACAGTCTTAATTCATTCACGTATCATCTAAAGCTTTGTACATAAGAATGCTATTACATTTATGTATATTAAAATATAATATTTTAAATAATCTGAATCACAGGAAAAACTTCTGATAACTTTTGCTAATAAGTTTATATCATTCGTTGGGAGACTTCCACGTTAATCAGTATTTCAGATGCTGCGTATCATCACAATTCAATGAAGGCAAAAGTTGAAGTTAACATCCGTCCAAGAGCGTACCGCATATTATTTTGTTTATTTTATGTTTAGTGTTTATAAGAATAACATAATTTATTTAACAATAATTGAGAATTCATAATACTCGAATTAAATTCATAGAACAAATATCATCTACGTACATTAGGTGCTTAAAGTACAAACCAAAATTTAATTTTAAACAGATTGCACCTTTGTTCACATTCATTACATTGTGTTTTTTACCATAAAAGTTAGGAGAAAACATTAAACAAATTGTACCACGATGCATTTACAAAATTATAACAATTAGTATTATTGTAGATAAAACGCTCTATGTGAGTGATGTTTTCGTAAAATTAATAAATTGTGATCAAACCATGTTCATTTTGCTTTCCACGTACGCTTGACATATCACAATGATGTCATATGATAAGTAGGCACGTAGATAATTTTAACAACATAAAAATTAATGTTAATCTAAGGAAAAGTATTAATGAACACGTTATATATATATATATATATATATATATATATATATATATATATATATATATTAACATTTTATTTAAAAGTCTTCAAGTTTGTAAACTACACAGCAACATGTAAAAGTTTACAAAGTTATTAGACTCAATTTCAGAACAAGTGTATAATAATAAAGATATAAGTTAAGAAAAAATCAAAAAAAAACATCTAAGTGTTATTGTAAATTCGACAACATATAGTAAATCAAGAAAACAGCATTTAAATTAAAAGATTTTATCGCTAATAATAATTAACAATAATTATTTTGTATCATAAAAGTTTTGCGGGTAAGAAAGTTTAAAATAATTCCGACTGATCCATTTTAAAGTTCTCGATTACAATAGAATATATGATAAATATTAATATAATTAAATGGAAAACAAACAAAAATTAATTAAAAAACTTAAAAAAGTATAATGTTTTTTCGTGTGCGTAAAAGTTGTTTAATTGTAATTAGGACAAATATTCGGCAAACGTATTAAAATAATAATGTCAGGATGCAAAATGAATATTTAAAATTTAATTATTTTTTAATTTTATTGGAAATAATAATAATATGAAAATCGTTGTATAATCCTATTAAATCGAAAGTTGTTAAATATGTTTCTCGACAAAATAGATAAAATAAATAACAGATAGTTAACTTGAAAGTTATAAATTCTGGAATTCAAATCAAACGAATGCAAGTTTAATTGCATTAAATGAATAATACATTATTATATTATATATAAATAAAATAACAATTTTTTCTCATAATACATTTTTATTATAACATTTTCACATTTGACAATACTTCGTAAATTGTTTTAATCACATCATAAAATTTTTCATCATACAATTATTATCGTTCATATATAATAGTTAAAAATCATTTAATATTTAATTTTAATGTACACATTTAAAATAATTGTATACATATGGACTTCATATAGAAAATAAACCTGTGCTTTTATATAAAAACATGACTTTATTACATTTCTTATATATTTATCTTATTCTCATAACTTTCTTTACTGTTTTGTATCATTCATTAGGTTATTTAACGTAACATTTCTTGGATGTTATTGCTTGCAAACTAATGCAGCATTATATGCGAAGTGGAACAATTAGCTTAGTTGATTCCAAGGAAAGCTTACACTTTCTGCATATTCCCGAGCATTGGTAATCTTTAGAGATCAATGAATAACATTATTATTATTCTTCAAGTATGAAATACAAATGATTCTACTTATCGTTTACATTTGGCCAGTCGTCAGGCTGGTTCCTCCACTTTTAACCAATTCCTAGTAGTTTCGTTCAATGAATTTCTTGGAAAAGTTTCCTGTAACTTAGCTTTCAATGTTGTTTAAGCTTGTCGCGGCGGCAGGGAGGATAGTGGTTGTGAGTTCTCCATGTACACAACCAGCTAACCACACTGCCAAAGCGCTCAGCTTTTATAGTAATAAAATTATGGCTAAAAATTTCAATCAAACTTTCTTTACTGCATGTTAGAAAATGAATATTCTGCATTTGAAATTAATCCAAAATTTCCTTTTAAAAATAACAAACAGTAAAAGCTTAAATCTATTTTTGTAAAATTGCAGCGAAGAAAAAGTTAAAATTTTGCTCAAGAATGTACTTACACGTTTTCGATGTCAGCTAGAACGTGGTTTAGGTTAAAAATTCTACTCGTACCTCTATTTATATGCTCTTGGCTCTTGGATTACATTAGTAATACTGTGATATACTTAATACCTGAATTTTCTTTGTTGTTTATTTTTATTCCTTAAATGAAATGAACTGAATTTGTCTTGGATTTATTCCTGCTCCTCTATGCTGTGTTGTAAAAGTTTACCTAAAATGGTAAGATGGATTATTGTTGAATTGATATACAATATTGAATGAATTTTTTAGTTTTCCTGATCCTTCTTGCTCATTAAGACGTTTTTAATATTTGAACGATCTGCTTTACATGTTTCTTAAGTTTGTTATATCTTGTTACCTGCAACAAAAACATTAATATGAATAAAATCATTTATAAATTACGAATTATTTCTTCTTTGAAACTTTCTTCATGAAAATTGTTGAAGTCTCTTCGGATGGATTGAGAATAATCTCATTTGTTGTTCTGTTGTTGCCTGTAAAACAAAATGTTTCCAATTAACGTTCTTTGAAAATTGTTGAATATTTTATACTTATTAAAACCGAATTAATCCAAATAAACTCTGCACTTTTGATTCCATATGAATTTACATAGATCAATTTCGCATTTGAACTTCAAAGGTGCCTTTTACCCAGTAAAAACTATGGCAGCTAAAATTGTTATTAAAAATTAGTTGATAATCTAATAGAAGTTTAAAAAATTCGCTTTATAAATTGAAAATTATAGAATGAAATATTGTGTTTATAACATGATTGTCATGAAAATTGTACATTTGAGGTTCATTTCTTCTCGAGCTTTGAAGTGCAACGAGGTTATGTCGATTCTGAGCTTTCTCTTGAGGTTAAAAACTCAGTTTTATTCAATTTAATTGCGTTTTATATACTTTTCTATAAATTTTTAAATGGTTTCATTGCAGAAACATTAAGGAGTTTTCAGGAATCATGATAATAAATTGAGATAATCAGTTCATGGAGGCTTGCGAAATCCATGGAGGCTATAAACTTTCTTATTTCAGAGAACTTTTCTTTCTTGTTGGGTTGAGATAATTAATTTAATGATATTATTTTAGGAATTGTTATTGAAGGCCAACAGAAATTCACAGTTTCATAATCAAGTAATTTCTGGAATATATCATATCATGCATAGGAGGAACATTTATGAGTAATTCACCATTAATCAAACATACTCCAGCATAGGGAAGACGTTGGTTTTTACAGATTTTGAATGATTTGAGGATATTGGAAGATCTCCAAAAAGTGACTCTATCAATTTAAGCTATCATTTTCGGTTATCTTTAATGAAATTGTTTATTTAAGTATTTATGACGTATAAAACCATGTTGTAAATGTTCCCAGAATATTACAAATTCAATTATTCATAGAAAATGTGAATAAGTCTTTACCGGAAGGTCTAAACATGACAAATTTGATATAATGTTTGTTGTAAGGATAATGTTTCATGACAAATTCAGAATTTTTTCATTAACTACAGAAGAGTATAAAATATGCCATAGCACATATGATAGGGTTTTAGATTCCTTGCGCAAAATGTTTGCAACATGACTCTGACGGAAGAAATAAGATACACTAGTGGAATTAATTCTGGACACTATATTAATACTTTGACTATTCTTTTGTATACTATGATTGTTTTTCTCATTATTTCAACATAAATTTCTGTTAATTTGTTTTCAATTTTTCCGTTAAAAAAATTGAAAACAGTGCGAGTCTCAAAGAAGCATATTTCGTTTGAAATTTGTGAGGAACTGCAACACTAAAAAGTACCGTTATCTTAACGAGACAATCTGGGAATGCCTTATTATTTTATTCGCTTTTTACTAATTTTGATATTAGTAGTTTTCCTGCATTTTATGTGTTTGAATTTTGAACTGACTAGTTGAATTAAGTTAGTCTAAAATAATACGGTTGAGGTCATATGAAATAAATGCAATCATAATAGCTATATAATAAATAAATGAAGAATTTATAAATTTTTTTTAAAAGTGTCCAGAATTAATTCCACTAGTGTATATGATAAGGAAAGAATTGAAAATACAATTAGGATTTCATAATAGTAAGAAAATGATTGTTTGAGAAGAACGCAGGTTATCATAAGGCTATAAGTATCTTCTAAACTAGAGTATTCTAATAACTCGTTCCATTAAATTTTAGGAAGCTACAATTGCATAAATTCTTTCACATTGAATAGAGATCATAACTAGAGTAATATGATCCTTATAGAGCCAACAGTCACACAATTTCCTGCATTCACACTGATTGCACACGAAGGATTATATAAGAAACACATGTTTTGATTCATTATAAATTTTTATTTATCAGTTTATTGAAAAAAGAAAAAATTTTATAATTATTAGGTTTCCAATTGGTGATGAAGATCCCATCCTGTCTGGAACACAGAGAGTGTGGTGAACTGGAATTAACAATTTTATTTTATGTTGGGCAAAAGACATATTTCACCAACAGTACATGTAACTACAATATCAAAAATAACATCATATAAAAATTGTAACAGTATAATAATTTACTTGTAATACATAAATCCACTAACTATATAAAAGAATATAAATGAAAATAGAATACAGTATAGATTATAAAACATCCACACAATAAAAGCAGACTGTTTGTCCTGGAATG
This sequence comes from Chrysops caecutiens, assembly GCA_963971475.1. Lineage (NCBI taxonomy): Eukaryota > Metazoa > Arthropoda > Insecta > Diptera > Tabanidae > Chrysops > Chrysops caecutiens. The sequence goes on along the minus strand of OZ020569.1, from coordinate 6,388,854 downwards.
TCGTACCAGATAGTGCATTTACAATTGCTAACGAGTGTATAATGTAAATGCACACCTGACACGTACTCCAAAACTCAAAAAATACTTTTGTTAAATTATTATCTTCTGTTTTTAAACAAAATGTTGAAACAACTTGTTTGATGAGTTACATTAGAGTTGTTTTGAAATTATATTTTTAAAAACTCTAAACAAAATTGAAATAATTAAACATTTTATTTAAAGTCTTAAAATATAAATTTATAACTATGTTTTTAACTAAAACTTTTCCATAATCAACAACAACAATTTTATAAACAAAACAAAACTGTGTGACATTCAATCCTTAATTAATAACTAATCTTTTAAGTAAATAAAGTTTTTTAACATATTTTTGTTATTTATTCATAGATATTTGTAGCAAAGATTAATAGAAATAATAAAATCAAAGTAATGGTAAGTTTATACACCTTCCAGAATGTAAAAGCTACTTTATTGTTTGAAAATTTTAATTGAACCAAAATGATTTCTTCTCCCAAATTGTATTGTATTCCAAAAGCTTATATAGTAATTTCTGCATTTATATAAATAAATTTAAACAAAGTGCTACAAATATTTTTGAACAAATGTTAATTGAAACGAAAGTTTTTGTATTTTATCTAACAAAGTGTGAAGCGATTTTTAACATAAACATAAAATATAAAATAATAAATTATTCACTAGTTAAAAATGATTTATAAAATAAAAAGGGTATTGTGTTATTGTAATTATAGGATAACTACTAGAGAAAATGTTTTAAAATCTAATCAACAATTTAATTTGCTACAATATGATCTCAAATGATTACTATAACATTTCATTACAATTTTTAGCATTTCAATAACACATATAATACAAGCATATTGTCATCTTACGCTTTTTGATCAGAATCATTTTTCGATCTCACCAATACATGTGAACATTTTTGTCTGTTACTTGTCAGAGAGAACAACGTGAATTGTTATCAAGTAATATCTGGATTTTTAAAAATATTAACGTTTTGAATGTTTCCAATGAAACTAATTATTAAAATTGATAACTACAAAATTTTCTACTAATGTTGGAGTTTAAGAAGCAGGAAATTCAAGTGACATATAACTAATACTATGATAAAAATACAATTACGAAACGTCAAGAATCATACATCAGAAAATTAGTATTACAAAAATATTTATATTAAAGAAAAACTCGATTTTTAATTTTCAATTTTCATGTCATTCTATCGCCTTGTAATAGATGTTAAAATTTGACAACGAAAGTTAATGAAAGGTCTTGAACCACAAGCCATTGACAAGACGATGTTAGAAAATAACAACAGTATATCATTTTATAATTGCACCTGATATCGGTCACTTATCACTTGAAGATTAATTTGCAGAAACACTTTCGAGTAAAAAGAGAAATACCAAACAACCACGCTCCGATTCCATTTGTAAGGTGTTTTAATTAACCAGTTTCATATCACGGTTGCTAAGTGTTAAGCAAGTGAGTGTAACTTCTTGAGAAATTAAGAAAAACTAACCTGACTTCATTCAGTATAATATGTTTCATTCATTACAGAAATTCAATGTTAACATTTAATGAACAGTTTCAAAGGTAAGTAGGCAGGTTGTTGCAAGCACGAAGACAAGTGGGTTGGAATGTAGGTAAGCTTGGTAGCTTATCATTTCACCTGACTGTTCTGATTATACATATTTTTTTCATCATGTAATTTTCACGTAATTGGTGTATGTATGTAAACCTTTTCAATTTTAATTTTAATTATAATTAGAAAAACCAGCATTGAGGTGAGATTTTTTTAAACAATAATCACATCGTTTAATAATGACAATCTGTGGTATAAAATTGAAATTTTAATTTACGACAAGAACTTGAAGAATGGAAACGCCAAAACAAAGATACCAAATTTTTCGTTCTTCTTTTAACAAAAATCATTCTGTTTCTTTCACTGTTGAAGTGTCATAAGAAAGACATGATAATGAATGGATTGGTGAAAATATAGTATTTACAAGGTACTCAAACCACAGCAAAACCACGAGATCTCAATTGCAATACAATGCGTCTTAAAGAATTGTGATATCAATAACAACTTGACTTTAATCCTACGCATGTTAGTGTCACATTTGCGCCCACAAACTTGTGGATTTTGTTAAAACCAAAAAACATAAGAAGCACAAATTCAGTGGATAGTATCTGTCAAGCCCAGTCAGTCTATCAGTAGGCAGTTATGAACAATTCGCTTTTCAATTATGAAAGTATCATGAACGAGATTTTCTATTCCCAAGCCATTTGAAATTGTTTATTTCTATGGTAACCTGTAAATTTACAATATTATTTATTTGCTTTCTATTTTCGTTTCGCACAAATAGTAAAACTAGTACAAGTTTTTTTATGTGTTTAAAGTTTGTAAGACAAGAAAGGTTATAACAACAATGAAGACAATTTAACAGAAGGCACACCTCCTACTTCTGTTCCTTCATCACCATCATCATCACAGAGGTGTGCGATTGTTGTGTCATTTTGAAGATTTTGTTTTTCAACTTTTACATCGACTTGAAACGGAAGTAACAAAACGTTACGATTAATTTGAAATTGACGTTTCCTGTACTTTGAACGCGAACAGTTCATGGGAATTCTATTTTGCAATTCAAATTGAATATTTTTGTTTATAGGATCGTGAAAATCCGAATGTGTCCATGATAAGTCACAGAGTCATCTAGTTGTCAAAAATGAAGTACATATTGATTGTTACTTCAAAATTTACTTATCACGTTTGATTAATTGAAAATAACAAATTGCAAATGAATTTATTTAATAACATTGTTTTTTGTGATAAGAGAATCAATTAGAGGAAAAAAATTAGTGTGATAAGGGTTGAAGTAAATCTACCAACACCACAAGAGTCTCGTGCGTTTTTCATGCAGAAAAATTTGTTAAATTTTTTTAGGAATTTTTATAAAAATTTGTAGTAAAAAAATCACATGTTCCGTTCATGATAGTAGAAGTGATAACATGACAACGAGTTAAACTACATATACATATAGAGAAATGGTGATAAGGTTTACTGAAATAATATTACGAAAAATGTCGTTGTTTCAAGGGCGACTAAGAAAACTATTTGAAAATGTTACTAACTTAGGCATGATTGTATAAGGGAATGTTCTATTTCGTAATTGTGTTTGTGCTTGATTGAGTGTCATGCCATTTTTGTAACATGAAGGCCGACACTTGCATATTTGTCAAGTTGCAAAATCGTCACTAGAATTTGAATCAGACAGACACAAGATGACAAATTTGAAATTGTAAAGAATGTAGTGAGAAAGGAATAAATTTTGAATTTTTGAATTATTATTAAAATACAACATGCTGCAGATTTGATTCAATATCAAATCAAGTGCAAACTGCAACAGATTATATAACAAGTTGACATCATCTACGGTTGATCATTATAAATTGTTACGTAAAAACAACACTGCCAATGCAACATGACAAACATACCGACAAAGAGTAGCTTGATTTTGATATGGTCACGTCGGAATGAAATGTTAGAATTGCAAATGTAGAACATTCGATGTGACATAGAGAAAGAGAGAAGCATTTGCAAATCTATAAATACTATGTAAAATGTAGATGAACATGTATTTAGTATTTTGCATAAGATAAAGTGGATAGAATTGCATTTTAAACATGCACTACACGTGTACATCGATATGACTGCATTTAGGTACAGAGTGTGAGTTTCAATGCAATAGCCATGAGTACCCTTTTTAAGTACAAGCATGTATAATATATAAATAACACTTGAATGACATATAAATTTAGCTTGAATGTTGTAAATTTCAACAAAGAAAGAGTGTTGAATTTTAACAGTTCGCCAGGTTCTAAATTCAGTACGACACTCACTGTATGTCAGGATATTTATTTTTAGTAAAATCTTGAGAATCATCACTTCTTGTTTGATGCGATGAAATGAGTTTGAAAATAAATCGATTGCTACTAAAACTTAAATATGTATGCTTCACTTAACAAGGGTAAACAAAGGGAAACATACTTCAATTCCATCACTTGATACATTTTCAACTAATGACGAAGAGATGGCGTTGCAAGAATCTTTAACATGATATTTCATTGAATACCTATACAAATATTAGAATTCCTGTTAATTAATTATGAAACATCCATTTGAAATTTTTAAAAAAGGAAAACAATTTTAATTGTGAAAATAAATCATATTAATTGCACGTAATATAAGTGAAAAATCATTATTCATGAATTTTTAACACATTAACTACACATATTTGAAGCTTGTGTAATTTTATTACATGTACACGTTGAAAAAATTTCTTAAAATATGTTAATTTCATAACATACTTAAAAGAAAATTTTTATTTTGTGAAATTTAGGGCACTAGAATTTTGGCAAACCGTCATATTCGTTGGTTCTATATTTTATTTTATTTTACTTTATGGTGGCAAAGGCTATTGGGTTGAAGAAGTATGACGAAGTGCATATTTTATGTGCTTTCAAATTGGCACTGCAACTTGTTTTGCATAAAACCTTGAGGAATGTGTGGAGAGATGCAGAAATTGGGCCTGCATTTTGATAAAGTCGAAATAACGCTAAAAGTAGGCGTGAAATGCAATTATCCAAAATTGTTGGAAAATTCTTCACCCCAATTTGGAGAAATTTCCGTCTGACGTAAATGACATGGAAATTAATCATTGAATTTAAGTGCATGACTCCGTGAAACTAGTACGGAGACAAGGATTCAAGTCAATTACGTGGAAAATCGCTTGGAATAAAATATGTTGAATAACAACGAAAATATTTTGGATACATGCCAGAATAACTGCATGATACACGAAAAATACCAGCCAAATATGAAGAAAACAAATGAAAACATTATGAAGGACATGAAAATAAAAGAATCATTTTAAATTTTATATTTTACGAGGAAAATGACTAAAAGCAAATGAAGGATATTGCGGAATACATTCGGTTTCACGGACGTGATATGCCAGAATTCAAAATGAGAAATGAAATTTTGTAGAACGCCGGTAATTTTGTTAGTGCAAAATACAAATGAACATCTGTCAAAATTTCTAGTTTCTAGAATGTCTCTACTTTATTCAAAGCCATCTATTAGCAATTTGCTGAATAACATGTTGAAATACATGGTAAATGGTATCATTTGATAGTGTTATCCGTTACATATTCAAAGAGGAAATGCGAGAAAATTGAAATTCGTTTTTGTCGCATTTTAAGGGCAGATTTAAAAATAAAATGCATTCGCAAGCGAAAAAGTGCACAATACATCAGTCTCTCTCTTCTTGCCACACACACACACATATATACAAGTAAGTGCATTTCAAATGGCCTTCCTCATAGTTTCGTTTATATTTTTATTTAAAAGTATTTTTTAATTTTAGCAACGTCTTGAAATAAGTGCATTTTCACAAACATACACGAACAGACACGAACGAACACATACAATATACGCGAGGGTAAGAAGTGCAACACTATATTTTTTTGTGTTTTACAAGTAAATGTTGTTGCATAAGTTAAAAAATATAAATTCTTGATGTACTCATGTTAATTACGCCACAGAATTCAGAGAATTCTACTTAATTTCTACAATAAATGTTGACTATTATGAATAATTCAATTTTACGTAACTTATAATGTTAAAAACTTAAAAATAAAATCGCTTCACACTTTGATGAGTTATCGAATTCATGATTTTCATCACTAATAGTATGATTTTCAGTCACTTAATCCGATCAATTTCATATTCAAATTATATCCTTTTCGTTCCCGTTCTGAAAAATAGATGTCACACAAATCTGTTATGCACTTGAACGTTAGCTTTGGCGTTGGCGGTGTTTGAATTTGCGATAAATTGAAATTAAAAAATTTTTGTAATTAAATTAAAAAAGAAAATTCAATTTTTGTTTTATTGCACACGTTAATAAATGTTGTTGTTGATTCGGTGAATAAATTAGCACTGACTCTCTAACAAATTATTACATTCGATGGCTTTCAAAATCATAAGCTCGCAAACATATGAGAAAAGCTTTAGTTGTTTGTACGTGTATGGTATGTGGTGAACTGGCAAACGAAGAAAATTCGGTTCAGTAGTTTTCTTTAATTTTCTCTCTCTGTTTTTCTTACACTTGTCTCATAACCAAACGGGGAAAATTATAGTTTGTATTGAGGAAAATTTTCTACACATTTCAATTCAATGCCGTTTGAATTTGAATTTGAATTTGAATTTGTGAATTTGGCAATCTCTCCACTTGTCTCCTCTCTTTTCTTTTACTATACACACTCATTCAAATACTTTAACACACAAACACAAAAGCTTCAATGTAAGAGAATCAAGTGAATTTTCTATTTTAAAACATTTCAAATGCCATGCTGTTGTTGTTAGGATTGTATGCAATTACTCGAATTAAGGAATTGCACTACAAGTACATTCTGTACACGTGTGAGTGAGCTGCATACAGCTTGTGCATTTTATTTTTTCAAATTTGAATTTCAAATTCAAATCTGTTCACGTGATTGTAGTGTTTTGCTTGTTTCTGTGTTTTAGTTTTTGAAAAATGAAGAATTCTCTGAGGCATTCTTGCATAATTGTAATTGAGACACAAATATGTATCCTTGAAGGTAATCACAATCACAATGACTGCCACCTGTGAGCTAATATAGGCTGCTGTCAGATGAGACGTATCAAACACTTATGTAATTAGGAATGCACTTTTTTGCCATGAGCCAAAATACTGATAGATTCTCTCGAGAGAAATGAGACGAAACCTCTCTTAATCTCATGTGATTCACTGGAACGCATTTTCACGTAAAATTGTTTCAAAATTGTATGAAATGTCACCAGCAAAAGAGGGGAAATTGGAGAAAACACTTTGCAAGTGTAACAAGGGAAACCGGTTGTCAAGGTTTTTTCCTGACTGGATAAATAATTTCCGGTGTTAATTTGCTGTGTACAAAGGTTATCTGTGAATTAGAATTTTTGTTTTCGATAAATCTCTTGCAACATTTGACAAACAAGATTTTATTTATATTATCAAGTTGCAACACTGTTGAGAATTATTTATGTTTTTATGTTATTTTACTTTTGGCACACTTTGTGCAAAGGACTTATTAATTGATTAAGAATAATTGGTAGCGTTACAAATTTTTTGAATTATTACAATTATTACTTGAATTATTTTTGATTAAAAGAAAACAAAATTTGTAAATTAGATCAAAACTTTTGCATTTTCAAATTATTTCGGCTCAACTTTTGAAATGTTTCAATGGCATTAAATCATCAAATGACATCATCAATCATTTGTTATTGGAAAATTTTAATTTAATTGGCCAGTGATTGACCTCGCAGTGACCGCAATTCACGAAATGATGAAAAATTGTCTAATTTCGTGAAACAATAAAAATTTCGAGTTTGGATTCCAGCCGAGAACTTTAAATTTTTATTGATTTTTACAAAAATATAGCTTTTCTGGAAACAAAAATGCTAGGTTTCATATTGTATATAAGAATATGTTAATTTTATTCGTATTTAAATCGTCACAATCAAAACTCGATAACCCGATTTGCAATTTTATATCGAAAAAGTTTCTTTCTACCAACAATGGTCTCGTGAGCTTTATCTAATTTAAATTTGTTTTGTTTTAAAATTTGATGAGAATTTAAAAAATTCCATTCGATTCATGTAAATCAAATTTGATAAAATTTACAACAAATTACGCAACGGGAAAATTTTCCGAAAGGTTTCCATTTTCTGTGTACAGAGCCATCTGTGATTAATGAAAAAGAAGAAGAGAGTAGCGAAAGCAACAACCAAGCTGAATTGACTAAAGGTCACGTCTGCTCTTGATTGTTCTAGGGATTATATGATATTTTAATATTTAATCTTGATTTATGTGAAAAGAATTCCACAAATCGCTTCAAATTTTGGCACAAATGAGCAATTTTGAATTGTCGTCTTTGTGTAGCTTTGGCACCATTTTGTATTTTTTTGTGTGTCAAGTCTTAAAGAACACTCAAAGGAAGAACAGAAGTAAGACATCAAATTAGGTAAATGGATTAAATTGATTTCATCCCATTTCACACATTCTTTTCACAAAGATCGATTCTGAAATTAGCTTTGGTCGATTTGTTTTTTGTATCAGACCACGTTTTGTTATAAAATCAATTCAAAGTTTTAGTTTTATTTGAATAAAAAAAAATTCTTTTTGGCATTGTTCACTCACACAAGTTAATGTCGATTCAAATGTGCCCCAGAAACCTTCACATTTTGGGTCAGAGGAGCTTTTATTGTGTATTGAATAAACTTAAGACGATGCAGATCTTTGAATTTAGAATGAATTTTTATATTTAGAAACTTAATTGTGTCGCAAATTTTGTGATAAATGCATTTTGCGAAAGAGGTGGTTATATAAAGTTGTGCTTTGGCAACGAGAACTTGAATGGTTTTAGTAGCAGTTGGTCAGTCGGCGGAAGACGGTCTTGTTGGCATTATAAGGCAGAACATAAAAGGACTCTAGAATTCAACTTCAGCTTTGTTTGTGAAAAAAGAAGGATTGATGCTTCACTCCATATGTGAGGAAGGGATAACATTTTTGTGACAACGCTCTCTCAAGAGCGAAGAGCGAAAGCCTTTTACTTTTCACTTGCACTTAACATTATGAACGTTCCTCTATCCTTTCTGAGGAACAAAAACATAATTTCTTCAAATGATTCCCAAACACAATTGAATTGAACAATTTTTCTAATTCAATCTGCAGAAATGCCATTGAAATTATTAAAGAAAATCTCGTAAATTTCAAATTCAAACTTTCAAGCGCCATCTTCAATTTAGAATTGAAACTCATTTGTTCAACGACCCAAATTCATGGATTGTTAAAAAAACAATTCGATTTACATAACTGGAGCAGATGATCAAATATTCATAATTGTTAATTTCTAAAATTTAATTATTCATTTTTAATTTAAATTAATAAGTTTCGAATTTGGTTTTATTCCAACCGGATCCGCTCGTGCATCAATAGCAGGCAACCAAATGAAAAATTGCAGCATCACAGGCGTTTTAAAATCAATTCAAGTGCATGCAAGTGGATGCAAGTCGATGGAAGTTGATATGAGTTGAAATTGAATTGAATAGTTTGTTAAAATTTTCACTTACCATTTTGGTTTTTGTTGTTTCATCTGAGGAATTCTGGTGGAAATGTCTTCCATTTCGGTTAATTTAACGTGTGACATTTGAGAAAATTCATTAATACAACTGAGATACCACCAGCTGTGTTCACTACGACAAAATAGAGCGACCACAGAGTGTATCCCAATTGTAGAAACGAAAAATTTGTTCACTTTATTTTAACACTTTTTGTTAATTAACAAATTATCAAAGACGCAAACCGAGTTTAATAAAATATACTTTAATTTATTTATTTTTACTACACTCACTCATTTACTTGATGACGCACGGGCTGTAATTAAATTAATTAAATTCAAACAAACGAAAGATCGCGGGCGTAATCACTTCAAATAAACACAGTGCAGGGAAGGGGGGAAAAGCGATGGAATTAAAGTCTCCACATCGTTAGCTCAGCTGACAGCTTTTTTGCACTTGATGGATGATGGAACGACATTGGGGGGAAGAGGGAATTGGTGTGGGCGGCGAAATGAATGGAATACGGCAAAAACACAATGAGAATGGACAATAAACATTACGTAATCGTGATTTCATACACTCCCAGTGGTCTCCCCACTTCCTCATCCATCCCCCAAAGTCAAATACATCAACACAAACACACACGCAATGATTAGAAAAAGCTTCGTTGCATGACGCTCGTCCCATTTGTTTCTAGTTCTTGTGAACTTGATTCCCGTATCTGTTTCGAATGGATTTTTTTCAAGGGCAACAATGGAAAATGATTGGGGAAAATGGAAAATCAGCAGAACGGAAATATGTGAAAAATTTCATGTGAATTGTGTTAGAATGAAAATTGCATCATCTTATAAATAGCGCTGACATATGGTGAGTTGTCGCCATTTTGACACTGGGAAATTGTCTCAACAACAATAGCATGTCAAAATGTATGTTGTGTGGCGTACTTCACAGCGGACAATTTGTCAATTATCAAAATTTCATAAGAAACCTAAAGCAGGAGGGAGAGGGATGAAGGATAAACTTCATTCCTGTTTTTTCTCCAAGTTTTGCTTGTCACATAAACTTGTTTTTCGGAATTTTTCTTTCACAAAAATTTTTGCTCAGTTGTTTAGTTACAGAACGTTTTAAATTTTGAGCTGATTGCTAATTGAAAAATCGATAATTTATTGATTGTTACATAAAGCTTGATTAAACATTAAACAGCAACCCCTTGAAATAATAACGATACACCATCAAAAGTGACACATTTTCAACCAGCGTTAATGTGAAACGCCATCACGAGCGGAAGTAATAACGAATACATTCACAAACGATTGAAATTGATAAAGGACATTTAATTGATTTCAAAATTGAACGAAGACAGAAAATGCAGATTTCCGTAAATTTTATCGAGAGAAACGCGATAAACTGAATCACAACGAATTCCGATACAGAAAATAATATTTGTCTCAAAACACACACAAACACACAAACAAGAGCGGAAGATTTTCCAAACTCGCACAGCACAGATACTCGCGAATGCATTTCGAAAGTGAGATTTGATTGCAAAATGAAATTGCATCTCGTTCCTTGGTAACCTGCTTTATTTCGTGCGAACTAGTGAAACCAGTTCCATGTAACCAGTTCCCTGGAATTATTGCACAAACGCACAAGATGACACCCATTCACTGTCATTTGGGAGGCACCCTTTGAACACAAATAGTATATACACAATACACTGGCACACACACACAACACCAACTCTCAACTTCGATGCACTGATGCATATTGCATACTAAGGAAAAAAACTGCATCCACTCTATTGATTTCACTTACCGTTCTTGGCTGAATTTCAAGTTCAAGTTTGCGCCGCCATGCGCATGTGTCTCGCCTCGAGGGATGTTCCACTGCCCGTCGCCCATTGCCCATTGCCCTCTATCTCCACCTCATCCTCATTTTCATGGAATTTATAATAATCGATGAACATGTTTTATGCAACTGAATTTTGTCGTCCAGGATGCTTCTATCTGGAACAAAAGCAGAACAAACACAAATTAATTATACTTCAATGGAATTTCACTTACATAATACCAACATTAAATGTCAAATGTGACAAAAACACATATAACTTTGAAAACATTTTCTTATATCCAAGTCTATCACAATATCCGGATCCTATCCGTTTTCTACCAGCAGGATATCGATGGAGACGACATCGCCCCATCGTTTGGAAATGAAGTCATGAAGTCTTTTTTTGGCTTAAAAACAATTCTACCAACATTAGAAAACTTGTAGAAACTTCAAAAAAAAGTCGTTATGTCTTCTTCTCGATTTACTGGAACTGGTTTTTCGCGACAACTCGCTGTGAAGGGGACGAAACAATGAGATAAGTGGCAACTTACACGGAACAGTTGTCTCCTTCAATAGTCAGTGCAATTTGAGATCACTCGATGATCTCTATCTCCCTCTGGTGGTGGTGACCTTCAAGACGTCTTTTGATTTAATTATGGTAAATTGAAATTAGTGAATTCTAATTCGACTAACAACAATAACAACAAGAATCGAAAGAAGAAAAAACTTAACGAGTTTTGCACGTGAAACGTTTTTTAAAATTCACGTTTCAATTTTAAAAATAGACGGGGACTGGCAAAAAAAAATTGTTTCCACGACCTTTGGAAGTTTAAAACTCGTTCCGATTTATGGCTGTTTATGCAAAAAGAATGTTTTTCAAATAACAGTATTTTCTTAAAAGGAATGTTCTTTGTAACAATAGCGGAACATCCGGAAAAAAAACATTTGACACGTTCAAGAATAAGTTGAAATATTTTCGACGAACTGCTAATAGCTGGCTTTGAACAGAGTGGAGACACTTAATTGGAGAAATTTTGACAGTTGCGCTTTGGGATTAGCTAACTTAAATTTTGCGATGCAGAAGTTGGCATGAGAATGTTCTCAAAATGTCAGCAAATTTGAAACGTCAAAAATTCAATTTTTATGAAGTCAGCTTTATTAATTGGATACTAAAATCCCTCTTTACTGACTAATTAATTCATTATAAGCTTGAAGAAGATAAAGAGCTAAAGATTCACATATTAATAACTCAATTAGGACTTGATAGATATAATAAATCACGAACCAAAATATAATGTCAAAAATAATTCGATTCAAGAAGAATTTCGTGTTTTGATTTTGGAAAATTCCAATAAAACTTTTTGAATAACGCGTTTGATATCCTATCAAGTTTAATATGATTTAAAAAAAAGTTTTAAATATCACCTGCCTCACCAGGTAGGACGATATTATTATGAACAGTTAATATTCAAAACACATTTTCAACTTTTTCTAAAATAGAAAATGAACTGTGCGTGTTTTATGTTTTTGAAACATCACATTAAAGTCACTAGGGCAACAGTAGAACCGGTGCAAAATAAACAAATTCAATTAATTCCGATTGCATAAAGCCGAAACCAGACAAACATGAGTATCTCATAATATCAGTAGATAAAATTTAAAAACCTAGACAAAATGGTTACGCAATGTCCGGTGATGAATTGATTGGGGAGAATTTTTCCAAGGTGTGCGGACAAACTGCTTGTTTCAAGTATAATTGAGTGAATAAGTAACAAAGTAATATAACTAGGAAAACTTTGTTAACGAAGCCATTAAAAATAATATTTTCTATTAAAAGAAGCTACAAGCGTTTGAGTAATTAGTTATTTTAACAAAGAATCAATTTAATTTTAACGAAACATTTCCAAGGTTTGGTTGATTGTCTTCTGGGAATAATTAAAAATTTATCTTATCTTATCAAACAAAAATTCGAGATAACTTTTCAGAATTGAATTCCAAACGAAAACAAAATTTTAACATCGAAGCGAATCTATGAAAAAGTAAATAAATGCACTTGCTCGCTCTCGCATTGAGTTTCTTATGAATTTCGGCAATTGGAACGATATTTCCAGGAATTGGAGAACAATAATTTCTCAGAACTAAATTTGGAAAGTATATGGTAAATAATAACAAACAAGCTGAACTCGTGGAAACAAGTAAATAAAAGCAACTTCTCGCTCTCGCATTGAGTTTCTTATGAATTTTGACAAATGGAATGACTGCAACTGGAGAACAAAGAGATGCATTGAATATGTGCAATTCAAATCGAAGATGAAATTTTTAGAATTCAATTTGGAAACTTAATAGAAATAACAACCTGGATTCATGATAAGAAGTAAATAAAAGCATCTCGCTCTCGCATTGGGTTTCTTATGAATTTGACAACTGGAATTGCAGAATAACAATTTCCGAGAAATTTGTGCAATTCAAAATCAAAATGAAATCCTCAGAACTAAATTTGGAAACAAGAAATAATAACAAACAAGCTGAACTGGTGGGAGCAAGTAAATAAAAGCATCTTCTCACTCTTGTATTCAGTTTCTTATGATTTTTGACAACTGGAATGACTGGAATTGGAGAACAAGAAGTTCTATCGAATTATTCAATTCAAAATCACCTGTTCATCCGTCACAATGGCAGCTAAAATTGAAAGCTGAAATTGAATTTGTGCATAATTTTGCAGGCCATTGTCAATGAAACCCGCTCAGTGATGTAACACGCGAGCAAATCCAATTAGAATGAAATCAACAAAGTCAAGTTCATGTTCACGGTTGGTAAGAAAAAAATAAAAATTTTTTAAATTGAAAATTACGTCGACACGCATACCAGTGAAACGAAATCAAATGGAATGAAATGAAATGGAACGATAAAAATTTGGAATGCAAGAAAAGTGAATGGGCAGCGTAATTTGATATTTCAATTCGCCTTTACAGGTCAATTCCTGTGCATATTTCGAATATTTCCACGGAATAAAACAAAATGGCAGCGGATGTATTGTGAAACCCTTTCACCCGTCACACACACTAAGACTCTGGGGCTGAGAGACGCAAAATTCCGGTTCCTGTCACTCCTTTCTCTTTTGCCTGGAGCTCGTGCGATAAATCATCCGCTCGAAGATGGTGTCCGCGAGGTTATACCGGGGAACAGGTTCTGCCGGTTACAGAGCACATGATCTGCTGCTCCAAGTGGCGAATATTTCAACTAAAAGTTTCCTCCAATTCCAAGTGCATGCAAATGTTCATGATCACTGCACGCAATGTTTTGTATTCGATTTGGGGCGAATTTCCCTAAAGGTAAGGGAGGAAACTTCTGCACTTACTTCACTTTCATCGAAGAACTTACTCGCCTTGAACTTGAAACCATAAAAACTTTTCAAAGTTTTCCCTTTCTTTCTTGAGCTTTTTTCAAGTTCGTGCGGGTGTTCAATAATCTTCCGTGGATTGTAAGCACTTTTAAACTATGTATTTCTGACTTAACATATTTTCAAAGCTTTAAAATAAACTTTCATTATCCAGAAAGCTGTACTGGACCGATCAAGTCTTCCAGATGGCTTAAAATTCTTTGTTCCAGGAAGCAATTTGATTCAACTCCTTTACCACGAATTAAGGGAACGCAGCAGATGTTTCACGTTTCTGGAGCTCTCAGAAACTCCAATGAGCAGTGGCATCTATTAAGCTCTTGCAAATTAAATTAGCAGGAGATCGACATAATAAACAATTAGCTGATGCACATTATCCAATGCAAATATTGTTTCGGTTCTTGATTTTTGGTAATCAAATTTTATAATTTCTGCTAACACATTTGAACTTTACTTTAATTCCATTGATTTCGTTTTTTGGCAAATAATCACGACACTGATAAAAATATAAAAGAAAATAAATTTGACATATTTTCCAATCCGTAAAGAGCAATAATTTGAAAAATCAATTTTTAAAGCGAACTGTAAGTTGAAAATTGCGAAATTCATAATTGCAGAAGTTGATAAACGAAAAAATCAATCAGATGCGAGGCGCATTACAACACATACTGATGCACAATCATCTCTTGCACATTTAACATTTGCAAAATTAGCAGATGCACATTATCCAATGCACACAAATTAAAAACTTGAAAAATATATTCATCAGAAACAGAAGGTTTTGATTTTGAATTTCTGGTATTTTCGAAATATAAATTCTACCGTATCAGAAATGTAAACAAAATAAACACGATAACCCCTTCGGGGATATACTCACGTGCAACTTGATTTGTGCATTTGGATTTAAGTGGGTTTAGCATATTATCAAAGTGAAATAAAACCGAGCAGCAAAGCTTTTATTCACTATAAAACACATCCGTGACAAGTACAAATCATTTTCGGTTAATGGAAATCACAAAAACACAAAAACAAGTTCTTCTATGTTTTTCGTAGATAAAACCGCAAACATATGACGCAAACACGTGAATGACAAATTCACATTTTCACATATTTTTCCACTCGCATGTCTCTAAATCATATTATACTGTCTCTTTCACACTTTTCGAATTGTTTTTATTTTTATATTTTATATTGAAAATAAAACAAAATTTCGCTGCCAACACGACAAAACCTAGTGAATACATTTTTCACGTGGGCATGTGTGAATGATTCATTTTGTAGAATGTTTTTCACCGTAGAAAAATCAACAAAATATAAACAAAAACGAAACTGTATCATACTCACTCGTTCTAGCACAGCAGTGTCGCCATGTTTCTTTTCATCTCTTTCTATTCAATATCTCCATCAAGTTTGTGTTGGTGTCAATTCAATAATTTCGCTGTCGCGTATTTCGTTTTCATTCGAACACGAACTCCACTTCCATCCCCAAACCCCCCGAGTGCAAGCGATGGTAAAAGCTCTCTACGTTGAACTTGACCTTCGAATGAAATTTTCTCTACTACAAATATCTGAATCATATAATATGTGTTTGAGTGTGTGGTTTTGTTTATCGTTCTTCATGTAGAGAAATGTATCTACAGTGAAAATACAGTGTACGTGGTTAGTAGGTAATATAATTTTATACGTGTTCAAGAAAATTGCACTGCACGTCGTAATAACTTCGATTTTTCACGTTTCTCTACGTTGCCTAATGTCTGTCACGCTACACGGAATGAGTGAAGTAGAATTTCTATATGAATTTTTCCATAGAATCGTTATACAATAGTCATATGCAGATAATTCACGTTTAATACTATAGAAATCTGTTTCTTCCAACTTCCCTTCATGAGATGAGTTACGTTCTTCTACGCCGTTGAGGAACATCTCTTTATGTTACGTATGCTATCTCTTTCATGCATACACAATTTCAATTGATGTTTTTCAAGAATTTTTCCTACAACGCAATTCCTTGTCAAATTAACAACGTATTAAAGGATTTTTCCACAATTTAATTGATAAAACTTAAAAATTTAACACTTTTCCTTGTGATTTTCAAAGCAGAATTCATGAACACATCACATTTGTTATGTTTTATTGTGAAAACGTTTCGATTAACCTGACAAATGTTTCAATCAACCTGACGACGCAATTTATTCGAAATTTTCAAAAATAATTTCAAATTATTCACAAATTACAACAATTCCAAATGAATAACACTTAATTATGGAAAATTTAAGCTTTATTTTGAATAATTTTACAGAGAACTTTCCACAAAACACCCAAAACATCGAAGGATAACAAACAGAATGGAAATTCGTTCACAAGTATTTACGACCGAAGCAACAACAGCAATGACTGCGACGACACACGAACAGAACGAGAAGCTTTGCTACGACGTCAAGATTTTTATTTTTATTTTATATACCCTAATACAAGAATAATGTTTACACAATTGTATTGGTGTGTAGTCGAAATTATAAACAAACAAACAAAAATTTACAAGACTCTACAGGATACGACATGGAGCAGTTCCATGGTAAATTTTTGGGAAATTTTTGGAAAAGGGTTTTAAAACTTCGAATTTACGCATTTACTCACAGTACTGAATGCGGTTTTATTCATCCCTTATTTTGATTATAAGTTAACCTTGAAATCATCCCCATGAAATAATTTTTGCGCACAACTAAAACAAACTTGAGAACTGATGCTGAACTGATGGAAATCCAACGCAGCACTTGACGAAATTTCATTGTAACGCACACACATACAAATCAAAAACAAAAACAACATTTTTTCACATATGTATATGTATGTCATGCCACCGGGTATGATTATCCAATACAGCATATATGAAAAATACTTGTGGTCATCATGATATTTTCGCTTTTTCGTATGGAACAAATTCCACCCCCGAAAGTTGTTTTTCAATTTATTATATACCTATTTCCCCACCGAAGGGATGTTCTTTTTGGAGGATTTCGGTTTGTGTTGTTACGTCGCACATTTTTCGAGACTCGGGGTTGGAGCACTTAAATGATGAAATACGTTCTTGTAAATGACACAACTCTCCTTGGAATGGGGTAGCATCCAAAGCGCACATTTCAACCCTTCATTAGTGGCGATTCGAGAAATGAAAATAATTTTAGTTTTTAGGATTCCATACCCACATGGTGATAATAGGTAGACAATTAAAATTTTTCACAAAGTGTGTACTATTATGGCCGTTATAACAACAAATAACGATTTGTTTTTGGTACGGTTGTACGGAAGCCTTCATGTGCGGGTCAGACTCACACTTGCTCACTTTTTTTGGAAGTGATTTCGAATCGATGCGGAATGCACCAGTCGCCATCTTGAAGATGAAATCAACAGTTTTTGGTTTATTTAATTGAAATTACTAATTCAATTTGTAATGAATAATTAAAGAAATTTAGGCAATTCAATTTACTTTCAATTTTGTTTCGTTTATGCGTATTAGCAAATAAATTAAAAATTACTGCGTCAAAATTTATTTAAAGGATTCTTTGTTAAATTAATTTCATATTCTAATGAACCGAAAAGTGGAAATTTCTTTTACAAGTTATTTAATTTTAACAAGGTATGTATACGATATCCTTCAATTCTTCAGTAATAACAGCAAATTAATGTTTACTTCCACATAAATACAGCAAGGACATTTAAAAAATTGAATTCAAACATTTTTTTTCAAAAGGCCTTCCCAATTGTAGACCTTCATAACAATGCTCCTTGGAAAATATATTCAAATCCTTGACCCAATTTCATTTTAAAGGACATTTTGTGAGGCAAATTAAATTACAGTTTACGTGAAATTCGACGAGGACGATTTCATTTTGAGGTTCTCTATGGAAATTGTTCTGTTATCTAAATTGACCATGGGATGATGTCAGGATATTTGATTTGTTCAAAATGGCTTTGAGCAGAATACTATTTTAATGGGTTATTGATTGTCTGATAGTTGTGTTGGCTAAGATTCTAATTGAATTAACAGAGAAATTAACAGTAACTATTTTAAATAATACAAATGGTTACAACAAAACGTGAAACAACAGTTTCCATCTCGTTCTAGCACAAACCTTGAACTTTAAACACGTTTTTCTCGAACAATCCTTTCCACGAAACTACCCGACTATATCCGATGACTAAATTTTTGATACGGTCCTGTCACAATTGATTGCCTAATGATTACAAGTAGAAGAGGAAGGAGCGTATTTTATGAAGCGTAGTAGTAAGATTCCTGTGTGACACATGCTTGTTTATCAACAAAAGTTTAAATAACAGAGACTGGGATTCCCACTGACAAAGCTCTTCCCTTAATTCATTGTTTCCAAATGAACAAGTCTAGTAAAGTTTCCAAGAAACGTGGTCAGTCATCAGTTTGAAATTTGGAATAAAACAAAAATATCGTTTGGGTGGGGCACACAATGCGCTTCAAATAAATGCCCTCAGCAAAATGACACACAAAACAGGAAGACTCACATTCAGATGATTTTTGTTATTCATTCCATCTCCCTCTAAATATGGTTAAACGTTAAAATACATTTTAAATGCAATTTTCGTATTAACGAAACAAACTACGTTTTACATTTGCGCAGAAACATTTTGTTGTAATAATAAAAACAACAATATTACTCAGATGCATTCAAAGATGGCGCACTACTAGTTTAAATGAATTTTTTATTTTTTTAAATTTTATTATGTAACTACAATATAACGACCATGTGTGGAGTTGTTTCAATGAGTAACGTTTTAATTTGAATTTTTCTCAAAATGGCTACTAGTAATTACGTAAATTGTATATGAATTAATTGCGTAATTCGAAAACGATTTACCTCATTTGAATTCCCATCATTTTTACTTATGTAACTGACGAGTCATGCACGAAATCGTTTAAACACAAGAAAGTAAATAAATCACATTGAGTTCAGACATATCTAATATAAAATGTTAGTTAAATGTTCACTTTGTCACAAGTTTGTGTCAGTTTTAACATTAATACATTCTCGAAATGGTTCCTAATTGAATCAAACATGTATATCACCAATCATATCACATAATAAACTAAATGTCTCTCGTGAATTTATTGTTTTTATATTTAACAAATATTAAAATTGAATTATTTAAAAAATTTGATTTGTACAAAAGTCACTATTCGAGTCACAAGATAAAGAAATTGTTTATAACATTGACAAAATTCACCGGTTTTGCTATTTATAATTCTTGTTAATAATACTACAATTTGAATTTTATGAAATTGCAATAAAACAATTTCAAGACTTTCCACTGCCGTGTCCGTTTGGGAATAAAGTGTATTCTCACAACAAGGATTTCCACAAGACTGTTCTATCTCAGCCTAGTGCCTACAGAGTTGGTTGGATATCACTGTTTATACAAAATGATCAATTTGAAAATATAACATCAACATAACACTAACACAAAGTGTTTTTGTTGTATATAACTAATACAAACGTATATAAAAGTTTTTCATATATAATACCATATAACTGATGCAAATGCTATAGGTACTATATGTCGCAATTGACAGAAATTCGGTTTAACTTTTATACGTGTAAAACAACCTTCACATTGAATTCATATTTGAGAAAGACAAAGAACGGCAGGAAACACATATAAAATAGCGGTTATATAAAATGGTGATATTCATATATGTTTTGGAACTTGTAGAATTTGTTTTGTTTGTGTTATAACTCTAACATTGTACAAGTATTTATCATATAAAACTCTATTTATCATTAAAAATCGTTTTTAGTAGCTTAAAAATAAAAACTTAAATATTAAAAATATGAAAACAAAAATTCAATTCGATTCTGCATTGCGGGATGATGCGCAAGTCAAGTACGAGCGACCTTGACAGTGAACTTGAAATATTCTACAAGAATTTGTAATTGTATTCCATTCAAATCTATATAACATATGTTCGTATTAGTGATAAACTTGACAACACAACTTTTAGTCATACTAACACAATTTCCATCTTATATAAAATAAAAGTAAAATGTAAAAAATATAAAAACAATTTCTACTCACTTGTTCTACATCTTGCAAATTTTTGGTTTGAGTTTCAGCTCCCCGCCCTTGAATTTTGCTCGAGAATCTCGTGACTTCATGTTTTTCATATTATCTCTCAGTTAAAAAGTAGAAAAATTTCTATAGAATCTCTATGGTGAATCATTTGTATGTGTTTGTTTTGCTGCAAATGAGAAAATAAAGAAATTAAATTAAATTCTATTCTAATTAGAAAAACATGAAAATGTATAGCACTTTCAATACCATATGATATCAACTTGTTTCTGATATACATTCATGCTTCTTATAATATAAATATCATTCTAGCGTGTGTTTCTGTGTATTTTATGATGAACATCATTTAGAATTAATAATAGTTTATTAACTACAATACAATGCGAAATACCACAAACTGTTATACACGTGTAAATGCACCAGCTACTCGACAGTAGATGGAGATAATTGCTCTTCCCCTCAACAAACGACAAATGCTGATATCCTGGATGGGTATACACTAACACATGTTTGGCATACCCACTCGCATATTCTTCTCTATATCATAATAATCATATATGATATATAACAGATAATATATGTTCTGCACGTTGCACATGCATATTCTCGTATGTATCTGATATAGTCGCCATGATTTTGTTTTTACTTTTATTTTTAACTGCTCGTTGCAATTTATCAACCATTTGGCATGAAATGCAATTTTTTTTTTTTACTTTTGTTTTACCTCTTAAGGGATTTTTGTATTTCCGTTTTGAAAAAAAAAATTTATTTCATTTTTTCTTGTATTTTCTTTGTTCCCTGTTCGTCTTGAGAAACGATAATATACATTTTTCTTGTTACATAAAAATTTATTTAACTTACAATGTCAAGGGCAAGATATTGCAGTTTTGCGAGAAGATGCACTTTTATTTCATGCAGCTGCAATGACGTCAACGTCTTTTAAATTGAAACATTTTGTGATGTTTCTTGGCACAGATGTTCGATTATTTCGTTTGGGAAGATTATAAAAATTTCTCCAAACATTTCTGTTACCACCTTTGTGCATGTGCTTGCGCGTGGGTTGAATCGAAGAATTGAAAAATCTTATGTAAAAGTGTAGGTTGGAAACAGGTTTTTCCTCCAACTGGCACGTCATACCGATTCATTTTTTTGTGGACGCCTGAAATTTTCAGTGATTTTTTTTTCTCGCGTTTTAGAATTCAAAATGCCCACGACTGTCGCCATCAACTGGAAGTAATTTTTTGTTCATGACGTTACTTTGAAGAAAATTAGAATTTTTTGTGAAAATCATTTAAAAATTTCTCTTCTGTTTTTCATTTGTCAAATCTATTTTTAACATTTTACCACATCAGTTTTGCCAATTTCCGTTGATGTTTATTTTAGTTTTTCATTCAAAATTTTACGGAATGTTTTATTTGTTTTTTCGTTGAAAAATCATTTTTCGCCATGCAAATGATCGCAAAATTAGACTATAAATTTGGATGCCAAAATCCTGAAATTGTTAGAGGGTTTATGGCTTATTTAATATTTTATTTAAAATTTTTGTTTTCATAATACTGCATTCTTGATTTTTGTGAAAGAAATTAAACACCATCCGTTTGAACTGACCTACACGTTCCAGCACAAGGACGATCGTGACTTTCCACTAAATAATTAAAATTCCATTTTGCAAATCATGAATATCTCAAATGCGTTTCAGCCCCCAGGGATCCATAGAAGCTTCTAATTCCATGGTGGATTCATTCACTTATTGAAATTTTGAGAAATATGAAAATTTTCATTCTATTTTCGGATTCTGACCGTGAATTTTTGTGATTGGAAAATTCCGGAATTTGATTTCGTGGGCGTTCCAGTACTTCCGATTTATCGTATGGAGCATTCCAAAAATCCTTGCCACCGGAAATGAGATGGGTACACTCTAATAGCACGGAATCCTGTCAAGATTTAAAAAATGCGATGTAACCTCTGCTAATGGAAAAATCATTTTCCTAAATTCAGGATTTTCTTCTCCCTTTTTCCTCCCAGACGACTGTGAGTAATCGTAAAAATTTAGAGTCGTCTAAAAAAGACGTAACGAAACTACGCATTATCTTTCAGGACGTCTTCAAGGAGTTTCGTCTCAGACATTTGTTGCAGTTGTGGCTGTGTATATCCGTGGGTATCCTGAATTGCGTTTCAACATTTTCACGTGAAATTTTCTTTGTTGCAAACGAAATTTTCCATTTTCCCAATGGCAATGTGAAAAATAAGAAAAAAAAAACAATTTAAATCCCAATGACGACCGCCACTGAACTTTATTGGACGCCTTTCACGCGCCCTAATGGCTGCAAGCGCATGTTTGCAAAATGGGACAGAGTGAAACAACAACAGAAATTAGTCAGGCTTGTGTTGAAAAACGGCCAAGTGATGTGGGGCATTGTGGTGCAAGTTTCAATTGAAACTAGTTGGTCGTCATCCCCACGTTTCGGGGAGGTAAGTGAGGGCAATGGAAAAATCGATTCAACTAATTTCGAAACGCAACACTCAACCTTGACAATGAAAGTTCCACGACGAAGTACATAAGAAGCACAAGCACACACAGAGAGAGGGAGGGAAATATGATGGAGCTTTCCTCCCCACACACACTTACACACTTGCAAGAGACACGATTCAATTCAAGTGAATTTTCTTCTCCAACTGCTATCTGGACGAAGTGTGGGGCAGGAACGGTTTAGGGGTTGAATGGGTACCACCAACAGGCCGGATGGAGAATATTTTTGTTTTTGTTTTTTTTCGGTGAAAACTTTCATGGAGCTTTCACTGACACAAATCGTGGTTTGTTTTGGGGCGTCAATTGGATGTGATCCAAGGCACGTAGTTTTGTATTACGCCATAAGGAAAAATTATTTGTTTTTGTTTTTGAATTTTCAATTTTCTCTTGTCTCAGTCTGGAAAATTCATTTAAGAAAATATTGAAAATCGAATTAAAGCTAATGAAATCTCATGCACGCAATCATGACAAACTGATCCGTCGATACGAAACCGAACATTCATGAGGGAAGTTCACAGAAAATTTGAGAGATTTCAAGAGTAACTTGAGAGAGTGGAGCCAGTTTGCCAACAGCGTTGACTGACGCAAATTCGACTTGATCAACACCGAGAGAATTCAACAGAAGATTTGAGAGATTTCAAGAGTAATTTGAGAGAATGGAGTCAGTTATTAGTTGGTACACATGAGTAGAGATGGTTGGCATAACAGTTGTTTGATTGTTTTGATTCAAATTTCCGTCGATCAACATCGAGAGATTTCATGTGTACTTGTCTTTTAAGATTAATAAATGAATTTGTTCTCAGATCAAAAAGAAATTGATTGCATAAATTCGTTAAACAGTGAATGGAAACATTTGCCTGGAAAAAATACACGACGAGCCTAATGGCCACAAAGTACACAAAAAATACACTTCCGTCCCAGCTTCATGGTGTGCCAAAATGGGGAGCCAGTGCTGAGTAAAACATTAAACAAGTGCTCCCCAGCATTAGTGACTGTTTACATTGGCTCACTTCTTAGAAAACGTTTTAATCTTCTGCAAACAAAATGTCGTCCTGTGACATCATCGTCGCCATCATGGCCATGTGGCAAAATGGAGAATTTTCCATGGAAGGCACTCGGACAAAACCTGGTCTTGCATAGCAATTCAAGAAGTTGGCGTTGTGTAGGTACTTTTTTCCAATTTTTCCACATGATGAGATAAAAAATTGTGGTTCCTGTGCGATGTGAAAACGATAAATCCGAAGAAGATAATATACATCTGTGTGAGTGATAGAAAGAGAGAGTCGATTCTACTGTTTCAATGGTACATCTTAAATAGGTCACCTATATCGATGGCATGATGCTATATAGGTATGAAGCACAAGCGCATCAGGTCCAACTGGCATGAAAGTGAGATTTCAGTGGCGTTGTGTGTGTGCATGTGATCCAACGTGGGGGTAACTGGTTGTCCAGGTGTGATGCACCATGCATCGTTAACGTGGTGTACTTCTGGATGAGATGCAATTCACAGGTCACAGAAATCGATTTTTGTCAAGGCATTATGGCGTTCTCTTTCTTATATCTTGTTCCACCCCATTCTAACTATCAAATACTCTTCCCTTATGTGTCTCCTATTGCCAAGGAAGTTCTTCTTCATTGCAGTCAAAGGATCCGGCCAAGGATACCGGAAATACTATGTGAAGGGAAAATTCATTTCATTTGGCAGAAATTGTGCCACAAAATATTTTATCCTGCCAAGGACAATTCATCTTCAGTGAGGACAGAAAGTTGCATTTGTCCATTTTGATAATCCGCTATTATGTATTAAAAAATTTATAAAAAAAGTCGTTTTTCTGACATTTAAAAAAGCTTTTTATATTTTCCATGACTTTCACTTTGGAGAACTCCTGCATGACTGGGTAATTTTTTTTCTTATTATTATTCTTAATCCAGAATGCACTTTTGGCATTTCTAATTGGTAAATGTCACGTCAATTGCGATAAATTGGATTTTTCTCAACGGGTTTTTCAATAATATAGTGATTAAATTAATTAATGCTATAACTATCCAGTTGAAATGTCAAATTTTGTTGTTAAGAGTGCAAGCTATTGCCCAAATGCATGTTGCTTCGAATGAAAACAACGGGAATGTAGTCAACTCACAGAAATAATCAGTTATCAATCTGTCAAATTGATTCATTTTGATTGGTTAGTATAACACTCAAGCCATTGAAATTAATTTTAAAAAGTTTCATCTTTTGCATGGATTTTCCATTCCTCTATGAATCAATTTGAATAAGTACTATGAATAAGAAACATAACGAAAGCACCGATAATCACGAACTGAAACGCCAGCTATTCAATTTTCATGGATTTGTGTTAGTGAATTTATCTCAGTATGCGTGTGAAAGGTATGAAACGGCGAAGCAGCACTTATTTGACAAACATTTTCTGGGTTTCAGTTTTGCAAGTTTTGTAACTTTGTCTTGAAAGTGAACTTACTCCCAGAAGTCAAGTACATCTGTGTACGGGCTAAGAAGTAATTTCTTCTGTTAAATAAACAACAGCAATTGCTTTGAAATTTAAAAAGTGTTATATGGTGTTAGATACCTCCTTTGAGGGTTGTTATCATCTTCTTTGACTTTAGACTTAGCAGTGCTTCCTTGTGATTTTATATTCGTTGGGGAATCAATGATAAGCTGATATAAGAAAGGCTTCAATCAACTACAAATTTCTTTGATCCGATTTTTTGGGCCTGTATGTCATTTCCAGGCAGAAATCAAAAAGGCAGCTTCAATTGTTTCGATAAACTTCGTTAAGACATTATTATTATTTTATAACTGATAGATATTTAACTCCTTGTATGTGGTGCATAAGAAAACAAAACATGAACTGTACTTTAGGATGTTGTGCCAAGGATAAACCAACGGCTTCTCCACCATCCTACGATGTTCCGTATTAAGACGACGTAAATCCGTTTGGGTCAAGGACAAATACGCTGTTGCGCCATGAAAACGACGAGATGTTACTGCGTTCTTTCCCAGGATAATCATTAAAAATCCTTCAAATTTATGAACGTCCTTAAGAAACTTCGTGAAAATGTCGTTGATTTTCGATGGAATCAAAATCCTTTCAAGGATAATTGTTATTTTGCGCATTATTTTTGGTACGTTGACCAACACCACCAGATGGTTAATGTTTTGTGCTTGAAAATTATTTACTTTTCAAGGATTTCATCATCAGGACGAAATTTCCTCATTAATACATGTTACAAAATTGTATTTTCCAATACTTACAAGAAAAACTCCATGAAATGATGTCATTCACAGCAATTTTCGAATTAAAGACAATTCCGAGCGTTGACATATGGAAAAAGGATATTCCACACAAGTTGAATAATTTTACGTTCAATCACAAAGGAGTCACATCAAATTGAATTACATCACTTGAAAGTGTGTCACTTTGAATTGTCCTTCAGCGAATGGATGAAGTCCTTTTTGTCACAAATTCAATAATAAAACAAACAATTGAAGGATATCACTTTGTTTCTGACGTCAATACCATGAGAAAAATTTTAACTTTCACTCGAACAAGGACTCGTTGCTGATTAGATGAAACATCCTTGGACAATCCTTTCAAGTGTGATTTTCAACAGTCTCATATCACTTTGATAGCACTTTCATATCACTTTGATATCACCTAGATATCACCTGATAAACTTGCTAGTGAACCTTTGTTCAAATTCGTCCTGAAACGAACCACATAAGAGGGACATAAACTGTTTTCCTTCGGATTGAACGGAGCTTTTTGAGCTTTTTTCACAATTCACATCCCCCGAAATACGTTTATGAATGTTTTATCGATCCTTGAAAGTTCATTTTGTTCAACGTCCTTCTGTCAGAGAAAGCTTCTGTCGTAACCTTTAACCTTTTTGAAAAATGTTAGTATAGACACTTGCCGAATGTCCTTTCGTTACATCGAGAAAATTCTCTGCAAGGATGCGATGAACTTCAGGTGCGCGTTTTGGATGTGTAGATCATTATGCTCATGCTGTGGAAATGTCCTGGTACAGAGAATCAAAAGGACAATTTGTTCTGTAATTCCAGGAAGATTGAAGAGACATTTCTGTCCTGGGTCCTTTGAGATGTGTGTATCCTCCAACGTACCACAGGCATTAAATCATTGTGTGATGAAGGGACTCACAGGATGTCTGCTCCAAGGCTCCGACAAGGACGGAATAAACCTAAAATTTCCGTTTTAGATACGTAGATGACCATGTCCTCCTGGGAATGTTTTTAAAAGGACAACCAACGGAACAATTTCATATCATAATTCTGGAGAACGAATCCTTTGAGATTTGCGTGTCTCACGGTGTGGTACAGGGTGCATCCTGTCGATAACAGCTGTTATGATGAAAGAAATCACAGGATGCTTCTCAAGTCAAAGGATTTTATGTTTCAACTCTGAGAGAATGGTGAGGCTATTAGGATCTTTGGAGAGTTGTCTCTCATGGTAAGTGTCACAAGAACATCCTGTACACAAACATTTCTGTCACGTTATTGTGAAGGGACAACAGGATGCTCCTCAAAACAAAGTGTCTTCAAGGATCCAATACATGCAGGAGACGTTTTGCTGAAAATCTTCTTTTGTTACCATCACCCTGTATTGTCAATCACCCTGTATTGCCACGAGACACTTGACACCATCACGAAGTGCATTATTGCATTTAAATTTGCATTTCCACACGGAACGCAATTAGCACGAGCAGCGGGTGAGGCTTTAAAAGCTTATTTCTATTTTTTTCTAGTTTTTTTGCATAACATTACAAAATGCATTAGAACCAGAACCTAACGGATGTCAATCGATTCGACCTTGTCACGTGCGGTTACGTGCAGTTGCACTATTTTACAAAATTCGTTTCAAATAACAAATTAACATGATACACGTGAAACAAGATGGCGGTAAACTCAATTGACGTCACGCCGTAACTTGATTAGAAGCAAAGAAATCTGTCAAAGGATTCAAAGCAAATGTCCTTGTTGGAGTTTCCTTGAAGATACTTTCCTTCAAAACCTCATTTGACTTTATGCGTCCAATTCCCTTAGTTCGTCCACAGGGTTGTTTGTAAACCTTTCACCCTCTGGGTGTCGGTATGTTGATTCTAGAAAGGACATGAGTCGAGAAAAAAGTAAAAGCGGGTAAAAGTTGAATGCATTTAAAGTGCATCGTGTGATTTCTATAAGGATAAAGGATATCACCCTTCGGTGCTTACGTCAATATCCTTTTCTTGATAATGTTTTCTTGTATTCACGTTGGAAATCGGTGAAGGACTTTCAGGATGCACTCCATGAACTGTTTCAAGTCAATAGAGTGCATTCGTGGTTGGTTTACTTTTTTGCTGTTTTATGTGATGTTCATCGTAAAACGTTGGAATGAAATTTAATTAATTTTTATGAGCTTAATTAAAGTGTGAATTTGTATTTGCAGGGAAAATCATTTGTGATTTGATATCAGGTTGACAATTGCACAAAGGACAAATTGTACAAAACGTCACTTTCAACTGTTCGTTGAGTCCATGGGATTTGACACATTGATACCATGCATGATTTTGCAACTTCTTTCTGTCATTTATGTCAGTTATCATTTACTTTGTCTTGCTCCTATCTGTGTTGTCTCTGTCATTCAGAACATTTCACTTCATGTCATCTGTCACTTATGTTTTTCTGCCTTTTGTCATTTATTGCGACAACGTCTGTCTGTCTCTATCTGCTATCATAAATGTTACTCCGTTTCAATCATCTGTCACTTAACTTCAAGCTTGTTGGAAAATCCTGTTCATTTGACAGGTGCTTGTAGCAGATTCAATGTAATGTGAAATGTCAAATTTACTTATGTTCGTTCATGAAGTTGCTCGAGGTTATTCAAATGCGTTTTTGTACTAGTCGAGTAACGAGAGACCTAGAGTACGTGAACAGACCTATTGTTACATTTTCTTCTCTTCTTTGTTTTGTGTCCTCTCTTCTCGTCTCTTTTCTCTGCACTGTATTTTGTCTTTTGTGATTTTAAATTTTTTGTATGATTATTTTGTCACATTGAGTCTGTAATATGTCATCGTCATTTATCAGATTTGATATGATATTTACAAAAACAATATAGCAACTGTGGGACAGTTAAGTAAGAAGAAGTCATTTTTAATTACTAAGCAATAAATGAAATTATTGAATCAAAAGATCCAATTGATAAATACAAAAACTTATAGGTTAGAAATGATTTTTTTACGTTCAAACAAATCTCTCCTACCATTCATTTCTGGAAAATTCAGTAAACAAAGAAAGTTTCACGAAATTGCGTCGTTTCCAAGCCCAAACTCTGAAAGCCTAAAGCCCAAACCTAAAAAAAAGGATATCTTATATACGCGCAGAGAGTTTTCGTTTTGTTTAAAATAAAAGAAATAAAACAAATTTTCGTCCTGAAAGCTTCAACGCGACGATGAAAATATTTACGTGAATCACATGTTCACGTCGGCCATTTTGGTTTTACTTATTTTGAACAACAAAAAATTAAAAAATTGATTCAGGACAATTTGAATTTTGATTCAAATTCAAAAGAAAATATATTCGAAATCATTTCCATGTGCTAAACTCACCAGAACTTTCTTGTAATTAGACGTTTTGACTAAATTTTTCACTTTCAACCAGAAATGTTTTGTTCACTGTAATACGTCGTATTATAAATATTATACTTTTAACATTTTTAAGCTTTTAGTAAGTGAGAAGCTTTTATTTAGTGCGAGACGTCTTTCAGAAAATCGCTACTTGTTGAATTTTAACCGATTTTCTCGTACTGAAATTACCCCGAATTTGTCACTGAATTGTGAGTAATTTTAACACTAAGATAATAAAAATTTGCTAAAATATAAAAATTAATTTTATTTTCTAAACTTGAATAACTCGGAAAAGCTCATCTTCTACTTCGATTGCGATTTACTCAACAAAAATGATGAATGCCAGTATTGAATTTTTCCACCCATGTCATATGGCCAAGTGTTAACACAAAAGCGATATTGATATGACCAACACTGTGTAACGTTTCTAGGCATATAACCGATTCACATAACACATGAATATCACGAAAACATCCGAGAATGTAGGCATGTCTTCAAGTCAAGTTGTTACGTGTCATATGCAGTCGGGTTTCGTGTAGCTTTGCAAGTGTATTCTATTAGTAATAATTGATGAAATGCATTAATTAATAAACACAAAACCTTAGGTGTCTTCGTGTGTTAATTAAATTGTTCTATCTACGTTGATTCAACATCTACAGTCCTTGCAACGAAGTATTGAACGTTTGAAGTAGAGAGGTGTTCTTCCTACCATACATCGAGCGCTTGCGTGGTTTTTGGGAAAAAATTTTTGAAATAAAAATTAAATCCCCTTGTGGAGTCCAAATCGGCTGGGAATTCAGGTGGAGGAGTATTCCATGGACACCATGGTGTCTCAAATTGTTTTTCTCAAAATCACCTTTCAAAAAAGCTCCAATTATACCTGTAAAATTTATGAGCTGTTCAAATTTTCTTCAAAATACAATCCATTTTTTGATTTTCCTCCATAAACTTGAATTTTTGTTTGCTCTACTTAAATTTAAACGATACAAGCGAAAGTTTACTTTCTGAAAGCTTTAGTAAAAGAGCTTTGTCAGCTGATTTTGTTTATTTACTTGTTGTTTTGTTAAATATTTTATTTTGTGAGCTTTTTGAATAATTACATTTCATGAATTCATGAATTCAGCTTTTTGAATTTATTTAAATCTAGTAAAGATTTACTTTTTAAATTTATTCATTGATAAAAGTAATTGCCTACCTCAACTACTTGTTGTCGAAATAAACGACACAAAGAAGACCCAACAAACCAAGAGAATAAATTTTGAATCCACCTCTAAAGCACTGGACGAGTGAGCTACGCACAGAACAGAAAGGAAGAAGAAATGAGAAAAACTATGACGGGGTACTCTTGTCACAATCCTTCTTACCCTCTGAAACGCAGCGGGAAACGTATGATCACAGGGTGAATTGTGAACGTTTGTATTTAGAAACTGAATATTCCGTCCAGAGGCGTACCAACAACACACTGATTCCAAATTAAAAAGGAAAAACCGAAGCTTATTGGAAACTTTTAATATACATTCATTTATTTCTGATTCTTTAGAGCAGTGTTCGCAAACTGTGGAAATTTTTTGAAAGATTCTCCGAAATGACCAGATTTGTGTCAATGTGATACACGTGTCGAAAAATGTCATGACGAATTAGGACTGGTTCTTCAGAATCAAATACAGTTTTTCTAAAATTTTCGTCATTCACAGAAAATGTCCTTTTTCCCTAACTGCAAATAATGCACCTACTGACTTGGCAACAAACCGAACAGTTCCATAAATAGAAACGCCCCCGCCAGGTCTTCGCCTTCGTATACAATCCAATTTCATAGATTTAAACATTTCCTTCGATACTAAATGAGATTTTGTTTGAATGTATTATCCAATATCACACATTTGCAGAAGTTTATCCATTATTAACTGGGTCAAGGACATTTAAAATCAAATATCCTGTTCTACTGAATCAGTCGGAGGTTCTATGATTAAAAATTGTTCATGTCGTAATATGGACAATGTGAATTCAATAGACTCTATTTGAAATGATGTAATTCCAGTTGCTATGGATGCAGTTCTACATAGAGTTTTATCGAAAATAGGATAAAAGAAATAAATTTCTGTGGATGTTGTCCTGATTTTTATTTATGTGTAATTCAATATTTTGATATCCTCTTTCTGCCCACACTGTTTGTTGTTCAGAGAAAAATTTTTCATTTTCTCCTGTTGGCAAAATTGATTCTTAATAACATTTCAAATGTTATCAAACATGTCCTTCGTTCTGTAGCTCAAGGATTCACGTTCAATTTCAATTCTGAATTATCCTTGCATCGTTATATAAACGATGAGGAAATTTATTAGAAGGCAAATTCGAATTATGAAAAATCAGTGTTCTCTAACAAATTTCAATGATTTCGGAAATCGAAAAGTTTGACAGTTGAGATGACAGTTCATACATGACAATAAGATTACGGAATGGCCAAACTATGAGAGTTTATTGACCGAATCGGGAACAGCAAATTTTGAAACAAACTCTTCCTTCGAAATACATTATAAGGAGGACTACGAAATGAGATCTAGTTTTGACGGCTGGTTTTACAGTTCTCAATGATTATACCTGAGAACGTCCATTTGTGAAGAAAACTACCTCATTTTGAGAGCTTCTAAGGCCCTCAACACGGAGCTTGTAAAAGCAAACTAAACTGTTTGGTAACTTGCGTTACAAACCAGTTTCTGACTTGTTAGCGTCCAGGCTCCGCACACGAAGCTACTTAAATTTTTTTTTGAATACCCTGGAAGCTGAAAATTATATAAAACAAGCCATTTTTCAATTTCCGCGGCAAGCAAATAGATTAATTCCTGATTCTGCATTTCCTCAAAATAAAAATGTCGCAAACTTTTTGTCTAAGCGACTCGACATGCAAGTCCGCTGGTGAATGATTACAAACCGGTTTCCAGAAATCACAAACCAGTTTGCAAACAGTATCGCCGTGAGTGTCGTCCCATTTGTTTATATGGGAAGTGATTCAAAGGAAGCTGGTTGCCTTCCGGTAGCTCCGTGTGCGGATGGCCTAGCTGTCTTAATTTTCAATGATCAATTTGAAAGATCGGAAGATGGCCAATCGTTGATAATTTATTTAATAGTTCTCCAATAAATGGAAAGTGAAGAGTCAACAAGATGTAGACATGAATACGAGTATACTCGTATAATACCTTTTAGATCCAGGAAATGTCATGAAATTTGTAAATATTAAAAAAACGCTTTTGAGTAACATCCAGCAGAATTATTAATACAGTTGTGACAGAATTTTTCAAGCACTTCGACCAAACATGTCGAGCTTGTTTCCCCTCCATGACGTCACATTGAATCCCCTCAAAACTATTCCATGAGAAAGTACAAAAAAGTCAATTTCGAGTTTGAAACATATTGCAATATGGTACGTGAATGAATCTATAATTTGCTTATTTGCAAATTGGTGGAACTTTGACATTTCATTCTAACAGTTAAAGTGTCATTGCATTCAACACTCAATAAGAAGAATTTGAGAGACAATCAATCGATAAAGAAAGAAGGTAAGGTGCAGAAGCTTCACAGTGCGTAACAGGTCCGGTTGGACAATTACGTATGCAGAGGCATTCCAGCGACGCCGATTAGTAATTCAAGGCTCGATAGAATCCTCCCGAATCCATCAATCATTATAGCACGTTTCATGGTTGGTTTGGGGGGATTGAGAGTTGAAGGAAGCTCCACATCCCAAATGGTGTCTGGTTTCGTTAACACCATCCCCATTGCGTTCAAGCAGTGTATATGACACGGAGTATCTCTTAAGAATGTAAACACACATTTGCATTACGTATCCACCTCGTCCCGCATGCATATCACACACATGCATGTGACCTAATGTAAAAGTTGCATCCACTACGCCACTGAGCAGGCGTCAAGTGAATGTGACCCACTACACTGAAACGTGGGGAAAGTGTTCCAAGTAACACAGTTTCATATGGTAAATATAAACAAACAAAACCAATACACACTCATATGTGGAGCTTTACCGGCTCTTGGAGACGCTCCATTCCATGCCGCTGTAGGTGTGACCTTGGCCTCTAGAATAAAACGTTCGTATTGACGGCGTGTACGTGTACGCATGGGAAAGGTGCAGATCGATACGAGATGCCAGTCATGGCTGTGTGTGTGGGCTTGTGGAGCAGAGTGGAACAACACGATGAGACGGAGTATACTCCACACTAGCGTGTGCTCTCGACTTCATCACTGACACACATTCACGCAACCAGGTGGCTGGTGTTGGTTTGTAAACTGAAAGTGCATCGCATGGATCGGGCCACCCTCTACCACCCTGTTTAGTAGTGCTGCCACCTGAAAGCTTTTCATTAACTTTCGTGTCTCATTGCATTTAATTAGCTTAATTAGTTCGTCATTGTGCTTGTCACTCTTATCTAACAATGCCTCGTGCACCAAACGCTGCTTGTGACTCATGCACATCAATTGTTTGAAATAAGGTAATGTACAAACTTTTTTATTTAAAAACATTTTGACTTCACGTCAAAAGCTCGTCCCTCAGCGACAGGAACCGGAAGTACGTCATACTCGTTTTTGTCTGGTATTCAAGTTTGCGCAAATCGTTTCTACTCAAAATAAACAAAATGTTAAACTGAAGATTTTCCTGCTTCTTTATTTTAAAAGCTTTTCAACTCATGACGTCATCGGAAAAGCTCTCATTGTGAAAGATTTTCGCTTTGAGAGGAAATTGGTTTGAGGAATGGATTGTGTCCACGATTGAATTTGAGCTTGACGAGTGTCTCAGCTTTATTAATAACAGAATGTCGAAAAGTGGTACGTGTCTTAGATTTGCCACAGGGTACACACAAGCTACTTAAACTAGTTTTATAATTATATGGGTTTTCTGGCTTCTTCCCATAACAAATGAACTTTGTCAGTATTAGATATCTTATAAGTATTCTTTATGCAGTTATAAGGATTGCTGTTATACTATAAATAAGCAAAAGCATTGTCAGTTTAAGTATCTTTTGTTAAGGCCAATAAACAATTTAAACTTCAACTAGTTTTATACAAGTTACGGCTGAAGATAACATATAGCTGTCGAAACACAGTGTATAGTAGATAAGTATATTAAAAGTCGAAACGTCAGTTTCAGAGGCTTGCTGACAAATATTCCTATTGACCAAAGATATAACCGCAACAGGAATGCATAGAGCGAGGCTCAGTCTTAATATTGGGGATAACAGTTTTAAAGTTTTGTTTAATTACATGGTTATTGTGTGTGACAATGTGTAAAGTTATCTGAGAGTTAGATCATTAGAAAACGAAAGGTTCAGGTTTAACACATCAACAGCACAAGATACAAAAGATACAGGAAGGAAGAACCTTAATTGCCATGATTCTGACTCTTTTTTTATAATTGTGTGCCAGGGTTTACAACTCAGGGGTACTGAGTTTTCACCATTGTACCCCTATCCCCCCGGCTTTTTTTACAGAGGTGTGCGTGATCCCCAGTGCCTTGCAATACATAGGTTGTTCACCTCTTTGAGTATCTCGACACCGAGAATCCATCTGCTAACCCTTCCTGGCAATGGTTCATCAGGGTTGTGTCCTTGTAGAGGAAGTGTTTAGGTGTTTCTTTCTTCTCCCCACACCATCTGCACAGGTCCCTATGGGCATAGCAACGTTAAAATTCCAGGACGTTTCGTGCTCTGCGTCTATCCAGGTTGGTGATCGCTTTCGTCCAGTTGTTTTTGCTGTGTTTTGTCAGATAAAATCATAAGAAATTTTATACTTTTATATAAATATCTCTTACGCTACGATTGTGAAGTCGTTTTAGTAATTATTTTGTAACGAAAAACACACTTTGAGTCATGCTGTCAAAACTCAATTATATTCAATAAGTTATTAAATAAACGATCACATCCATTTTGTTTTACAACAATCAGTCAATAACTTTGTGAGCTACACTTTCCGCAAGCCGAAGAAAAGTTGTTTCGAGAAAATATTTATAATCTCCTCCACTCAACATACAAGCTGATCTCACTTCATCTTGTTTCTCTTTCTGGTTGCAAGAACGCTACTCTTTTGCACTGCACTTCGCTGATTTATCCAATTTTAACAAATGCTTATGCGCCTGGAAATAAGAATAGTTTAATTTGGCAACATTGTCGATCAGCTGTTGAACAAATCAGGAAAATAACGCACTATTTCCGCTCTTAA
This sequence comes from Chrysops caecutiens, assembly GCA_963971475.1. Lineage (NCBI taxonomy): Eukaryota > Metazoa > Arthropoda > Insecta > Diptera > Tabanidae > Chrysops > Chrysops caecutiens. The sequence continues at coordinate 6,352,935 of OZ020569.1, read as the reverse complement.
AATTTCTGCCGAATATTTTCACTCACGTTCCCTATGCAAAAGGGAAAAGGATTTAGTGGTTCAACAGGAAAGGTATTTATTCCGCCAATTGATGGAAATATTTAACTGAACGTAAACGCAGAATTTTTCCTACAACTTTTTCATTCTGCAAATTGTGCTTTTTTAAATTACATGACATTAAGCTCAGTAATTACGTGGATTTAACTTTGATTGGTATGCAAAAAGAAAAGTAATTTTTTTCGTTTCTATTTCCATCGATTGAAATTTGTATTGAAGAATAATAGAAATGAATTGCATGACAATCATAAATATCCGGTCGAAGATATTTGTTTGTTCTACACCTGTCACAGTGACATAAACCGGACATTAAATCCTGGAAAAAAGAAAAGTTGAACATTTCTTTTGAACTTCTTTCCAGGGAAGGAACTTCTAAAATAAGGGATGACGAATGGGGATTGAGGGACATTTGTCCGAATGTCACCGACAAGACAATCAAATGATACACAATTTATAAATCCAATCAATCCAAACTATTAACGACATGGGAAGCTAATCCTTCGCTATATTTGTCATGTTTGTCATGTTTGTCATGTTTGTCATGTGTGTGACCTGTGTGTGACCTGTGTCACATTTTTATTTCTGTTGATGACATTTCACTTCAAAGCAAACTCCATAAAACATTTAAAATTGAGTGTTTGTTGTAGGGAATCTGTAACAATTTTGTCCGCACCAACGATAACGTTTAATTTGAACTAATTGGTACGTGGAATACACGTTGAAATAATAATTGCCAGGTGTAACATTTTATCGGGGATAAATGACAAATTAGAGACAGTGAAAGGTAGAATTCAGGTGGCAGAATGACTTCTTAATCAAGACAAATTGTTCCTTGAAACAACTTTATTCTTTATGAGGGACAGAATTGTCCTTTTTCATATTTTCTGAGAACACATACATAGGTAACATGATATCACATGAGAACGAGATAGACACACTTGAACTTTCAATGATCCCGGAAATTTGTTGATTGCCAGGCATTGGGATGTCCAACAGTTGTGGCGGTTGCTGGTTGTCTTGCGGTTGCGGTGTTAGCGGCCAACCTTGGGACTGGCCGCAGGATTTGTTGTCATTTGACAGCTTCTTGGGTCATTGGCAGGTTGGATGTTAGTTCCTCGAAACCGGGCAGAGGTATGTGGCGCAGAGGATGGTTCTGAACATACTGGAACGCAGACAATCTGTCACTGTGCTGTTGGAAGTAGAAATCACTAAAGGGATGAAGGCGTCTTTGGTCGAATGGGGGGAACAGAGCTGGGAATCTGACTCCAGCATGGTAGAGACGATTGTGTGGGGGCAGGTATGCTGATGAATGTGGATGGAGGGTGTGATGAACTGGATAACTGGAAGTGCTCGGAAAATGGATCCCTGAGTGCTTCATGATGTCAGCTGACTTCAGCTCGTCCAGCATTTGATGGGAGGCCAAGTGCTTTTTCAGGTATGCTTGTCTGTCAGGATAGAAATGTGTCACTGTTTGAAATTTAATGAATGTATGGTTTGGCTTACCTTCGGAATCCTTTTCCGCACTCGGTGCAGTTGAAGGTTCCGTCTGATTCCGTTTCCTCGTGGTGTCCTTCGGCCGGGTCCAAGTTAATAACTTTGTTCTGCACCTCAGGGATCTGTTTCTTCGCTGCATTGCTTGTAACCACAGATTTTGGTTTGTGCCATCTTCTGTGCGATGCCAGATTTGCTGGACAATTGAAAACCTGCAGAGGAAGGAATTGGAATTGAAGACTACAAATGCGAAGGTAGAAATCTTTACCTTATCACACTCAGAGCAGCGATATTCGATGTGAACTATCCTGGTGCATCTGTGCTGGGCTAACTGGAACGCGTCATCGTATAAAGTCCGGCACAGCTGGCAGATGTACGACCCGATCTTGTTATCGATGCTGGCAAGAATCGCTTTGGCTTCGTCTGTGATTTCGACGACATTGAAGGCCGGATCGATGTCACCCTTCCTAACCACAAGCTCCTCATCTTCTCTCAGCTTCCTGATGATTGTTCCCGACACAGGACTCGTGTTGTCCTCATCGAAAGCCTGTTTCCTCACTTTGATCCGCTTCTTCTCGTACTTGTTCTTTGTTATTTGCTTCAAGAGACCTTGAGGGGAGATTGGACGATTCGAGGATTGTAAATTGGTGTCACTGGTAGTGGACCCACAATCCTTAAGACTTTCGTCGAAGAGCTTGGCGAAACCCTCGACCGCGCGGTTGTGCAGCTCATCGTCATCATAAACCATTTCGTTTCGCGTAAGAACTCCGGGATTCGGAGGCGCATCCTCGGAGTTTGCTACTGATTTTGGAGGACACATCGGCTGGAGACGCGTGAGCGACGGGGTCTCATCGTCGTTACTCAGAATGTCAACAAACTCCTCATCAGAGTCGTTCGACGACTCATCCTCCGTTATCACTATACTGTCCTCCACCACAATCGGTGGACCGATAGACGACACCATAGTCGGCTCATCACTTCCCGATCCCAGTTTCTCACTGGTGTCCCACGCCGAGTATGAGTTGTCGAAGTATCCGAAGGAATGTGGTCTCCAGAGTGTGTTCTCTTCCGTCGGACGTGATCTCTTTCTCGGTGGAGACGGAGTCGATGGTGGAGTCATCGGAGCTGCTGATGAACGAAGCGACAAATCCAACGGGGATACTATTGAGAGTGGTCTGTTTATCTGCTTCGATTGTGGCAATGAGTCTAGTGCCTGTCTAGGCTCGTACATGAGCAGTGGATCCATTCTGGGAGAGACAAAATTTTAATCAATTTCAGGCTACTCTGACAGGCTACTTTAGCGTCCAGTATTATTGCAAAATATAAAATTTTGTCCGACTCGTGGAGGATTCAACTACACACGGCGGGAAATTTGAAATTTCACTTGAAACATAAGAATATGTAGAATTTATAAACTAAACTAGTTAAAGCATTTAATTTTTTAAGGTATCACTATGAGTTCTGAGAAACTGAGAGATGTTGAATAGTTAATGACAAGTACTACTACATTCTTAAAGTAATTTCTTGACTTTGAATTGTGATAGAAAGGATTTACTGGATTGCACAAGGAACAAACATTTAGTGTTGATCCTCTTTCAATTCCAGGAATGATAGCTATCACCTACAACAGACGATGACAATTTAAACATGAAACTAATCAAAACATGGATCCTAGAATATTAGATCTTGATGCTTATAGTGTCTGCAAGAAGAACCCATCCTTACACTGATATCTGATTCAATGAAGGGAAATCAAAATTTTAACAAAATCTGATACTGTGGCGAGTTTTGCTAGAAATGTGGACTGAAAATTGGCTTTTTAGGAAGAGCTGGACACTAGTTATTTGATGATCTTCTTGAGGATCAAGATTTTCAGCATCAAATGCAGTTGTCAGTTTCTTTCATACAGAAATTTAGTTAACATTTTTAAAAATTTTTTTTGAGTAAATAAAGAAAATCTCGAAATACGTTCAAATTGAAGATATTGAATTTGTCAGAAATGTGTAAACTTGAGAGGGTATTTATTTATCAAAACCAGTTGGAGAAACTGTTGTTAAAAATTTTATAAGACCATCAACAGAAATTACTCTTTAAATTATTCAGAAACAGTCAAAATCCATGAAAATGTGGATTATATACATTTTCACTTTGAAGCGATTTTACACCAGATTTTTATGATTTTTATGTGAATTTGAGTTTTGCATAATTTTCACTAATTAAAAATAAACACATTTGCGTTTTTGAATTATTAAAAAATTAAATCTTTCACAAATTAACTAACATTTTCAATTCCAACGCACTTCCTCATGTGATTACAGCAAAAAGTTCATAATTCCACCAGTTGCCCTCAAAATAAATTTTTGAAAAATTTTCACTGTTAAAAATTTTTCACTTTTCTCACACAATAAAAGTTTATAAATTGCAATTTTGGAAATTTTTAAATTTTGTAAGTAATATTCCTTAAAGCCTGGTCCACACTGTCACAATTTTTCAAACAAAAATCTTTCCTGAATCGGATACGCGGGAATAAGGCACGTCACGAACAACTTGCTGCGGACATACTGATTTCAAAAGTCAGATTGCGAAATATTTCCCTTGTAGTGAAATTGGAAATCTATTTTCCCCGAAGCTTAATAGAACTCAGACGGTGTTCTATGGTGTGTAAGTCCTTCTGTGTGACTGTGTGTATTGCTCATGCTTTCAGGGATATTTGCCGGAATATCGAAATGTTCAAACACCGGATTATTGGTGATTCCTCAATACCAGTACCAGATAATGGGGGTATCCTGGCATAACTTCATCCCCTTTAACTGGGTCCGAATGAGAATATGTTTTTCGTTAGCCCACAATACCAAGAGCAGAAAAAAGAGAATTCCTGAGGAAGATATACGGCGACAAGTGCGCACACTCGTTGCCGCCTACTATCAAAGAAAAGGGTACCAACCCGGTCCCGGCATTTGTAGCTAGAATACAAGTTATTCAACAAGTTGATATACAAAATGCCTTAAGGAACGCCTTTTCCACACACAATCTGGTGTAGATACCTCAACGTTATTTCTCTACTTTTTCCGTTTTACGTAAAAATGTCTTCGAAAAATTCATCCCTCATCCCTCATTTTCCGGAGTGGAATTTATCCAATTCCGGAATGTGCAGATGCTATTACTAAATATTTGAATCTGTGCCCAATGAAGGATTCGATGCTATGTAAAGAGGGAAGCTCTCGAATGGTGGTGTACAATGGATCCTTGTGTTGTATATAATAATAAGCCTGCAAGGAATCAAATGCTTTTGTGCTTCTATTGTAATTCTGGACACATAAATATTTTCGTTTGATGTATGGAAGTCTATGCTGGCGTTGAGTAGAGCTATTGCTAGGATGTTGAGGGAGTTTAGAATGTTGTGGAAGTTGTGGAAGTTTGTTGGTTGAAATTTGGACATTGTTGGCTAATTTTGAAAATTTTTAATTTATTTTCGCTGAAAAGTTTGCTTCCGACATTCCCTGAGATTGGAAAAATGTTTGTTCTTAAACTTTTGTTTCATTTTTTATTAGGAGGAGCTTTGCAGTCCCCAATGTGAGATAGTAACAATAATAAATCAATTATGGGACTTAGTCAACTTAAAATTAAAATTAAACTTAACATGATCTTATCAGGATTTGGGAAAATTACTTCCGACAATGGACGTAGAGGATGTAGAGAAGGAAAAATAAATTCGTTAAACCAGATGAAAAAGTTAGGAAAATGTGTGCCGCATCTGAAGATCGATGTCTAGTATTGCTTGCCGGCCAGACGCTCTTACCACTCCACGCTTTACCCGACATTCATACATACATGCATTTATCTCATAGCACACGATTACATGAAAGCCGTCACAAGAATGAAATATTAACGCCAGCTTGCGGTTCTTCCACGTGCAAACTAGCACTCGCAGCGTGTTCAATGAACAACGATCTCGTAAACACACTCCTGCACTCTGCTGCATCCGAAAATCGAAGTCGAGTCATTTGCTTGCCCGGCTGATGCTTTTACCACTGAGTTAGCAGACATACAAAAATTTTGATCATGTACCACGACCATACAATACCACAAGAGTGAAAAGTTAGCACGTACTGTTCGCAGAACGTCTAAGGAAAGACGATCTTGTGAGCAAACTTCTGTACAAATTTTCTCTCCATTCTTTTCTCTTGAAATTCAGTTGGAAGAAGAGAGGCGAGTGATGTAGGGATGTGAGTGAATGTGGTGTTAATTCAAGACTCCGTCCGTGTATCATTGGAGAAAGTAAGTGAAATTTATTGATGAAATCCTGTTTACAATAATCAAGTTACAAGAGACTTTGAAGAAGCACTAATTGTAAGTCAATTACCTCAGGATTGTTAGAAGCCTGGCTAGCTTTCCTCAGCTTGTCTACCTTAATCCACAAGCAGCAATTGGATTAAATGCAACATGAAATTATTTTTAAAATGCATTTTATTTAATCAACGTAAAAAGGACTCGAAACGAACAAAGCGACAACAACAAGAAAAATATGAAGAAAGAAACAGACAAAAGCTCCTTAACAATAAGAATCCTTAAGAAACCGCACTCAGACGTGAAGGACAAACAGACAAAAGGAAATATTAATCTGGATAAAAAGGTAAAAAGGACGAGAAAGCTTTCATTTTGAAATAGACACAAATATAATGCACTTTCATGTAAGACACTTAGCTATTCGTGAAATGCAATCAAGTTGCTTCAGGTTCGTCCTTATTTTCTTCTTGTTGCTGACTCGTCCTTGTTCTCAATATTTGTCTTGAGAAAATGAAAAATTTTCAAATTGAAGCTTCCTGAGAATGTGGCTTCAGTTCCATCCCTTTTTTCAATTTCGTCCATTTTTTAAAAGCTAACCTAACAAGTGACTTCTACTTGATGTCTTTCGAGGCGTGGCCTCACAACCTCATTTGCATATTTTATTCATGCGGTTTTGTGAAATTTCACTGTTTCGACGGGACTTAATCCGGTTGAAGCTGAAAGCATTCTGGGATTCTGGGGACTTTGAGTTCATCCCTTCAGATAGCTTGGTTTTGGGGGTAATTCTGTTCATGGAAAACCACATAATCAGAGTGGGTTCTGTACAAGGGTACAAAGGGACTTTGTTTCCCACATTATTTTTCAGGATTACAATGATGTCCTGCAGTTGGACAATGGCGGGAATCGATCTTCTCTTATGTGAGTCGTTGTTCATGTGATTCAGTTTCATTCGGTTTGGGTGATGAATAAATAACAACAGGAACGGAAAATCAACAGAAAGTTCTGCAAAATGTTCCAAGTGCCTCCTAATCAAACCGGTTTGACAACATGATAACCGCTATAGTAAATGCAACTTTGAGTTGTGGCACGTTCTGCGAATTCTTCCACACTTGCATTCTTGACAATTGACGAGCGAGCGAGAAAATGTCTCTACTTTATTCAAAGCCACCTATTAACAATTCGACAAATCAAATGTTTGTGTTTGCGTTCCACGTTGAATTGTGTGTAGAATTGATTGGCTGTTGATTTCACAGAAATGTTTTCGTCTAATATGAACAAATAATATTTTTAATTCAGAAAACTTCATCTTTACTTGGCGCAATCCGTTTTGTAGTAAATAAAATTAATTCATTAATTCAGAACTATTGCAAATTCTAGTTTGACTTCAATTTAATTCGAATTAAAACACTTCACACCTGAAGAAAATAGTTCCATTGAACAAAGGAGGAAACCTTTCTATGATTTCTCTGAAAAGCCTAGAAAATTAACTTAACTTGATCTATTCATTTCCAAGCAATTTTCCACATCATTTAATTAATCCTGAATGAATCCTTGAACGCAGTCACCCTGGAGATGCACCTTTCGTACAAACCAGTAGTGCAAACCTTCCCAGAAATTGTTCTTTCCTTTTTGCCTAATTCTGTTTGCACATTCGCCAGCATAATAAGATTACCTCGGATTCAAGGATTAGATTAATCCTGTTGCTTTGACGTTTCATGCCACTATCAACATCATGAATTGGTGGCACTCGTCTCCACCGTCTCCCCAATTCCCTGTCGTCTTCATACATAAATTCATATCGAATTTAAGCAAGTCCTTTTAACTTATTGATTACCTTACATGATTGGCTACACTCAATATCTCCAATAATATCATCCATTATCAGCTCGAATCATATTTGATCAGGACGCAACAGTCGAGGTCCTTGTGTTTCGAGAATTAATTATTCAAAGGATTTTCTGGATTTCGGTAATTACTTGAATAACTCATTATCAATACATTTCACAGTGTTATCACTTGTGGTATAAACAGATTTGGTGGTGATAATAAATGTTGAATAATTTACGAATTTTCCAACTTCATTTTGTTTGCGGTATTATTAATTTTTATTCGGTTTAAAAATTTTACTTGATTTTGAAAATGATTTAACCATAGGGAATTGAGTGTTTCAATCAGGATCAAAATAGATTCCTCTAGATTAAGATAAAGTTCATGGCCTGTGATGGTTTTTGAAAGGTCAAGTTTGAAATTTTCGAATCGAACAGGGTGACCTTAATCACATTGAACTCGAATCGACTTAAGAAGATTTACGAAATTCTTTTGTCACAAGAAGTTTCAACCCTAAGAAGTTGTGGTCATTGAAAGTAATCCTTCAAATTTCTTCATCATCTATATTTTCTATAGAAAAATAACATCCCCTGTATGTATGGTGTGAAGTAGAAAAATTTAATATCATTTTTTTCACACTTTACTGAACGAATGCCTTTGAACTTGGTGGCTTTTGTGAACAAGGACATGTTGGTCCACCTGGACAAACACGGGAAAAATTCTTTTAATGGTCAGTTGGATATAATTTTCACTGTGGCAAAGTTTTCATGCTCCACCAACTGGATGTATTTCTCATCTTGTCGACAATGTTTCACTTTTTAAAAGGAATACCCCAAAAACCGCATTGTTAAAAAGACAACAGTTGAATGAGTTTTTGTTAGTAATTGCATGAAGATATGATGGACAGTAGTTTCCTTAATTACATAACAAAAATGTCGTCTTCATGTCCACAAATGTAATAAAGTCGAAAATTCCAGATGGACTCATGTGAAAGGGAATGCAATAAATCGGTCGACTGCTTTCCCTTGAAATTCTTGCGTAACCAACCATAACAGAATGACGATGACAACAGAACCCTGTTGATGGTCAACCCCAATATTCATCCCTCTAACATTTCCTAATTCCACCTGTTGGTGATTCACCGAAACGTTTGACAATGGAATTCCAGTTAATTGCAATCAAATGTCAATTTTAATTGAAATTGCTAATTAACTTTTAGTTGGAAATTTTGTTCAACTTTATTGATGCGACAAGCCCAGGGATCAGGAGGAATCTATCAGATCTGGTGACTTCAAGCCATTGAATAACTATTATGGATTGACGTTAAGAAAACTAGTGCTGACCATGGGTAACTAACTATATGTACCTTCATGAGTTTTATATAAAAAGAATCGTCCGCGGAAATGGAATTCCAGTGGAACTTCCCAGTCTGGAAGCCAATTGAAGCAACCCGAGATCTCCTCCACAAGCTGGTGTTTTTGAGAATTTTCCTGGTTTTGTGTATCTGAGTGAGAGGAATCCATCAAGATCTCTATAAGGTTCTGTAAGGATTTTCAGCATCCAGTGAAACTCCTCAAGAACCCTTCATGTATCCTTTCTGGGACGAATGTTCCCGGCTCTGGCGTGCTCGTGAACTGATCGTAAAAGGAATCATTCTGCCACTGACACTCTGAGTCGGTGGTACCGTCTTGATCCTGGAAGCAGCTTACTTGGTTCAGCAAATTCTCTACAATCTCTGGAATACTTTCATGAGTTGAGTGTCAGTGGAACTTCCTAAGACGAAACTTCACGAGTTGCCTTTAAAAGGTACCGAACGTATCGCGAATCTTCCTGTATCCCATCGTAACTTACTTAGAATACCTCCAAGTACAAGATGAATCCTAGGAAAGTTGCCAGTTCCATGAAACTTGAAGGCAACACCAACACTTTGGTGTATCTCTTGAAATCATGTGACAATCCAATTTTGTATCAATTTTCCTTTGTGTCTAAATTGAATTTTCCTGGAAAAAATTCAAAAATAGATTTTGATTGATTTAATTTTGCTTTTCCTTTTTTCACTTTCCACCAACAAGGATTAGAGGCATTTGAAAAGGAAGTGAATAAAGATAAACACACACACTACATCCTTTTATCAGGTGAAAATTGCTTCACAAATTTTCCATTTTTCATATGAAATTTTCACAAGTGGTTACAGCTAAATCAGTCCCACAATTTGAAGGACTTTCAAGGAAGTTTTCTTAAGGAACTCAAACGAAATTCAATTTTCCCTGGTCATCCCTTAATCGAAATGGTTGTAGTTCACCTGTTTAAGGGATGAAACTACAGGTTAATTGAGAAGTAATACGTCGACATGTTGAAGAACTTGAAGAGTGTCAAGAACTTGAAGTGTGTCAAGGATCAGTGTGTGATTCTCCCTAATTCCACACCCCATGCACCAAGCAATAACCGTGTCACATTGAAACCCCTCGCGAATTCAAGTGAGTCCTTCAAAAATGAAAATATTTTCAACATTATCCCTTCAATAAAAACTATGAAACACGACGAGGGATTCCATTAGGCTTAATTTATATGCATAGCCAATCTGTTCGAGTTTTATAGAATTTTTCACGGTACTTGACTTTAAGTCAACTTCAAAATCGAGGTAAATTCTTAAATTGTCCCTTATTCCATATTAGAAGGGATGAAAATCCAGTATCTTTTTTTTTTATCTTCAAGTGCTAAGTGATTTTCAATATTTTTGTTACTTATATGACGTTTTATATGCTAATAAATTTATCTTGAGTGGATTTATTGGGATAATTTTTGTCCATGCTACTGGAAATCCTTTCGAATTTAAATTTATTTTAATTTCAAATTAAATTCAAATTCATAAAAATGCTAATATTTTTAAGAAAATAATTCAATAAATCATTTTAAAGGCGTTGCAATGATTTATTTTGTTTAAAATCCAATTTAACGTGTTCGACGCCATTTTGAAGAAGCAATGAACACAATTTGGAAACAACGAAACACTCTATTTGGATGCATTAATGAAAGTTTCCATTTGCGACATCTATTACTCGTTAGTGTTACTACAAATTTGAAAAATCGAATAAACGCCTAGTTTTATGCAAAACAGATTTTAATTCCACAATGAAGACGACGTCGGTGGTAGGAAGAGTAACATCATTAATCCTTTATTCGTCCTTAAAGGAAACTGTTTTTATTGACTGAATAACGCCAGAGGTTAAGATGATATTTCCACCCAGTTAATCTTGTTCCAGTTCGATGAGTGAAAAGATTTACTCGAAGTCCTTCAAGGAAACAAATACAGTGAGAAGGAAACTTTCAAATCTCCGTCCCTCCACCCTCGAGCAGTATTGTCGTACCGCGTTGTTGGCCTCATTAAAATTTCTCCAGAAGTTCTGAAAAGCAATAAACGCTGGTGCTTCTCGTGCAACGAGGTCATGTCAAGCAATTAGGAAACACTTTTAATAATTTTTTAGTTACTTCAACCCTACTGGGTTTCCACCATATTGTTTTGAAGAACATTCAAGACGTCAAAGTTCGTCTATGCTCGTGTGAAATCGCAACATCCGAGTTTTGAAGAATTTTTTAATGAAAAACAAAATAACTTTTTCCATTCTTTTGTCTCTCTCTAATCGAATGAAAAATTCTTGTGTTCCATCAAAATTGTATATTAAAATTGCATTCTTTGGACATCCCTGACATTCTAATTTAATTAGTTACACGAATGAATGCCAGAGTTAATTACGTCATTCAATTATCCAACCCGACCTTTCATGAGGCCAATGAGTTCTATTCAGTGGCGTTGCAATTAGAATCAATTGAGCTTTCATGGGTACACCTTCATTCCATGGACGTCCCTTGATTGGGGAGGGTTGGTTTTTGGGAAGACTTTGATTCAACATTTTTCAACGTAGTGATGGTTTTGACATTTCAGAAAAGCATTGGTGTCGTAATTTTATAAAAGCACCTGCAATCAAACTACGTCAATGGAAATTTCAAGAACTTTCGCACGATGAAATCCTTGCATAGAAATTGAATTATTTCAACAATTCTCCGTGTGGTGGTGCATGATCGTAACATTTTATAAGAACATTGACGTCGCGAATAAATTAAAGCCCCTACAATCAAACGACGCTAATGGAAATTGCAGGAGTTCACATACAACACAACAACCACATTGATATTGCAATATGAGCTTTGGCGAATCTTTAGTTCAACATAAATCCGCGTGATAGTGGTTTTGACACTTAAGGAGAACATTGGCGTGGCGAATAAATTAATGCCCCTACAATCAAACGACGCTAATGGAAATTGTAAGAATTCAAATACGACAAAACAACCACACTGCAATTGTATTATGAGCTTTGCAGAAAATTTAGTTCATCATTTACCCACGTGGTGATGGTTTTGCCATTGGAAGATAGCATTGACGTCGCGAATAACTTAATGCCCCTACAATGAAACGACGCTGATGGAAATTGTGTTAGATTTTCGCAAAAACTTTAGTTCAACATGTCCTCGCAAGGTGGTGCACGGTAGTGATACATGACAAGAACATTGGCGTCGCCAATTAATTATTGCACCTACAATTAAACGACGCCAATGAAACTTATAAGAATTCTTGTATAACTGAATGAACACATGGATGTTGGAGTTTTCATGCCAATTTTAGTTCAACATTTCTCCACATGGTGGTGACATTTAACAAGAACCTTGGCGTCTTGAATTAATTAATGCACCTACAATCAAACCACGCCAATGGAAGTTACAAGACAAATTCTTATGTAGAAGAACGCATCGAATTCCGTGTCAACAAAACGCTTACATGGAAATTAGATATGCAAATTATTTTTTAGTCGCCATGACTTTTAATTGTTGTAAAATTTCTTTTTGTTCGCAAATGTGAGTTGACGATATGACGTTAATTGGGGGTAATTTTTGTAGCAATTAAATTTGTTAAGGTTACTGTTAAGCATCACCTTCTTGAAAATCAATAAAACAATGTTTTGTGGAAGCGTTTAACGTCACGGTAGACATTTGATGTAAAAAAGGTTCACACGTCAGAGCAACAAGTTTCTTCCCTTAACACATGTCGGAGATGAGGGAATGCTTTAAAAAGCGACAAGTGTTACAGAGGAAAAAACTTGAATTCGTATCCAACGAACAACAAACAGAAGGATAGACAGTCTCTTCCGAACATTAAAGGCTCGTTTCCAATGCCAGCTACGTCTGGAGTGTGTTGGCTTATTTGTTCTGCTCGTTTCGCAACCACACACTCCGCCATATGTTCCTCTCGTGCAATCTGTGATAGGATGTATTTCTATTTCCACTCTGGACTGGCAAAAAGTTTTATTTCGGAGCGATCCCATTCGGTGGCCGCGACGAGATCATTCGAAATGTAAGACGAGTTTTTGGCGCCTCAACATGATCATGGAACATGAAGACAAAAACTGTGCTTGCGCTGGTAAAAGTTGGCAAGAGCATCTGTCTGGAAAACACTACCTCACTCATGCCTCCATATGTTGCAATACAATGGCGACATCTACTTGCAGTTAGCCTTACTTAAGACATTTTGACAGCTGATTAAATTGTGTTACAGTAAAATTCACGCTCGCACTCGATAAATTGGTGAAGACTATCGGTAACATTTCTAGCTGTTGGTGTTTTAATTAAATTTTTATAAATTTGACGCTTCAAGTTTCATGAAAATTTCAAAACTTTATCCAACAAACTTTCATCGAAACACAGAAACCCTAACGTGAAATTTGAATCGGATTTAAACTCATGTTTTGAAACTGATGTGAATATTTTATGCAAAATAACCATAATCGTATCGAATTCCAAATATAAATAAAACTCATCCCCATAAACACCCTGTTAACAAGTAATTCCGTTGATCCCTCCATTGAACCTAATCAACATGGCGCTGCTAATAAGGGTGAGATGCCATCGCGGAGTGTTACAATTAACATGTCAAAACCGACAAAACCAGAAAACGGTAACGAACGGGTAATGAAAAATATAAGAAAACCCGGATACCCATTATCGTCTCCGATTTCATTAAACCACAAACCCTTATTAGGGGGTGTGTTCGTTTTAAAAGATGGTGGATGATCTTCGGCGCAAATGACGACAGGACGAGAGAATTCTTTTAATGAGTCTCATTATGAAATCGATCTGGGTATGAGGGTGAACTAGCACTCACCCTTCGATTTAAGGGTGCACATTCCCATACACTACAAATCGGAGTGTGACCAATTTCATTTCGTTTCATTAAATTCGTCATAAAAACGGTAGCAATTGTGCGTGTAAGGGGATGAAGATGAAAAATGATAGAAAAATTTGATTGAAATCACCCTTCGGATCAAATCAAATTTAATAACAGAAACATGTCCTGGAAGTCCTTGCGATTGGATTCCTGTAAACCAAACAGTTTGTCCTTCGTGGATGGATGGTCCACAAGTGGATTTGATTCACCACAACTTCCGAAACGATTCCGGTAAATTTGAACGGCATTTGAACCCTTGAATCAAATCGAAGATGATTTTTTTTGGAGGGTGTTGAAGGACGAAGGATGGGAAAATGTTGAAGGCCTTAGATCCTTTTGAGTTTCAGGGAGTAAATTGAGTTGTTACGAATTGTCTGGGAGGGATGGGTAATTTGTCGCATTTTCTTTTAGAGATAAATCTCCTGTTCACACATCCTTGCCAAATATCTTTGTCGAATATCCTTGACAAAATTCCAAGGATGCTTGGTGGTAGGTGAACTAACATCTTTGGGGGAGACACAAGATTAGGTAAATTCCATTTAGAAATTTTTCTTGTGCTGAGAATTCTTGCAAAAAAGGAAAAAAAGGACTTAGCAAGGATTCATGAACTCCTGTTCGTTTGATGGATGAAATTAAACAAATTTCAGGAAAAATCTGACGTCAATAGCATTTCCAGGATAAAAACTGTCTTTTCTTCGGCATTGATACTGTTCGATCTAAAGCTCAAAGGACATTTGGATCCTGTCTTTGTCACAGCATATAAACGCAAATCGGCATATCAGGATGTAGCATGTGGCATGTGGCATGTGCTTCGTCCTTTTTTGTGTGAATGTATGTAACTTTAACAATAGCTGAATGAATTTGGTTTCGGATGTAACCTTTCATGTTCACTTGTAAATCTGATTTAAGGAATCAATAATCCTTCAAAGCAAATGTTAAATTGTAAGGATTGCCAATATGCGAAAAGCAGTAACCACCATTACCATCACTGCCATTGCTGTCGTCATCATCATTCAGGAGAGATTAGCTCTTATCCTTGCACAGGATATGTGAATATTTGAATTCTTCTGGGAATATGATTTTGCGAATGCGTCATTTTTTTCGTTTTCAAGGATTTGCTTTTTTTTTAATGTCGTCTAATGGATTCTGTGGTGCAGCGCGTGTTGGAACTTCAAGCAATTTTGTTTCTTAAAGTTCTCCCTTCGTCGTTGATTAGTTTTCTGAGAGAATCCTTCCAGATTTCATAAATACAAGATGATTCTTATTCAAAATTAATACATCGTCTTCATACAGTTTTTCCAGATGCTTTTTATTTATCACACGCAGTTCGCTTCCATTTTAATGAATTGCTAATAGATGGCTTTGAATAAAGTGGAGACATTTTTTGAAGAAAATGTGCACAACAAACCGATGCCGCTAACGGGAAAACTCGTTTTGTGATTTTCTTCTTCATGGTGTTTGTGAAGTTTGTGGACATTTGAATAAAAATTTTTTAATAAGACACTTAAAGGGATGTCATTTCAACCTGCAAGCCTCACAACAAAATCAATCTGGAGAATCTTATAGACAAGACTCTGAACTCTTGATAAAAGTCTTTCCGAATCTGAAGTTGGTTGATGTCCTTAACCTGTGATTACCGTTGTTCATATCACAACCTGGTAACTACAACCAAGAGATATCACTTTGCGTTTATCAGTTAACGAGTGCGTTACGCGCATTTGAATTATTTCTTATCATTTGGAAAATTCTTTTTCGTAATTTTAAAGGTATTTTTAAATTTAGCACACCGATTTGAATTGAGAAGCACTTGAAGATGCTAAACTGTCATCGAGATAACAAAGTGTAAATGAAATTGCAGTTTTTGTAAAAACGAACACCTGGCAGATTGCAATCGACAGTTACTGCTCTTATCAAAATCTTGATTGCATTGAATCTTGGCTATAGCTTCATATCTCAACAGCGATTCCTGCGGTCAGAAGCTACTGAACACCTGTTTGATATTACTCAGAAGTTTGATAAGATATCCCGATAGTGGTAAAAGCTATAAATGTGAAAGTTTTGCGTCGTCCGTCTAGTTGCATTGAATTATTCTACCGCTGAGGTCTGTAACCACAAAATTTGAAGATGTACAAAGCTTTGTTGATCCTTGCCTTGGCAGGAGTTGCTTTTGCTGATAATGTGGCGTTCCAAAAATGTAAGACGAAATTGTGACTTAAATAGCTTCTGCTTCTAACACTTACCTTCAGGTGGAAACGATCCCGCTCCGACATCACTCGATATCGAGGGTTGCAAGAAACAACCATGCCCGGTCTATAGGGGCCAAACGGCAATCATGGACATTGATTTTGCGTCCGCTGTCGACGCAGAGGACTTGAAAATAAGGGTATTCGCCACTGTATGGGGACTCACCACCGAATACGACGATCTTCCCAGCGACATCACAAAGACATGTAATAACCTCACCTCTGGCAAGTGTCCTCTCAAGAAAGGCGATGCTGTTACCCACCATTTTGAATTCCCTGTAGATCCTTTCACTCTTCCAATCAAGGTCAATCTCAAGTTCGTCGAGGAAAACGAAAAAGGTGAAGTCGCTTCATGCTTCGCCGTCGACATTCAGGTCAAATGAAAGCAGTGAATCTTCAATAAAAAATTTTAAATTATAATTAAAGCTTTGTTTCATTTTCGCTGAAGCTTCGAAATTTCACTTATTTGAGGTTTCATGTTTAGTGTATTTTGCAAGACATGCAATGGTTAGAGCAAGTGTCTTTGATGCAGTACGACGTCGTTCACTCGATAGTATTCATAGAATCGATACTTCAGTTCAAGACGCGCTTATGTTTTGATATCGAATACTTGATAGGAAATACGAGTATTCAAGAAACGTTTTATATTCATCTGCAACGATTTTCTTCATTGAAATATTGTAGTTGGAATATTCGGTATCCTGTTTCACTTTCAAATTGTCGTTCCAATATTTAAATATCACATTTTGCAACTAGTTTTTGAATTTGAATAATATTCGAATAACCACAACTAATCGTTTTTTAATATCCAAGTTTAGGTATCGAGTGAGTATCCATTATAGTATTTGCACCTTTGCTTTGATTGATACTGTGACCTCGGATACAATATTCCATCTGTCTCATGAATTACATATTTTCGAATATTACTTGTTTCCTTGCCAGGTAATTGAACTTTCACTCATATTAAATTATCTATTATTCACAGAATAGAGGAAATATATTATTATTGTTACCATTAAAACAGTTAAGGATATATTACTATTATCCACTTTCTCCCACTGTTTCAAACTTATCCACTTTTTGTAGTAGCATATCGAATACAAATTTGAATATTCAATTGATTTGATGTTGGAAGCTTCCAAAAAATTTTCCACTCATCCTGTACTTGAACGTGAATTATTTTGCGCCGGCGTTTCGCTTCAAAATGGCAACAGATTCAAAATGTCATCGGACACGCGCCTGAATGAATGCATCAATCGTATTGAGTAACTTGATATCCAGATGGCGTTTGAGTTGATTGTTTTTTTCAAACA
The DNA here is from genome assembly GCA_963971475.1 of Chrysops caecutiens. Classification (NCBI taxonomy): domain Eukaryota; kingdom Metazoa; phylum Arthropoda; class Insecta; order Diptera; family Tabanidae; genus Chrysops; species Chrysops caecutiens. Next base: position 6,335,440 of record OZ020569.1, on the reverse strand, counting down.
TTGTATTCAGTCAACCAATGAGTCTCCTGCAAATCTTATCGTTGAATTTTTTTCATTTTTATTTTTTGATAAGAATTTCGACGACCAATTGAACGAAGACCAGGCGGAAAAATTCAGAGACTTATAAGTGTAGCGTGAATGTGTTAAGTCAAAAACAAAATTTAAAAAAATAATTAACAAAAATTTATTTATCTCACAACAATGTCAAGATGGAAGCAGGACAGTACCTCCTGTTTCTCGTTTTCCTCGAAGATTTTCAACGAAACCTGGACTGGGGGGTAAATAACGAGAACTGGAAAACTAATGTGATGTGTAGCCTGTGAGCCCGGGGTCAAAGGACATTTGCCTTCAGTCAAGTGATTGCAGGCGTTCTTAGTATCTTCGTCCAAGCTGTATTCCGTGGTTAGTCCAAAAGCAGTGGCGAAGATTTTCAATGTGACATCTTTTGCAGAGGTTTCTGGAAAACCAAAAATGAAGTGAGTATAATGCAGGATGGACAAATTAAGTGACCACTCTCACCTGGCACAAAGTCAATGTCCATTTCGGCAACACTGCCTCGGTAAACTGGGCAGGGAAGCTTGGTGCATCCTTTGACACGAACTTCCTTAGGGGCTGGATGATCGTCACCTGTTGAAGAGAGTGTTCTTTATTTAGTACCTCTGAGGTATGAATTTTTCCGTCTCACGTACATTGCCGGAATGGTGTTGCGGCGAGTGTGATCCCAGCGATAGCCAAAAGAATGAGAGCTTTGGAGTACATCTTCGTGCGGCTTGGAAAGTTCGAATTGTTGAAGTTCGGAAAATTTCCTCGGTTTTTATAGACGAAACACTTCTCACCGAATCTTATCTTATCTCATAACAAGTGCAGGTGTTCAAAAGGGCTACCCCAAAGCGGACTTGGTGATAAGAGTCGAAAATGCTACTGACTTCTCGGGAAATGCCGAATTGTCCCGCCACTCGAACATGGCCATATTGACACCTGGAATTCTTGAGTTGCAGGTGTTTTCCAGATTATCTGAAAGAGGTTTTTACAAGTCTTATTGAGATAGACATTGTTTCACAGCAACTGGCAAAGCACGTGGGAAACATATTCCGATGAAACTTTGAGACTCAGGTGAAGGTTGCCATATTAATAGACCGATAAGAATATCCGCAAGTTTTCCATAGTCGGATATTGAATTTGAACTTTCGACTCTTAAATAGGTTACAAGTTTGACTAGCTCTAGTTAAGAAGAAACCAAAAGTTTAGCGTTTGAATTTTGATTGACAGCCGTTTTTTGAAAATCTTCTCCGAAAGGACACATGCACTTTCGATAGAGAAACTAGACAGCTTCACGTTGCATACTACAATGTTTACGATAAACCGCATTAAAGCGGTTCGATAAGAGATATTATTCATTGTGGGAAATAATCTTTAAGGCAATAGCTATCAGCCGATAAGTAAAGATAATTTTTTTTATTTAAATGACAATAAAAATGTTGTTATCAAAACGACTACTAATATTTTTTCGCTTGAGGTGCGACTGCACTTTCAAATATTTTGATTTGCTTTAGCAAACGACACGCGAGAGTTGGTTCACACGCATCCGATCTAAGAAATATTTTCATTTTATTTCATCAATAGACGCTGAGCTTTGAATCGAACCATTTCTAACCACACGCTTGTGCGGCTGTTTCTCTACTTTCTCCTCTCCCACGATTTTAAAAGCCAAGTGCACATGAACTGCTAAAAATAATCAATGGCTTGTGCCTCAGACCTTCGAAGATTTTCACAGATATGGCAAATAGCATTAACATGGGAAAGACTAAACGTGCCAAAGCAGTTCAAACAGTTTTTCGACAATGTTATTAAAATTAAACTTAATTAAAATAATTTATTTAATCTCTAATGACAATGTTCGATAAATTGCAGGTGTCACACTTTCTTGATACGTTATCTATCAAAAATTTTATCTAAGTGGGTTCACTTCAAGTGAATGATGTACATAACAAATATTTTATTTAAAAGACAATTGATAACCTTCGAAACGATGTTGAACATTGCCTAATTTGAATATTTCCAAATTAGTATGATTTATTGCAATAAAATCGTTCAACTTAAAATAAAACTCTAAGGAGAAATTATTGCATAAAGAATTTAAAAGAGAAAATATATTCAAGTTGATATACTTGCTACAATAACATTAATGGTAAAGTATACATATTCTAAACGACAAAAACCTTTGTTGATTTTTGATGACTTTGAGGGAATCCAAAATATAAATTTAAAAGATAGTTATTAGTTGATGGTGAAAGCTAGTTGTGTTTAAAAGATATAGTAAAATAAAATATTATTGATATTTTGTGCTTTTTATTTATACTGAAAATAACACATCAGTAATATGTATATGTATACATATTAAGTTGGGAAATAAGATCCAACAGACTGTACAACTAAATCCACACACGGCAAATGAGAGAACACAAATGACAGAAAAAATAAAAGTTGGCAAGTGCGAGTCGGACTCGCACAGTTCCGTTCCACCGTAGAAAAAAAAATTCCTTTGTTTTATTATTTGTTGTTATAGCGGCCATAATAGTACACACATTGTGAAAATTTAAATGGGTCCACCTATTATGGTTCAAGAGATACAGCCCTGTGACAGACGTAATCATCCGTTTGGTATGGAACCTTAGAAAGCGTGGAAACGCTGAAACCGGAAATATAAATTTATCAATAGGAAACATGAAGCAATTGAAAGGCTTAAGAGAACATTTGCCAAGATGTATGCAATCGAGAATACAAATTTTCTAAGGCACAGACATGTAATCAGATTTTTTGTCTTCATACAACGAGTTGTCAAACGTTTATTTAAGCTTTTTCTGAAGAGAGAGAAAGATTTGTTGAGAGCTTTTTACGTGGATATAAAAAAGTGAATTGATAAAGTGATATAGTTTGTACTGGCAGACCATTGAATTTGCCTAGTTTTATGCAATCACAGCTAGTGGCATGTAAGTGGCAAATGGTTGACCACTGGGCTTAAGAGACTCGTAATGAAATTCACGATAATAGCTTGAATTGTGTGTTTATTGTAGACGATTAATTTAAGCAAAAGTATTTTATAACGAAATCCTCACCCTCACGAATCTAATCCTCTCAACCGAAATTGATTGCTCCAGAGCTATTAAATAATAATTTTGATTATCCACAATTACCAGCACAACACGCAAGAAAAACGACAATTGATTGATTCAATATTTTCTCTACAGCGGAGTAGAAGCCAATCAAAGTTGAAGTCAAGAAACGATACCACAAGGATGAACCTGAATTAGGTTTAACAGGAAAAACTCAAGTCAATTCTGTAACATGATTAAATTTCGTGCAAGTCCAATGTGTTCTTTCTGGGCTTCTCTAGATCCCTCAAGGGAATTCGGATTCATTATGGTGGATTATCTCCTTGTGAGGACATGGACAACAATAGAAAATCACCTTTAATCGGTATTCATTGTGTTGTCGACCCGTTGTTGGCCCGTCATCAGGATCAACGGTCAGAAGGATATCTCCTTCTTATTTATTTTTTTTGCAAAATATTTTTCCCTTCAATGTCCTTCGAGAAAATTACCTTCGGTAAGGTCTCTTTCAAGTATTAAATGAGAATTCTGCATTTAATATTCATAAGTACTGAATGCAACCTTGGAGCGAGACAAAACTTCCACAGTTTCCACATGAAAGGACTCAGTTCATCGCAAATCCTCTTCGGCAGTGCATTCCCCTTGGGTACTTCTCTCTTTGGAAACCGGAGTACTCCCATCTATGTGTCTAAAGTAATCCCGAAATATTTGAATTTTTAATAGACTTTTAAAAGCATTATAAAGGCATTTTGACAAATCCGTCAGTTTTTGGAGACATTTTCAATGAAAAGAGTTTTCAAACAAAAAGGATTTTGTTATGATGGTTGGAAGGCATTGAATCCTTCGATTAGGTTGAAAAATTTTTCATTTTAAATCACAGGAAGATGATATACGAATCTTAGGATATCAAAATTTGGTTACCTTTCAAAGGCTTTAATCTAGAAAGTCTGGAAAACCGTTTTAATTGAATAATGCTAAAATTTACCGACATATTGTGGTATTAATTTTGTTTTGAATTCGTCAGTCAAATAAAATTGTTCAACAAAATGGTGGGTTCTCAAGCTAACTACACTTGCCGATGAAGATTCAACCACTAATTTGCTTATAAAATGGAAAGCTATGTATTGCCGAGGTAAAATGTTCCAGTATTAATCGAAATATATATTCCTAAAAAACTTGTGTAAAAATTTGACACAGATCAGTGTGGTCATTGTCAAGAAATCCTGCACACCTCCTTTGAAAACATGGTTTTGAGAAAAACCCGTTTGAAGTTACAATACCTACAGACAGTAGAAATGTTTTTACACATATGCGTGTAACTATGAAAATATTTGTTGGATTTATCTGAAATTTTCTGTGTATATTTCCATGTATGTGTATTATGAATATGAAGCAAGTAATAGATTGAGGTTTTGAACATTTAACTGTGGTTAACCAATAAATAGAAAAGGACTGGCAAAACATATTATATACTATTTTGCATATAAGAACGAATCCAAATGAAGATAACAAATATTTTTCTGTCTTAATCAAAATTATCGTTTACTTATAAATTAATAAATTACACGATTTAAAACTACATAATACATATCACAAATTTTCCGTAACTGAACATTGAGCATCGATACGACACGAGGTATATAAAATTATTAATTATCTTAAAAATTATTTAAATTTTATTTTAATAAAAATAATATTGTTAGTCATTTAAAAAGCTAAAACAGTGTATTGTGTAAGTTAATAATATTATTTTCGAAAATTCTCAAAGCTTTCTTCTGTTTGGTTTGTGTCTGTCGTAAGTGTTATACAGAATTAGGTGTGTGTCTTCGACTTCAAGTGATTTTGATATCGATGGCGTAGCACAGAACCTTTTTTCCATTTCGGTTTGTGATTTCCAGGACGAGTTGTCCTTGGAACTGTTGAGCGAATTAAAAATTTTATTTTGTTAATTAATTATAATTTATTTAATTAAGGGAAATTAATTACCGGAGGTAAGTACGTGTCCACGATTATGTTTAATGAGAACATGTAGCTGGAGTCGTTGCGAATTGGACACGTTCCGTTGTCACATACTTCTGGGGACACTCTCGCTTTCTTGTTGACATTATTCAGGATCCAGTAGGCTTGCTGCTTCAAATGCGATACGGGCTCACCTGCAAAATGGACTACGATCAGTAAACATTGACAATTGTCATTTTATACTTAAGCTTAGTATGAAGTTCATAGAGAGTGTAAAAAAACGTTCACGTCCTAAAATGAGAGTGGAAAGTGGGTTTTGTCACTTTCTTACATATAGTGTGATGCATCACTCCTTCTCCGTGCACCTTCAGTGAAAGCAAAAAATCCAACAGATGGTTGATGGTTTTCTCCACATGTGAGGAAGGGATAAAAACTCACTCTGACGTTTTCTTTGTCACAACGCTCTTCGAAGAGCCAAGAGCGAAGGGCTTGCACTTAAGGATGTGAGCGTTTCTGATCAGTGCATGTAATTCGGTAAGTCACTCATAAATGGTTTTGAATAAAGTGAGGACACAATTGCGTTTCGATTTCATTTGAATGAGTGTCGTGTGGCCGACATTTTCACAAATTTTTGTATGAGAAAAAATCAATTAATGATACTCGAAGAAAATGTTCATGTTTGACTTTGCGCAACGCATAAACAATCTTATCTTGGAACGTGCTAACTGTCGAAGATATTTATAACGTGAAATTCGCGTCCCTCGCAAGAATTTACTACCGTTTACACTTGACGTAACGAAAGTTTACTTTTGATAAGTTGAAAGTTTTTTTAATTAAATTAATAATTGATTTATTAACAATATGAAATCTGATAAACAAACCTTATCAGTTTTAAATCATTATTGCATTATCGATATTTTTATAAATTATGAAATACAGAAGTCTTACCGAAATCTTCGAATTCCGTTGTCATTTCCACTGACGCACCATGGGGCATTTTGCACGGTAATCGGGTACAGTTGCTGATATTCAAACGAAGCACGTCGTACACTGAACCTGAAATGAATTTAAACATTTTATAAATTACAAAATTGATAAGGATATTATTTATCAATCAGGTTTCATGATGAAGCTTGTTTTATGTCACATCTCATTTTATTAGTGTTATTACCATGGTAATGGGTCCAGATATAGCTACAATGATAACAAGAGTGACTACCGAAGTAGTTATAGTTCGAAGAAGCACCAAACCTCTACGAATAAATAACTACAGGAAAGTACTGGACTCATAGTCACCTTCTGATACGACCATCAAACTGTCTACCCAATTTACATTGCTTCAAGTCTTAGAAGTTCTTCTAATTCCTGGTGTTATTAATTCACATTCAAACAGGAGGCATTTCTATTAAACAAGTTTGAAGCTTTCCATAATAGGTATGTTCCTGTGAACTTTATCACAAAATGGTCAATTTGTAAAGCCCCCACATAAATAATAAACTCAATAAATTCTTGAGCTTTTTGTAAACATTCACTTAACTTTTATTGCCTACAAATATTTACTTTCCCATTGTTTCTAGTACACATCTAGTAAACAGAAGCTTAAAACTTTGATTGATTTATATTAGATAGGGAAATGAAAAAAGTTTAACCATGTCCTTGAGTGGTGATTACAAACAGCTACACGTAGATCATAATTCATAAGCTTCTTTTGTGACTCAATTTCAACCATTTTGACCAACCTCAACATTCCGTTTCCGCTTACATTATAATGTCATAAAGTTTCCCTAAAGTAATAAAGATACTGTGGTGGAGATATCGCTTGAAGCGTCACAGCAATGTTTCGTTTACTTTCTCGTCATTAGTTGTTTGACCCAGAGCGGTGCTTCAAAGTCCAGTGTACACTGAGTAATCAGGAGGAGGCCGTAAATCTTGGAGCTCCTTATCACGAGCAAATTTTAAATTGATGAAATCTTAAACATCCGCTTATCGGAGGACGCTACCCAAACTTATTTGCTTCCAAAAAGCTTGTTTTGATTTAAAACAAAAACAAAACCTTGTTCATATCTCCATCAAAATGGTATGATCTAAAATTAGATTTTCCGACCACTGATAAGCTAGAATAATTTGTCAAATATTTAAATCGGATCTGACAGTTTGTCTGGAAAGGAAAGCTCAGTGGAAATTTGAAAACTTTTCGTTGCCATGCAACGTGCTAGAGGTTATTCCACTGACTTTGTGTGCTTTGTTTATCTACATTCTCATGGATTATTGCATTAAGCTTTTAAACCCAATCAAAGCTTGAGAAATTTAGATACAATAAAACGTCAGTTATATTCATGACGCAGAAACGGAGGAGTCATCAGTTACAGCAAAGCGCAGCAGATTAATTTTTTATTGCACTAATTTATTTTTAAGTATAACTATTGAACGTTAAAGTTTCAGAATATCGAATGCTACGAGTACAACAAACGACCCACAGCTGTACGGCGCCAAGGCGCACAGCAACATTCAAACTTGTTTTTCTTGAAACTACAGTCTTCGACTAGTGTTGACTCTAGCTCAAAAAGTTATTAACCGTTCGTTATAAAACAAAAAGCAGATGGTTCTTTATTGAATTCAGAATTAAATTGAATTTAATAAACGAAATTATGAGCACCATGCACAGATGTCGATAGTGTGTTTAACTTCTTAATATTTTACAATTTGTTTCTTTGAAATATAAGGCTGTCTCCTTAATTTGTTTCTCAGGTTCGGCATGTTTTATTACTAATTAATTCGAGTTAGATATGTCCCAATTCGGGCAGACTTTGCCCTTCGACGTCCCGGAAGAAAACAGCAACAGGGCCACGACACCCTGAAGTACACAGACACAAAAATAAACAAAATATTCCACTAATTGGTCAGTTATTTTTATCGTTATTCAATCAAATTATATTTTTAGAAAAATAAAAAATTCATTCGGCAATCCATCATATTGTTATCATCACCTAATTCATATGTGACATGATCTCTTAAGGCTGTCTTTGGACAAATATATTTTGACAAAAACAAAGTTCCGCAAATGAGGAATTCCTTTTAAATGAAAATATTTTTCAATTAAATAATAATATTATCAGAATTTCGATTGGGTTGAAAATTTATTTTTTTAATTTAATGTAATTTTATCTGTTATTAATTACTGGCGTGACGGAATTATATTTTTTTGAAAAAATATTTAAAAAAAAAATAAAATGGCGTCATGACGGAATTATTTCTAAGAAAATTTCTCTGCAAAAATTTGAAACAAAAATGAATCAACAAAAATAATAGCGAAGCTATTAACATGAAAGAAGTAGAATCATTTTCATTTTCTTCTGAAACACAAAACGAAATTTGGAGAAACGTGCGTACACGTAGAGGAGATACTGGTTCCAGCAAATGGAATCGTGACGCATTTGTTCTGTTGTTTTTCTACTTTATCAATAAGGAATGCATAAATCTACATCAATTAACATTTTGACCTCTAAATTTAAAAAGATTCAATTCATAAAGTTATAATTCATGATTTATCATTAAGATAAAGTTAATGTCTCAAAATTGATGACTGGTTTGTCCCACACTTTTCTCAACAAACGTTAACTTTATATGATTTAGAAAGTAGTTGTTTGTGCAATTTCAACGTTTCACTTGTGACAAACTTAACAGTCATTGATTGACGTATGTTTTATTGGGTGAATAATGAAATCGAATGCGGCACATTAAAGATTGTCTTCGTAATAAAATTAATTCATTTTTAATTAAAGCCGGCCTGCACTATTTTGAGGTGTGGTCATTATGGCTTTAATTCAAGGAAAGTTTTTAACATTTGATCAAAGACTCACCACAATCCCGATAGGGAATATTCCCGCTCCTTGTATAAAGTGCCCGATTGAGGGCCCGCGGACTGACTGGTAATCCATTGACATTGCACAGAATCGTTAAGAACAAAACAGTTGATAGTATCCTCACAAACATGTTTTCAAAATTCAGTATTTTATATAATTCCGTTTTTGGATTAGAACTTTTAAAATACATTCCACAATTTCCACAAATTTTATAAACTTTTCGTCACTGTCTGATCACGGACAAAACTTAGTAAGAACTGAAGCCAATCACGTCGATTGCCGCCATTTAAACGACACCTACACCGAATCAACGACGTGAGACAGGTGACAAAGGTGAGAGAGTGTCTCACACATGTGGAGACTCTCGGCTGTTCCTTGATTCAAGATTGGTAGCCTTAATACCTGGCGAGCGTGAGACTAAAGATTGATAAAAGCCAAATTGGGGTTTGATCGAATTTTTGTCATTATCGACGAAAGGTCGTTTACTGAGTTTTAAAAATTTAAAATTTTTAATTAACGAAAATAGATTCTCATTTCATAGAAACAAATTTTGAATTATGACTTTTGGATTTCCCGACCGGAAAAGTGCAATTTATGCAACAGGGTACCCAAGCGCATCAGACCTTGGTGGATGTTTTGACCGAAAACTTTAATGCATATCTTAATCCTGAGAATGTGATAACTTCATTTTTCATTTTTAAATGAATAAACTAAAAAGTGCAAACATTTTAAGGTTTAAATGCTAATCAAATGCGATTTAATAAATTTTAATAAATCACCCTGGCGCATTTTAATAAGTGGTCAATAAAAATGTTCCAAATTGGGATCCAGTTATCACGAAAACGTTCCACTTCAAACCCTTCACACTCGGGTGATTTATGGCTTTTTAAATTATCCATGCTAATATCACTTGATACACAATTCGTAAAATCGCAAACATTTCCTCCCCCTGCACCAAAGTTGTTCTAATATTTTGCGTTTCATTTTGTTGCACTTCAACCGTGTTGGGCCTGATTAGTTCCAGAAAGTTCCTGGTAAGATAACAATACATCCTAGTCACATTGACTCAAATGCCCTTGAAAGAATTAGGTGATATCTCACAACAGTTACAACGTAAAATTCGGTATTAAATTGAACAGTGAAAGAAAAATGAAAAATATCGTCTGGTATGACTCGTATATATGCGCCGAATTGATTAAAACGCAAATCAGAGAAAACGTGCATTAAAACGAATTTAAAAAACCTAAAATGTCTAGTGACGAGCAAATGTCAGAGCTACGGCAGCATCGAAGAAGAAATGAGAAAACGGCGCAAAACAATAAACATGTGATTTATCTATTCTACTCCGTATAACCATTGTCTTAAAGAGGTTGATTAACTTGCATACTAATAAGAAATACTAATTATAATTTTATCCCGACGTTTTCACTGAAAATCTACGGCTCGGACCTTGACTCATGCATCAACATATGTTGTTACAACGATTATTGTTATTACTACTTTCATTTGGTGTGGTTGATGGTGTTGCTGGTGTTGGTGGTGTGAGTTCTGGAGTCTTGTATCTTCCTGTGAACAAAACTAGACTTGTCTTTCCTGGTCTGCCCCTTTGATATTTTATTTCTTTTAAGTGTTTTATTATTATATCGCTTATTGTCTGTCAATCCTTTTTTTATTATTTCAATATCAAGTAAATTCAGTTTGTCGAATAAACTGTATCACGCAACTTTATTAATAACAGCTTTAAGCTGACTTCAACAACCCTGTGACAGCTTGTGAACTATATTATTTGAGATATCTAATTTCCGCTAATTGAGGGTAGTGCTCTGTATTAAAAGCTGAAGCACGTAAAAGGTAGATCCTCATTAGACTCAAAATTTCACAGTGCATGGGAAGTGATCAAGCTCAGTTGAGTATGAATTTGTTGATTACAGCTTGTGTGGTTTTAGCTGCAACATAATTGAAACTAAAAGAAATGGTGAAATTATCGAAAATTAAATCTTCTCGGTTCATTTTCAAAGTTGTGGGATATGGAATTGATCAACACGGACATTTATCCACCTGACAACGGCTATCTTATAAGCACAATTCGGATTCGCCAAGGAGTTTATTGCTTTAACGGATCTATAATTCTTCTCAGGGACATCGATGACTCCATATCAGTTAGCTGATAAATTAAATCATTAAATTGTTGATTGAAGTTAATAATTTTTCTGTGTTTGCAGATAGAAACAAGACACTTCTATAGTAAACTGGGCAACAACCAGTACACAATGAGTCCGTTAAAAATAGAGAGGACTGACATTTACGTTCTGCTGAATAAGTACTATAAGAAATTCGTGATGAAAGAAATTGCTCACTTCTCGAACTACCCACAAGTCAGTGAAGACGCCGTCTTTGACTCGCCTGTTGAGAAAGGTGATTACTACGTGAAGGACTACGAGTTCAATTACGACAATTTTCCAATCCCGTTGTATCTACCGTACGGAAATCACAAAGTTGTAGCTATCATTAGAGACGAGGCGGCTGGTAAGGACCTTAATTTTGCCAACTTTACCATGGAAATGAAAATAACGCCAGCCCTTAAAACCTGAGTTCGTTACAACCTTATTCTGCTTAATAAAACCTTCTTCTGAATGTGAAGAAAGCTTTGAGTTTCAATAAAGAGATGCTTTTAAATTAACATGAGCTCCAAGTGACTTTATTTTCTTAAAAACCCTTATCCAACACAGAATCAATCCAATCCTCGTATTCCGAAATTTTGGAAACAATAAAAGTTCCAGAAGGATCGTTGCATTTGAGTTGATTATTGAACAAACCTTCCATCACCCAGTAGTCGCCAACCTTCTTCATAAGAGGACTTCCAAGAAAACCGTAGCAACCATCTACTTCAGTTTCAGGTTTTACACAGAAACTAGTTGGAAAAATAGAGCTGCATGTGCGTTCGTTTTTCACACGGAGAGCTCTCTTAGTCTTGACAGTCGCACCCCATCCTTTGAGGAAGGAGATTCAAGTATTATGGATACCATCACAACAAATTTAAAAGACTTACTCTTCTCGTCGTCCTTAGCCCAACCAGAAATGTATAGAATGTCTGACGAAGACGGCGAGGTGAGATTCTCAACAGCTTTTGGTAAGCAAATCGGACGAATAGATTGACTCATCTCAACGTCATGTCCAAGGCGGAGCACTGCCACATTTCCCGTCATGACATTGTGATTATTGCTATTGTCGCTTGGTTTGAAGGCGTTTTGGTAGTACCTACCATCTACACCTGGATTACAATCATCATCTTCACAATCAGGGTTGGTGGCGAGGTTATGTTCTCCAAAGAAAAGACTCGGCCTGGAAGGAATCAGAAATTTACAATGACAGCCAAAGGAAGAAGTTATCCTTCTTACGAGAAGAACAATGAGTAGCGGTGGCTCTCTATGCAATGAGCTGCTGTCAACACATGACGGGCACTTATGAGCACTCCAGCACATGATATGCTACCTCTAGTGGTGTTGCCGTAACTTAGCCAAACAATCCACGGAAACTCTTGTAGTCCCACTGTGTTCCCCTCTGTCAAATTTCCATCCATGACACCGCATGCTGGCGGGGTCGGAAGTTGGTATTCCGCAGCATTGCCCAGACCTGAACATATATTAATGAAAGGATACCTAGGACGAAAAAGAATTGAAACTTACCAAAAATCAATAGGAAGACGATTCCAAATCTATCCATTTGTACTATAAAAGGCTCCAAAACGGCTGCAAGTGATATCTTCAACTGACTGATGCTCTGGAGGCAAATGGTCAATGATTTTTATAGGAAACGTATTTGTACCGAAATGAAAATATTATCGGCTCTAAACCAAACTAAGGTCAAAGGTTATTTAACACAAATATTTTTGTGGTTCTAATCTGTGTGTAGCGATTGCCTGCGCCAAAACTTTGCAACTGGTGCTCAAGGGGCTGACGCAAATGATAGACAGTTCCTGGTAAAAGCTGATGAACAACTATGGAGTTATTATTCTATATGATGCTTCACTCATTTTTATACATACATTAAAACCTATATGTATGTCTACATGTCTCTCAAGGATTCAGGACTAATCAATAAAGCGGAAAGATTATCTATTTTTGACTAAAACCTTGTTCAGAACCTTTACTGCGTTTGGTTGCAATTGTGCAAGCTAGCATGCTAGCGAGTGTGTTAAAAATATCCCGAAATAAAACCTCATAACACTACTTAAAGAACTTCGGGCAATCATAAAATGCTACGAGTGCCCGAAACATATGCGAAATTTGAGATACGAGCCGTCGAGCGAGCGAACCGGACAGAAACTTCCTTGGACAGTTTTCTTTTATCCGGTGAAAAAGGCAAAGACCAGTGAAAAGAAAAGCAGTGACTAAAATAAAGCAAATCGTAGCATTTTACAAAACTAGTTTACATTCTCTTTTATTTTGTTTTGGTACAGTATTTGTCATTTATAAATACATTTTTGTTATTCATAAATGGTGGTGTATATTCCATATGGATACCACAAATCTGTAGCTGTCAGGAGCGAGGAGAAGGATGATTAAATCATTAATTATCTTAACTTCAAGATAGCCCCACTCCTTTCACCGTGAATTTGTTACAACAAAAGAGAATCTTAATACAACACACTTTAAATGTAACCTATTGTTTCTAATATACTTTCAATAAAGAGATATTACATATGCTACACTCTTAATCAGTTACAGTACCTATAGATGTACATTAAGGCCGTTAGTTTGTTTCAATGCAAGATTAGTATTCTTCATTTTATATCGATCATGACATGCTTTTAATAACAGTTTTGAGATAATTTTAATAACACATAACACCTTGTGAACTATATGTTATTTTCGCTAATAACAAGCATTATGATGCGACTGTTCTGTATAAAAGGCACACTTTCATTTGAATGAATATCTACTTTGCAAAGAACAACAAGCGATCAAGCTCGGTTAGAGATGCGTTTGTTGGTTAAGGCGTTTGTGGTTTTAGCTGTAACTGCGATAATTCAAACTAATAGAGTGAGTAGATCTAGGAGGGTAAAATTGTGAAAAATTAAGTTTCAGTTTGTTTCCAAAGATGTGGGAGATGCAACTGATCAAGATCGACTATGAGCCGCCTGACAACGAGTACTTTAGAAACGCGATTCGGATAAAAAGGGTGCGCCACGGGATATATGGTGTGAATGGATCAGTATTTGTTCTTAGAGACATCGATAACTTCATATCAGTATTTATTAATTAAATCAAGAAATTGTGGCAACCTTAACCATTTTCTGATATTCGTAGATAGAATTAAAATTCTTCTATAGTAAACTCGCCAACAACCAGTACAAATTGACCCCCATGCGGATAGAAAAGATGTTCTTTTACGATTCGATGAATAGCCACTACAAGATATCAGTAATGAAGCAAATTGCTAACGTCTCTAATTTGCCTCAAATTGAAGAAGGAAGCGACTATGACACACCTCTCAAAAAGGGCGAGTACTACGTAAAGGACTTTGAGTTCGACGACAGTAACCTGCCGCTGCCGCCGTATATTCCGTATGGATATTATAAGGTTGTTATCATTTTGTGCGACGAGAGGGACGGTACAGTATTCAATTTTGCGAACATGACTATGGAACTGAGTATCACGCAAATTATTGGACAGTGAATTCGTTGCAACGTTACTATACATATATCTCGATTTTGTATTTGGGTATCATGTTTTATTGGTTTCACAGGATTTTTCTCAAAGCTTCAGTAAGGATACATTGCAAATAATTTATAATATATTGATATGCAATAGGAAAAAAAATACACATATTAAGTCTAATCCAATCGTCCTCACTTTGATTTGTGAATTTCAAAGCAGCGGACAAGGACAAGGTGGAAACCAATAAATGACATATGTCAAAAAAGTCTTAGTAGAATATTTTATTTCTGTAGACACTTTCACAAAATAGCTGCTTACATTTACGAGCTAAGATATCAACTGGCTTGTCTTCAACCAAAATTTTTGTGCAATGCAGAAGAAATCCATGCTTCATACTCCGTAATTTTGGAGGCAACAAATGTTCCAGAAGGATCATTACATTGATGTCGATCATTGAATACACCTTCCAGCACCCAATTGTCGCCAACTTTTTTCATAAGAGGACTTCCAAGGAAACCGAAGCAACCATCTAATTCAGTTTCACTTTTGACACAGAAAGTTGTTCCCTCAAGACTCCTCCGATTCCCAGTTCGTTCCAGGAAAGTAGCTTCGCATGTCGGTTGATCCACCACACGAAGAGCTCTCTTGACCTTCAGGTTCTCAGCCCATTCTTTGAGGAAAACGGATCAACTGTTACAAAAATCACTACAATCAAATTTTTGAGACTTACGTTGCTCGTTGCTCTTGGGCCAGCCTGAAATATAGAGAGTATCTGACGAAGACGACGGAGAGAAGTTCTCAACAGCTTTTGGCATGCAAATTGGGCGAACGCTTTGACTCATTTCAAAGTCAGATCCCAGACGTATCACTACAAGATTTCCGTTCATGTAGGTACCATCATAGTCCTTGTCGCCTGGCAAAGAATACGTTTGGCGATGCGTTGTATGTACACCTGGGTTACAAGTATCATTTGCGCAATCAGGTCTCGTGGCGAGGTTGTATTCCCCCAAGAAAATATTCGGCCTAGGACGATAAAGAAATTTAAAATTGAGATACCTACTAATGAACATTTTCATCCGTACCCGAAGTACAAGTGGTATGTGGAGCCCAAAGCGCAATGAGCAGCTGTCAACACGTGCCGAGAACTTATGAGCACTCCAGAACAGGATATGCTACCTCCGCTGGTATTGCCGTAACTGAGCCAAACAATCCACGGAAACTCGTGTAGTCCAACATTATTCCCTTCGGCCATATCTCCATCCATAACCCCACATGCTGGCGGTGTCGGAAGTTGAAACCCCGAAGCATTAGCCACACCTGAACATATATTAATGAAAGGATACCTAGAACGAAACAGAGTTGAGACTTACCAAAAATCAGAAAGAAGGCGATTCCAAATCGATCCATTCGTGCTATAGAAGGCTCCAAAGCGACTACAAGTGATGTCTGGAGGCAAATGGTCAATGATTTTTATAGGAAACGAATTCGTACCGAAATGAAAATAATTTCGGCGATAAACCAAACTGAGGTCAAAGGTGATGTAACATAAACATTTTTGTAGTTGTAATCACTGTGTAGTGACTGCCTGCGTCAAAGCACTGGTGGTAATGGTAGACAGTTCATGGGAAAAGCTATTCCGATAAACTATTATCTCGAAAAAAGGTTCTTCAAATTCTTAGCATGTTAAAGTAAATAAAAACAAAAATAAAAAAAAGTTAAAGCTTCCAGGTTTGTTCCCATAGATGTGGAAATCGGGCTTCCTCAAATTCGAGACTGTGTCGCCTAATAAAACTGTTCGCCAAGGGGTTTATGGCGTGAACGGAACTGTAACTTATCTTGGTCTCATCGATAACTTCGTAATTGAAACTATTCTAAAATGCCGCAGAGAAAACCCACAATCGGTATCAAAACCAGGAAATTGATTCAAACGCAGGCTAATACAGCGACAGAAACATCCGATCAAGGTGTCGCTTGCTCTAGAGTCGGAACACCAAAAAGAAGAACATTGAGTATCCACACGCGTTACAATAGAAAACAATTAAATTTGAATAAAAATTGAATTTTGTACCCTACTAAAAATACATGTATGTACATCTTCTTTGGGTTATGCGTAGCAAAGCACTTCAGGCACCCGCTAGTTCTAAATAAAACACACTCCTGAATTGGAATAAAGGCCTCAATGTTGCACTTGAGTATGATGTTTTATTGGTGTCTTGGTCACGACATATTGCATATAATTTATGAAATATTGACATGATTTATGTAGGTAAAAGAATTGGTCTGCTAAGAATATCAAAACTAATCCAAATCATTCTCTACTTTGATTTATGAATTTCAAAGCTGCAGACAAGGTGGTTTCCATTAAATAACACGTCTAATATAAGTATAATATTATATTTCTGTTGAAGCTTTCACAAAATAGCTGGTTACATTTATGAGATTAACACGAGTTTCAAATGTCTTGTCTTCAACTGTAATTTTTATCCAGCACAGAGTCAATCCATTCTTCATATTCCGTAACTTTGGAAGCAAGAAACGTTCCAGAAGGATTATTACACATAGATCGATCATTGAATATGCCTTCCAGCACCCAATAGTCGCCAACTTTTTTCATCAGGGGACTTCCAAGAAAGCCGTAGCAACCATTTACTTCAAGTTGTTCTCTCGAGACTCTTCCCAGTCCTTTCCAGAAAAGTAGCCTGGCATGCGTGTTGATTTTTCGCACGAAGAGCTCTCTTGGTCTTGACGGCGTCAGCCCAATCTTTGAGGAAGAAGGATCACGTTTTATGGAAATTAACGCAACTCGTTGCTCTTGGCCCAGCCTGAAATATAGAGAATATCTGACGAAGACGGCGGTGTGACATTTTCAAAAGCTTTTGGCATGCAAATTGGGCGAACACTTTGACTCATTTCAAAATCAGATCCCAGACGTAGCACTGCAAGATTTCCCTTCATGTAATTCATATCATAGTCCTTGTCGCTCGGGAAAGAATGCGTTTGAGGGTGCGTTCTATGTATGTTAGGATTACAAGTATCATTTTCGCAATCACGTCTCGAGGCGAGGTTGTATTCCCCCAAGAAAACATTTGGCCTAGAACGATAAAGAAATTTCATATGTGGATACCTACTAATGAAAACTCACGTCCTTACCCGAAGTACAATGAGTATCGGATGCTCTTAATGCAACGAGCAGCTGTCAACACATGTCGAGGACTTATGAGCACTCCAGAACAGGATATGCTACCTCTGGTGGTGTTGCCGTAACTGAGCCAAACAATCCACGGAAACTCGTGTAGTCCAACATTATTCCCTTCGGCCATATCTCCATCCATAACACCACATGCTGGCGGTGTCGGAAGTTGGAACTACGCAGCATTGGTTATTCCTAGAAACAAACTTTTAAATAAACACCTTATGCGTGAAGTGAGCAAGGAATTAGACACTTACCTAAAATTAGCAGCAGACTAACCACAATTGATGCCATCTTGTCAGCAAATGATTGTAAAGTGATTACAGTTGGGGTCTTTTATTCACTAATGCTCTGGTCCCAAATGGTGAATGATTTTTATAAGAAAATTTGGGTTTAATCAACCGTACAGATTGCCAGAGGTCATTCCATTGGTATATTTTGGTAGATATCACACTATAAATGCGAAGTGTTTGTTTACGTCAAAATAAAAAAGTAGGTAATCAAACGAATTACTCAAATGGTGGAAGAGACATTATTACGGTGTGGAACATGAAGGGAGTGCTCCGTTACCGGGAATCGAATCCGCGTCCTTCTGCTTTCCGAGCAGACGCTCTTACCAATGAGTACGAGCACATTTTCTTTCCTTTCATGTTCCCACATATTTGAGTCACCACAGTACTATCCCACTTGACTTAAGGTATACCCGAGATCGAAGTATGTGATGTTGTTGGTGCACGTTGTAGTGTTTCTGTTGCCAGTGCGTGAGTGCGTTGCTTGCTGTGTTTGCCGGTGTGTGTTGTGTAGTGTTGATTTGCCGCTAGATAGATGATCGTGGCCGAGTGCCACCATTGCGTGACTGACGAGGCGAGTTTTGCCGAATAGTATCGTATCAGCAGTATGCGTTTTCATTCAGGATCACCAGTGTGGAACATGAAGAGAGAAAATGTGGAGTGCTTCATGACAGTGAGTTGAGCTCACGTCCTTCTCCTTTCCGAGCAGATGCTCTTACCAATGAGCTACCACGAGCACATTTTCTTCCCTTTCATGTTCCCACATATTTGCGTCGCCACAGCGGGATGTAAAATATTGACAGGGAGTCAAATCAGAATAAATTTGTTGGGAATTCCGACCCTCGATTAAATCACTTGAGACAGGATACATCCATTACATCCAATTCAACTTGATCTATGAATTCGCAAAAAGTTGAAAAACTTTTAAAAGCCTCGAAGTTATCAATTAACCAACGCTACTAAGGTTATCAAGAATGAACAAATCACCATCATAGCTGAGCCTCACATGATAACAATATCACTAAGACTAGTTATTCTCAAAAAATAAACAAAATTAAATGTCTTCACGACGTGTTCAAGTGACTTTATTTTCTCAATAATTTTTGTCTAGTACAGAGTCAATCCATTCTTCATAATCCGTAATTTTGGAAGCAACAAAAATTCCAGAAGGATCGTTACATTTAGACTGATCATTGAACAAACCTTCCAGCACCCAATAGTCGCCAACCTTCTTCATAAGAGGACCTCCGAAGAAACCGAAGCAGCCGTTCAGGTCAGTGACATCTTTGACACAGAAATTAGTTTTGTCAAGACTCCTCCGACTCCCAGTTCGTGCAAGGAAACTAGCTTCGCATACCGGTTGATCCACCACACGAAGAGCTCTCTTGGCCTTCAGGGTTTCACCCCATTCTTTAAGGAAAATGGATCAAGTGTTACAAAAATCAGTACAATCAAATTAAGAGACTTACGATACTCGTGGCCCTTGGGCCAGCCTGAGACATAGAGAATATCTGACGAAGACGATGGAGAGAACTTCTCAACAGCTTTTGGCATGCAAATTGGGCGAACGCTTTGACTCATTTCAAAGTCAGATCCCAGACGTAGCACTGCAAGATTTCCCTTCATGTAGGTAGTGTCATAGTCCTTTTCGCTTGGGAAAGAATACGTTTGAGCGTGCGTTCTATGTACCTCAGGATTACAAGTATCATTTTCGCAATCAGGGTTCATGACGAGGTTATGTTCTCCTAAGAAAATCCTCGGTCTATCACGATAAAGAAATTTGACATGGTGACATTGCCTGTAATTTCCATCCTTACCCGAAATACAACGAGTACCGGTAGCCTTCCATGCAACGAGCAGCTGTCAACACGTGCCGAGGACTTATTAGCACTCCAGAACAGGATATAGTTCCTTTGGTGGTGTTGCCGTAACTGATCCATACGATCCACGGAAACTCGTGCAGTCCCACAGCGTGTCCTTCGGCCATATCTCCATCCATAACCCCACATGCTGGCGGTGTCGGAAGTTGGTACTCCCCAGCATTGGCAAGACCTGAACACAATAATATTAGTAAAATGGCAGTGATTCTTGCCGAATTGAGACCTACCAAAAATCAGGAGGAAGGCGATTCCAAATCGATCCATTTTTGCTGTAGAAGGCTCCAAAGTGACTGCAGTCGATGTCTTCAATTGACTGATGCTCTGGAAGCAAGTGGTGAAGGGTTTTTATACGAGAAAGTTTGCTCCAGAAAGAAAATAATTTTAGTGATAATAATTTTTGCACAAATAAGTCGAGATCAAAGGTTATTTCACTGGAATATATTTGATTAATACTATTTTGCAATCTTTTCTGTGTAAATGCCTGCGTCAAGATGGTGCACTTTCTAGACAACAGTGAGATAAGCGCGTTGACTCAATAGATTTACTATTCTTCGAGCAGCTACACATGAAGATCTTCTTTTATATGATGTACTCTTATTTTTGACAGTAAAACATTTAGAAAGTATGTACTGAAAAGTTAGGACCACAATCCAGTGGCAAGAAAGGCTTGAAATTCTTCAAGGATCAAAGGTTCATCCCTAAGAATGTTATAGTATGTTTCATACACTTCAATCTTTTTTATGATTTTTGTTACATTTGAGAGAATGTCGTGCAGCGAGGTCATAAAGCGTGCTGGAAGTATCACGTAATGTAAAACGCCCGTTTCATGTTTGTTTCATATCTCATTTCAAAAGGGAAAAAGTTAATAACACTATTTACAAAAATCATCATTTGATAATCTGTATCGTTTCTCATATAAATGATCAGTAGAAGGTGATACTTCCGGTAGTTTTGAAATGCTACGCGTTCTAGTGATTGCAGCCCTTGTCAGTGTCTCGTTCGCTGAGGTGAGTTTTGTTAATGCTATTGTGAATGGATATAAGAATTGTACGCTTTCCAGGACGAGTATGACTGCTTCTATGACAAAACAGTGAAAGTGAAGGATGATGAAAGTGTTTTGAAAATTAGCTATGATGTGAAAAAGGACAGTGACATGATCTTCAAGGTGGACGGTGTTGTAGAACAAAAAGTGCAGATTGACAACGATTGGAAGGTTTGTTATGTAAAAGTGCTGCTTAACTATACGAATTGCCACCTTTTTTATTAGATTGAGATGATTGTCCAACAAGCTGACTCTGAAGATGGCGAATACACCGAAGTACTTGCGGTGAATAAACTCGCCGTTTGTGAATTCCTGAGAACTATTTACAAAAACTACTTCTGGGACGAGTTGAAACAGCATTCGAATGCACCGAAATATGATACATGTCCACTACCACCGGAAAAGTACGTCCTCAAGGAGTATCCGTTCGATGCTTCGGCGTACCAAAGTCTTCTGCAGCCAGGATACTTTAAAGTGATCCTTAATTTGTACGACCAAAACGATGAAATAAAGATTGGTTATGAGTTTCATGGACACGTCGTTGAGAAAAAGTAGTTGAAGTGATTTGTACTTATAACATGTTTCTAATAAAGCATATTATGAATCAAACATATAACGTTTGTGTTTTGTTATTGCACATATCCATATCTTATGATATTCCCATATTGTCGAGAAGTTCTTTCCTCCATAAAATATTTTGTGGCCTTATTATCCCAGGAGTCAAATATCTCACCATGCCTTGACAGAATCAGAGTAAGAGAAGAATCTTAATCCCGCCCACATACAAACATGTTGACCGACCATTGACTCCTCCCATCGAAAATTAAAAATTTTTGATTTCATCCCAACTCAACTTCCAACCATGAAAATGGTTGACTAACTTTCCCACACACAATCTAACCGATGGCCACTAACATGTTGTATCGTGTATGGGACCGGTAACTCTGAGTTGCAGGTTAATGACGAAATGAAATATTTATCTCGATATCGTAATTGTCAAGACCTTTAAGACTTTTAAGAAAGGTTTCATAAACTTACACTGACACCATTAAAGCAGCTGAATGATTTCTTTCCTCTGGCCTCTTTCAATTCAGAAATATCTAAAATAAGGACTTATCATTTTATTTATATATTTAATTCTGCTGTGATGCATACAGTTTGCAAGGTTGTTATATTAATTGAAGTTTATCGTTTTGTATTTTTTGAAGATTCCTTTCCATTTTGCTAGTGTATTGAATGATTCTGTTTTCTCTGATTAATCTATAATATATCTACTAATTGTTCCTATTTTAGAGGACAAACCATGCTTCTAGCTTTCTTTCTGTGAAAGACATTACTTTGAAGTAAAGTCCCTAAGTAGCACACCCTGTTTGCTCTGTAATTTTGTTCATTATAATAGTTCGAGGATCATGACGATCATAAGGATTACCTGTAACTAGATGATTACAAACTTTGACTCACCCAGGTCTGTGATTAATGGATTAGCTTCGTGACAAAACGCGATTAAAAATGGTATGGATGACCATCAGGAACAACTGATCTATTTAATCGACACATGTAAAATACCCGTCACGTTTCGCAGGCTTATTGTCCAATTTTTTAACTTGTCCTCTCATTGTCACTCTATCTTATCTTAATTGTTATGCTACACAGTCGTGCATCTGATCTAATTATCAAATTTTTTATAATTAATGATCATGAAATACATTTTAATATAAAACGGGTACTTGCTATGAATGGAATTTTAGTAAAGCTTCAATTGATCCTGATCGGACATGTTGTGCATTCTCCGAACTGTCTTATTAGCGCTGTGCGCTGTCAGGCTTACTATGGCAGTACACGTAAGTTGACCACTGAGATAAGTAATTTACACACTGGATATATATTTCCATTATACACCTAATGTGTTAAGTCTTACTTCAATTGAGAATAAGATAAAGAAACATTTTCTAGTGAATATTCTAAATAAAAATAATTTCTAGTCATGGGACTATGAGCTCATTTCTATCGAAGCAACATCCGCTACAGGATCAGTCGAAGCTGATGTGCATCCCAAACGTATCTCAAGAGGAGAATACGGGATTGACGGTGATATAGTTCTACACCATGACTTGGATAACTCGATTATGGTAAATGTTTAATCGTTAAAATGATGCTACATTCTGTTCATTGTAAAATACGATTTCTTCAGGTTGAGGTGAAGGTCTACAGAAGTCCAAAAGGCAACAATCAATACGAGTTGCATCCGTTCCGAGTAACGCCAACACCCTTATACGAGTTCTTGAACAATGTCTACAAGAAATTCATCATGGAAGACATCAAGAACTTTTCAAACTTTCCACAAAGTGACGACTTCAACTCACCGATCCTTAAAGGCAAATACTACATCAAAAACTATGTGTGCAGCAAGGACTCATTTCCAGCATATGTTCAAACTGGGGTCTACAAACTATTAATAACATTTAAGAGCGTTCAGGTTAACGTTGAATGTGTCATACTTGTGAAAATTATACCTACTGTTTGAGCATACGTTCTGCTATTTTTACTGTACCTAACCCTAAATACAAATTATTATCCGATGGCTGAAAGTTTATGAATTAACAACCAAAAGTAAGCAACAACTTCCAACTTTCATAGAGACTCTTCTGGGCGAAACGTGATTCTCCATAAATTTTGCTTAGCTATTTCTCAAATCTCATAGAAAACTGCATTCAGTTACACGTGTAACTTCAAATTGCCGCATTTTTCCTTGAAAGTATATTTTCTCTGAAGATATCCTTATTGTTTTGATTATTCAGTGAAAATTTTTCCACTTTCACACGTGATACATCACTCAATATGTGGGAAAGAGACTAAAAATCAGTTTCACGTTGACGTTGGGATGTGATGTTACTTGTTTACTTACAATGGCAAAGAACTTGTTTGCTAGCAATCTATCCTGGCTCTTGTACTGCAGTAGATTACCAGTGGTAGTTGCGCATCAGTTTTTCGCTAGGTGGATCCTGTTTCACAAAAATCCCCTAGATGGCTAAGCGCATTTACGGTCTATGACAAACGTCAAAATTTTGATATAAAATCTAAATCATTGGAATTTCATGGGAATCGTTCCAATGAGTTTCCAATATATTAGACAGGCTGTGCGAATTGGTTTTCTTGTCAAAATTTTGGCATCAGAAATTTGAAGCTGTATAAATCGGTGTTAAGAAATTTTTATATGATTGAAATTTAATTGCTATGTATCCAATTATTTATATTATTATTAATTTAAACTTCTTTGAAAAACTTTAACTTAAATTTCCCATGTTTACAAATTCAAAAAACGCACCAGTCTAACTATTCTAGAAGCACAGCAACACAATTTAGACCCCTTGGAATTCGTTTAACATGCTCGAAAAATCACTAAATGAAGAAGTACTAGAATTAGCCAATTCAGCAAGTTTATTCAGCTCCATTTAAATCGTTTCGCACAAGCCCTTTGAATGGAAATATTTTCAATAAGTAATCGATAAAACAAACAAACTGAATTGACTTTTCTCAAAAGAGGAAGAAAGTATCAGCGATTTCAGTTTATTAGAACTTTTTGCAACATCATTTTCATCCTCCAGTTCGGATTATGAAAAATTTCAAACTAGAACTACCAAAAACTTGTTTGATGTTATAGGGTATAGAAATCTCTTAAACTGAAACAGGTTTTCTTGAAGCCATCTATTGACAATTCACGGAATCAAATGTTTCCGTTTGTATTTATTACTTTTACTTATAATTAAATGAAACTCATAAAATATTGGATCAATTGGTTATAGGTAGGTACTATATCTACATGCTAACTGAAACAGAAAAAAACTGTTGGTATTTCCTCTTCATTATCTTAAATCTCCCAAACTAGATTATTGCATGAATCAATGTTTATAATTATATCTAATGATAACAATTAAAAAGATTTTGGATAAAACTTAACATGTAAAATAATGTTTTAATAATTGCATTTTGAAATGATAAATATATAAATTAATGCATTAAATTCAGTCATTTCAAGTGGAAAGTTTTGTAGCTGTTTAATTTCAGTGAAGGTGTTATTAAGGAAAGACATGGGTATCTTGTGGATTGCTACCTTTATTACATTATTAACTGTGGAAACAACTTTCTCCCATCATGTAAGGGTCTAATAAAGGATTCCTGGATAGGATCTTGTGAATATTGAATGAATATTAATACTGTATTCTGTATCAGACTTGGGACTATGAAATCAAGTCATTTGACGTCAACTGCAACACAGACATCCTGGTTTCCAGAATGCGTGTAAAACGAGTATCTCGCGGACAGTACGGCATAAGCGGAAACGTGACAGTCAACGAGGATCTTGACGATTCAATTATGGTTTAATTTTGCTTATATAGAGTAATGCTTTATTAGGATTTCAATTTCAGGCAGAAGTAAAGTTGTACAGAAGCGCTAAAGGAAACAACCAATACGATTTGAACCCGTTCCGTGTTCCTCCAACTCCCTTCTACGAATTTCTAAATAACTATTACGCGAAGTACATAATGAAGGACCTCTCCAGCTACTCAAACTTACCTCAACGCGATGTATTCGACTCTCCAATACTAAAAGGCGAATATTACGTCAATGACTACATGTTCGATCAGAAGAACTTCCCGTCTTATATGCAAATCGGGACATACAAACTGATCGGCATTTTTAAAAGGGATACTGATAGTGTTGAAGTCACTCTCGTTGTCACTGTATCAAATCGTGTTTAAAACCGACTAATTAAAATTATAAATGATTGAATCCACACTTGTACTTTTACTTTTTATTCAACTCATTACATAAAATAACGTCAAACGTTATAAAACCATGGTGGACGAGATCTAAAAAAGCTACTAAAAGTTTTTGATGAGTCTGTCCTGATTGATATCACTGAAGTTTTATTACACAGAATGTTGTAAGTGAGAATATGTTTAACTTGAGGTTTCGTAACGAGCACTTATCTCAAAATATCCCAGAATCCTTGCAAACGTTACACACAGTGACGATTCGTTTGGTAAAACCCTGTTCTAGAACCTTCTGACATCTTACTTTGGTGGATGTGTCTGCGGTTTCTTAGCCACAACTTAAAGGAACGGTCACAATGTTAAGTGCAAGTGAAAAGTGAAAGCTCTTTGCTCTTCACTCTTCAGAGAGCGTTCTCACAAGGAAAACGTGAGAGTGATATTTTATCCCTTCCTCACATATGGAGTGAAGCATCAATCCTTCTCTTTTAGCCGAAAAATCCATCTGTTGGAATTTCTGTTTTGGTTCGAAATCAAGGATATGAGATTTTGTTTTCGAAAGTGAGCACGAACAAAGTTGAAAATGTTCCAGTTTTACTTAAGATTCACAGAGAAGGAGTGATGCACCGTTCCATGTGCAAGAATGTGACAAAACCCACGTTTCACTTGCACTTAACATTGGGAACGTTCCTTAAAACTTTACCCCATGATCCTTTCAAACAAGTAGATAAATAACAAAATGCACTCCACCACATCTCCAATCGTCTTGCACTTCAAACCAGAATCAGAAAGAATAGCAGTCTCAGAATAGAATAACTCAGACTTCCGGTTGACGTTATATAAAAGCAAAATTGATTAAAAATACCTGCAGGAGATAAACAACCACTCATTGAGGGCAGTCACAAATATTTGTTAAACATGTCTCATGGTATTAATTAAAGTGTTGATTGAATTAGATGATCATAAATTACCCTAATTAATTTAAAACAGACATTATATTTACGCAACAAAATCGGAACAAACCATATAACACTAACGAACTAAATGAGATCTTGATTTAATAAATACAGGTCAATTGGAGGAGGAGCTTTTAAACGTCTAGTGATCGTTCAATAGTAATGAATTTTTGTGTGTTATTCATACTAACTCTAAGTTTTGGAGTTGTGATGGTTATAAGAATTGACGAGTATTTTGTGAAAAACATTCTTACACTGAACTCAATTCCAGCCTTGGGAGTATGAACTCGTTGGGGCAGAAGCACACTCCCGAACGGACATGATGACTTCTGATCTGAAAGTGAAGCGCATCGGGCGCGGAAGGTATGCCATCAACGGTACTGTTAGTATAAATGAAGACTTTGATAACTCAGTGATGGTGATTATCTTATATAACTGAAGAAATCGTGAATTTAAGAATATGTTTCGTAGGTGGAAGTGAAAATGTACAGAAGCCCATTGGGAAACAATCAGTATCAACTCTTACCGCTTCGCATCTACCCAACACGTTTGTACGAATTCTTATCAAGGTATTACAAAAACATCATGGACGACGTCAAGGATCACACAAACTTTATAAAGCTGGAATTCAATTCACCAATACCCAAAGGAGCCTACTACGTTATAGATTACGAGATAAGCAAAGACAAATTTCCCTCATACGTTCAAGAAGGAGTCTACAAAATCGTGGTGCTGGTAAAAAGTGACACGGTCGACTTCGAGCAAATTTTTATAGCACGAATCACGACTGTCCCTAATTAGGGAAATTAGTTTATGTACAGGAATGTCCATATACCCAATGAATAAAATTAAATTTATAATGAAAGCTTTTATATTTCATTCAATCCATAGCATTCTGATATTGAAATTTATTAAGTAATATTTATGATTTTCGGATGCCAGTCAATGTTGTTCATTTATCAGACGAAGAATATTTTGTGAATTATATCAAATCAAAGGCACACGATACACGAAACAACATGTTGGCCATCAGTTGCATTTTTTGTTGGCATGTTAGCCAACAACAATTTGTGTTGTCGAACAATAGTTGGAAGTTGAGTTGGGATGAAATCAAAAATGTTTGATTTTCGATGGGAGGAGTTAGTGGTTTCTGTCAAAATTCAAATTCATTTGTGGTTTAATTTAATTTTCGCTTGGTTGGTAGAATTTCTCGGTGATTTCTGAAGAAATGACAGTTGGAACTCCAACTTGTTTGCAAATTGGTTGGAACGTGTCCAAGTTGCACGACCAAGTTGGCCCGGTAAGGCTCATGATCTCTGGATATCAGCAAAGATTCCTCTTTTATCAGTTGAAGAATTTTCTGTGATGCGTCAAGTCGAATACAAGCTTTATCCGCAGATAAAGTTTTAGAGAATGAGAGGTACAGCTGAAGCTTAGATAAGTTTAAACTCATATAGTCGTTACACGCGATTTTCTTTATTGGCATCACATCAAACACAAGCTCTAAACACAATTTAAACTTTATTGAATTACAAGTTGCAAGTTCCTCACTAGAAGAGATTTAAATGAATCTCATTCGATTAAGCCAGCAACTCTAACATACAAGGCAAGGCCAGAATTCAGCACACCATCTGTCATAATGAGCAGCTCTATTTTCCATAGTCCCGGGTTAATGTGCGGTGGAAATTTGTATTTGCTAAGCACCAGATCTGAAACATAATATTCGCCCTAAAAGTAGAGGGTATCCTTCAATAACATGTTAAAGTCAAGAATAGATTGATTTAAATCACCTTTTTAAATGGACAAACAGTTTCTCCTTGATTGATGTACGGAAAATTAGAGTGTCCTTTGAGGTCCTCCATCAAATACAAAGGGTACGTAATTTTGAAAAACTCGCATGTACCTTGAGGTTGAATCTTCATAGCATTCTTCTGAAAGTGACCATCACTTCTAGAACTGTGGTGTGTGCTCACCACGAACTTGTCATTATCGTCGGCGTCTCTTGTAAACTTGAGCTTCCCGTTGATCACATACATAGTCCGGTTGTATCTTGTCACTCTCAAGTCATCAAAAACCAGTAAGGGATTATCAGTTTCTCCTTTGACATGTTCAATCCGTTCTAGACTAAGATCGTAATCATGTTCTGAGCCAAAAGCGACAGATGCAAAATAAAGGATAACCGTCACGGACAACTTCATCGTTCCAAACACCAAACCAGTGAACTAAAGTGCGTTCCAACCTAATCCCAGATTTTATATATCAAAGCTATTGCATGATTTCTTCTAATGAGTTTACTAAACATGATGGAAGATTCCAATCGAACTCTTAACGACCATAATTAACTAAACTTTTAATTGATCTACTCCCCAATATCACCTGGATCTGATAGGCTAATAATACGTTCTCATAAATGTAACATGTCCAATTCATTACGTTGCAATCATTGCACCTGTCCAACAAATTGAATCGTGGGTCGACTCGAAACATCTTTATTGTCTCTCTCAAATCCGACAGTAGTGCAGAGTTATTGTGATCCGAAATATGGTTCAAGTGAAATTTTGCATATAAATTATGTCCTTAATCATACTTTGAGAAATGATTCAAGAACTTAAAATCGTGGCACTGATAGATTTTTGCGCAGTAGAAGTTGATTTCTATCATTCTAGCTATCTATCATCTATCATTCCAACTATTTCTCAATAGGTTCTTTAACCCATAAATGAATGATTCTACATGATATAAAACATTATAGTTTCTTGAATTTTTCTAGTTTTATTACAAAACTTTGCACGAATCACAAATTATTATTAAAATTAAGTTTAAAACAAAATTCCTCCCTAAAAACTAAGAGCAAAAAATTCTTATGAAATCTTAGCTGGAACCTCTAAGCATGTGACATCCTTTTCACCATCCTTAAGAGCCCAATGTACTTTAAGATTAACTCGTGGATAGATTGGCAAAATTGGGACAGTTTTCTCGAACCAGTAGGTTTGACCTGCCTTCAGTGGACATGATGCTTTAGTTGTGCGATCTTCTAGGTATATATCGTCACAAGCACTAGTTCCATCAACTCCGACGAATGGTAGTGGTACACCTAGAATCTCTCCAGTTACAAAGTTCTCAAGATTCTCTGTATCATGCTCTGGGGTTATGGTCATTCCAAACTTGACTTTTGAGTTGCGCTTGAGTTTACAAGTTCCACTTTCGCAATGGTCAATGTGTACTTCCTCTTCATTTAATTTTCTTCCTAAAAAATTATTTTAATTAATTATATTCTTATTTCTTTATTAATTTATAAGTCACAACAAACCTCCTGCACACTTATTGACTTTCGTGGCTTCAGCGACTGCGGCCATGACAGCGCAACTCACAATCAAAGCTTCCCAGAATTTCATGTTTTCTAATGATACTTGTTAATTTTGATCTGTAAGAGAATGAAAATAATTAAAAACGACTTTTAGAAAAATTTTATAAATTCTTCATTCATATTATTTTAACAGTTTTATTTAAACCTAACTTAATTCAACTAGTCAGTTCAAAATTCAAACACATAAAACTAGTAACTATATAAAAATTAGCAAAAAGCGAATAAAAATAAGGAGACATTCCCAGATTGTGTCGTTGAGCTAACGGGACTTTTTAGTGTTGTCGTTCCTCAAAAATTTCAAGCGAAATATGCTTCTTTGTGTCTTCTTAAAGGAAAAACAAAACATATTAACAGTAATTTGTGTTGTAACAATGAGAAAAACAATCATAGTTTAAAATAAAAAGTATCAATATATTACAAATTACAATGGAGTATCATATTAACTTTAAAGAACATAACGTTATACAAAAGTGTCCAGAATTAATTCCACTAGTGTAATTTTGTTTTGCTTCAAATCAAATGGAACACATCGGGAGGTATCTAATGAACTTTAGAGTAGAATATCTATAAGATTGTACAACGTAAATGATAAATTTTAAAATATATCTTACTCGACCTGTTTATGATTCTAGATTTCTAAAACTGCTTAAATTTACGACTTGTTCGTTACATAACGCTTGCGTCGTTATTACGAATTATTAAGTGCTAAACCTTTTTTTATAAAAGGTGTTTAATGAATCTTGTTACTAATAACTAGAAATAGCCCCAATTGAACTTTACACATCAATCAAAGACAATTTGCTGCAGAAAGCTTGTTAGAATTCAGCAGGGGAACAAAATTAAACATTAACCTGACTGTACAGATAGTTGAAACTTGATTTTCTGTTATATTTGCGTGCTAATAATTACTAGAAGATAATTAACATTTAATTTACGTGATTTTTATTGTGTGAGTGCAAGAATTTATTTGCAAAAAATGATAATTGCTTTAGGAATACAAATTTGCATATTTCACAGAACAGCATCCGGAACTAGACGTATAATCATTAGGATTCATATATTATAGTTTTGGGTATTCTGGTGTATCCCAAATTCTACTGAGGACCGTCTTGGACTCCAATAACTGTCTTATTGTAGTGAATGATAAGCATCATGTTTCTTGTTTGTTACCTCATGAGCTTACAAACCAGACAGACAACTTTGTAGATTTGATGGCACTTGATATGAAAGCTTGTTGTTTATAAACACATTGTGGTCTTATTATACTTCATGAAGCAGAACAAGTTTCGCGGAGGAATTTGTTTCCTAATTATCATTCCATTTGATCATGTGGATTCGATATTGAATACAGGAAACATACATGGAACGTAGTAAGTTACTTTTAAGTCGTAAAACTGTTTATTTTCTTACAAGACTTTTGTCTTCCACTTCCAGGAAAGTACGCAGAAGGATATTTCGGAAAATCTTCCTTGTTCGATTTATTTGCGAAACCAGAAACAACAGAATTCATGGAGGCTTCTTAGATACATGGTACTCTAAAGAATTCAAGAACTGCTTTAATTCTGATAACGAAACCAATTGGTGGCCTATTGTATTTAAGACTTGAAGAGTGATCGTTGAAAAATTCAAAAGCTCAGCTACTCGTTGTGGTTATAGACTTTGAACTAAACCAACATCAGTAGCATATAATTTAAATATTTAATGATGTACGACTGCAATTAATAAATGAATTGTTCACAAATTAGCAGTTACAAGCGATAACAATAAGTAATTTCAATCGAACTCTCTGACCTCTACAAAACAAACAATTTTTTCCTAAATAAAGCTGGACATATTCAATTTCGGATATTCTAATGAGATATGATTCACTTTATTTGTTGAATTTGTTTAATAGTTTGATTCATTTTTTCGTTAACATGAATTTGGTAAAGTTAATGATAGACTGTAAAGTTACTGCAAAAAAGTGAACTGGTAAATTGGTGAACCGAAGATTGTTCACAAAAAATTGTTGCCGTACGAATCAGAACTGAAGGCGAAGAAGAAAAGGAAGAAACATTACATGAAGAATATCAATTCCCTCTCTCTACTTTGAGCAGAATCTTATGAAGATCGGTCTAGTAACGAGGAGACCTTTAACAAGATCTAAGGAATTATTCACCACTTGCTTTAAGAGCACCTGTGCAATGCCGCTATTGTGGGAAGTAGATCTTCTAATATTGAATCAGTCTGGCAATATGTTTGAGCCAAAACCAACAATTTAGTCAAGTGTTTCGTTAAACTTTAAAAAACCGAATTTCGCCTTTATTACAAAATAAATTTTGGGCTTAGAAAATTTGCAAGGTGCTCCATGAAAAGATTTCAATGGTCCACTTGAACGAAAAGGTTTACTTGGTAATGAACACGTTTCAGTTACTTTAAAATGCAGCAAAAATATGTTTTTTTACAAATTTCAATGCTACAAACATTGGAAACTTTGCAAACTTTGCAAACTTTGCAAATATTGACAAAATTATGCAAATACCAAGAGGTGAATATGAATGAACAAAGTTGACCTCCAGGTGGTGGGGAAATGCAATAATTTGTATTTCTAAAATAAATAAAAAATATAAGTTAAAGTTTAGTTATACAAGTAGCAAGCACGTTTTAAAATAAAGTTATTTAATAACAAATCATCATCAGTTATGTAAGCAACAGCGAAAGTACTTGTTTGGCACAGTTTCAATTTCAATTCCAATATATATTCGTCACTGAATGAAAACAATGAACAACCACAAATTATTATGAAAAGATAAATTCACAAACCTGAGTTAAATTAAAATGAAAAATTATAGTTTTATTAATTAAAAAATTTTCTTAATTTTAGTTCGAACGTTTTGCCGGAGCACTAGCGGAATATCATCAACCGTTTCAAGTCTCTCCGTCAACAATTCACTCTTAACTAACAATTCACGAAATGAGGTCGCGTTGCTTTATATACTTCCAACTCCAAACTATAGTATACTCCACTCCACTCTACTTCATTTCATTTTCCTCTGCAACGAAGTTTCTCGTAGTCAAAACAATCACAGACACATTAAGACCTCATACACCAGCAATGGGGCTCACTCACCTGGAGCCAATGTTTGTTTGCATTTTGAATGGCAAAACCGACACAAGAAGCTGGGTGAAGTGTTAGGTCTTCACGTTTTTTGTCGTTGACATTTTCTGTAAACTTTAACAAGGAAAAGTTCATTTCTAGGAAATAATATTTTATTTCTGAATAGTTGGAATGAATGAAAGGTTAGAAGCTTTTAATTTGTAAATAATTGTGGAACCACCTGGAAGATGTTTACTTAGCCATCAAATAACACTCGAGGAGCGTCACAGATCACGTACATAGAAACAACCTGAATGACAATATATTCATACAAAACTCTGCGGTTTCAAAGGAATCCTTATCAGTTTTAAAATACAGGAAGATATTAGGTACATACTAGAGTTTACTCGACTGTAAATGAGCAATTTGGAAGAATTTTTCCTAGTTCTCTCTTGTTGCTCGAATAGTACAAAAACGCATTTGAATAACCTCGAGCAACTTCATGAACGAACATAAACAAATTTGACATTTAACATTTGAATTTCTAACGTCTGTTACATGTAACTGTCATAAGAAGAGGATTTTCCAAACTAGCTTGAAGTTACTCGAGCAAATATCTCGAGTAACATCTAGCACTTTCAAGTAATATGTTCCGAGCAAGTAGGTGAACAGACCTGATATTCACCTGGAGCTTGTCAGTTTTGATTGACTAATGAACAGAATTCATTGAGATAAAGATATCTTTGTTGTTTTAATAAAAACGTATTATGGTTTTTATATCTGAAACATTTTTGAGCCTAGAAAGTCGAATAGTTACACGTTTTGCGGCTTTATGAGTTAAGTGGCTTAACGTCGAGTTAAACCGCATATCATATTTATAAGAAGTTGACCACATATAACACATCAAGCTTTTTTTGTACAACAGTCTTCAATAACCTAGAGAAGCTAACGACGAAGATTTCATTTTATTTTGTTCTACAAAAACCTCGCGACTGATCGGATTAACTAATTGTCATAAGTGATAATTTTGAATTTAAGTCAAGGATCGGTTTTTACTTGATTTATTTCAGACAATAGGATCGTACCTTCATCAAACCGACTTAACTTAATCTGCATGGCATTACAGAATCATCGTCCAACTTTGCACTCCACCTTGTGCTAAACCCAGAGGTATGTCGAAGATGCTTTTGTGATCACTTCAAGTTCAAATGATTAATCAGGTTATTTCTTCCTACGGACATAGAACAGAAGTATCCTCTGAGCATCTTCACAAGAATTGGTTTTATTTGACAAATGCAGACGACATTTTAGGGTAAGGTGCCTTGTATTATGCCTCATAATCTTCATTTGGTAGCAAATAAAAACACGGAAGTTCTTGAAGGAACAGTCAAGTTAACCAGACAACATTACCTTCAAATTCCAAACTCCTCGTCACGTTGACTGGTGATGAATTTTAAATTGAGTCAATTTAAACGGCAAATTCCATTAACTATGTGCAAATGTGTTTTAATTGTGATTTCACGTGATAATTGCATTTTATCATATTTACGCACACTTAATGTCTTCGAGGAACTTGTTAGACACACTTTGCTCTTTGATCATAATATACAATGAAATGCTGTTTGTTGAAAGTGTTAAAAGTTAATGAAGGTGAATCTGGTTGTTTTCTTGATTTCCAATCAAATCTGGTTTAGATGTTTTGTGTCATCATATGATTCAATGAGGTCAGTACAACTTGTAGCAGTTGGTCACATAACGCAGAACATGACCAGCACATTTTGGAAGTGCCGTTCCGTACTTTTCTCGTTTTCCTGTCTATCAAATAAACATTAAAGAAATTAACATCGACCGGGTTGTCTTAATTATAAAAACCGAGCACATTTTTTTCGGTAGAATAATAATTTGATTCAAGAAAACGTGATATGAATTTCGAATGAAGCATTAAACTGTTGGGCTGGATTTGATCAACAATTTTCGGCATGTTTCTCTTTTGAACTTGAACTTGTCCAAGTCTTCCTGGAATTACCTAAACGTAACTGCTTTGAAGAACAATTACAAAAAGTTCTTTGTTTGATAAATAACTTACAACTTATTATGTTGATACTCACCTTTTTGCGATTTGAATCTGTCGAGAATCACGTTTCACTTTAATCAATAACCAGTGAGTACTGAAAAACTGATTGTGAAACTGCATTGCATCAAATCTCTGATTTCCATTGAATGCTGTGTAACTAATACTCCCTCATTTTCCAGGTGAACTTGATCAAATATACGTGCCTCATTTATTACATTGCCTTTCCTTATTTGCTGCTAAAATTATTCAGCTTTCATATATCATGTAGGTCGTCATGTAAAGTAATATTTTGGCATTCATAAAACATTCTTCTATTGATCTTGAACTTTTGCATTCAATGCAGCAGCTTCTGGCGATCACAGCTCCACGGTCAAATTAAAATTATATCCGAGTAATTTCCATTAAATAATACACCAAGAGGATGTAGTGTATACAATTGCAATGAGATTTCAATGGTAATAGGCAAAGTGTAACCCATTCTTCTTTGACCATTGATGCGTTACATGAACTTGTTTATTTACTTGTATCTCGATGTAAGACCTACAAAACGAAAGGCATCGTCAAATTAACTTTAATTATATAACAGCAACATGATTTCGAAAACCTGTTTTTCCTTATATTACATTATAGATGTTAACTTGCTGTTTTGGAAGCAATCACGTGAAGTTTTGATGGGCAAATCTGAATGCAGTTGAAAACTTTTAACGTTCAATTCCAACGAATTCAAGGATACTGTTTAAAATAAAGTCTGTTTGTTATTGCTGTGCCCTATTCTTTTATTATAAAATCAAAAGGAATAGAAAACATCAGGATATTTGTGAATTCTATCGCCAGCCATCTGTTATTATCTGTTTCAGATACCTCAAAATGTTAGTTTTCTCAAATATCTTTAAGAAAATATAATTATTCTCACAATAATTCATTAATTATGAGATAATAATCATTAAAATCATTATAGTAGTATTAAAATTAAGCAATAATATATCAGAAAGTATCTCAAATTCAAATTAACCGGGTACAAATTTGACGTTTCTATGTGTACTAATCTTCTTCTTCTTAAAATATTAATTTAGCACGCAATCTCCAGAAACGCTAGACTTATTGTATGGTAGAAAACATGAATATTCGCTGATTTTGACGATATTTTCATTAATGTAAATGAGAGATAATTAATTTCTTAGGTATATATATTTTAATTTTTGAAGATAGTCAATAATGTTTTCAAATTAAAATCAAGCTAAACTGGTTGTTTGAACGAGTGTAAGTGAGGATTACATTGCTCTAAATAAACTTCTATCCAAGACTGTACATCTTTTATAGATAAAATTTTCCACAAAACTAATAATTATTTTAAATGTTTTAAGTTATTTACGATAATTAATTAACAATTTCGCGTATAATTTGAATGAAAATGAATTGTATCTAGTTGGCGTTGTTTTGGCGCCATCTACCGGCAGCCACGTGTACAAGCAGCATGTGCATTTCAACTTTAGAACAATCGAACCGATTGGCAGCTACGCCGCGACCGCGTTGAAAGTGTTTTTAATGTCATCAGCGTTTTCAAACTGATTTCAAGCGTTTTAGTGGAAATTTCTTATTGTAGTGCATATAAAGTTGATACTGAAAGTTGTGTTCAATTCGTGTAAGTAGCAGAAAATGAAATTTTCAATTGAAAAGTGAGTAAAACCACGTTTCTAATCGGAATTGAAACATTTGACGTTTCCTCTATCCGAACCGGTTCAATTGCGTTTCTGTTGGAAGAAGAAGAACCGATAGTGAAAAAAGAAATAAACAAAAAGAAATTTCCCTCATACTGAACGTTGTCAGCACTGAATTGTTGAAGTATTTTCAGTTGGCATTTGTGTTTTTGGAATATGGCGTTGAAGTCCGATTTGGAGGTAAGTAATTGTGGAAAAACTATTTTTACCAGTGATTAAAGTAAATAAATTCGATAAATTTTAACGTAATTGTGTCAGTTGATTTCATATTGTTATTATGCAATCGGAAAATTGTCTACAAATTTGTGGTGTACACTTGTTATTGCCAAGTTTTGGTGACGACGATGGCACACGCCCTAACAAAAATGCTGAAAAATCTTATTAACAAAATAACTTTTAGAATCAATTGAATAGCATTAATTGAATTTCAAGTGAATTTATTTGAAATATTTCATCGATGGTTTGTGTTTTATTTCCATTAAATCGTTTTCTTGTGATTGTGATCGGGTTCGAGGTACATAAAATCCAAGCAAAACCTGGAAATACTGTGTTCGATTAACTGATACATGATAAAACCTGGAAACAACATTCTTATCTCATTGTTAGCTTAGTCATTATTGTTTACTTACAAGATTGTTATTGAAACAAAATGGAAAATTTACCTTACATCAGTCTCACTGTTCGTGAAAGAAACTTCACAAAACTCTGTGAAACTCCATGGAATATTCTGTTTTTCTGTAATTTGTGTGTCACTCTGGAATGATTGTCTTACAAATTAGGGTCATCGGTCAAATTGGAAGATTCTGAAAGAGAATGTGTTGAATGTAAATTGAATTGAATTAAAAATTGATTAATTAATTAATTAAAAACAGAATTGTTTTCTGGGTGGTTCAATTCGAGAATTATGTAAGAATGCGCGCACCACCAGACTGTAATCTGTCATACAGTCCACTAACACATTCTAGGAAATGTTCCTGCTCACTGTGTGGTGGTAAGGACTTGTCAGTTATTGATTTTGCACGAGGATCGATTTTGAGAGTGACGGCGTCGTTGTGTCTCGCTCTAACTAACGAGTTGAACAAATCACACCGTCTCCCTTCAACAACTTCATTCATTCCAATTTGAATTTTTCTTTTGATTTTCCCTCGTTACACATTGACCGAGTTTCGTTTTTTTTGGGTTTTGAATTTGGGAAAATTTTCGAAAATTACATGAAAATGTAAAAAATTTCAAATCCATTCGTTACATAACGAACTCTCATTGCCATGGTAACGTCAAAATCGATGTCCTCGATGACAGGTGAATTGGTCATGAAATGATAATGAACAAATAAAACCCAATAAAACCGACTCATCCTTCTACTTGTGGTATATCCTTTTCTGCTTACGTAATCCTTGAAGCTTTTGTGGATTTTCTGAATTTCCACTGTGCGATCTGCTGACATGCTTCTCTCTTATGTTTTTAACGAGATTAGCGTGACAAGGGAGCTTTAAGACGTTCAATATTAGTTGATTGATTGACAGTTGAACGGAAATTCAGGAAATGTCAAGCTTTCGAGGATAATTCACTGAAAATTTTTCCGTTTTTCGTATGTATTATTGTACTGTGCCTAATATGCCTTTGCTTGTTTGAAGGTCACGAAGCGCTCCTTGGAATCCGAGCGAACACTCTGAAGTTGAATCAATTTTCATTTTGAATCAAATCTAAAAGAAATTTAATTAATTACACTACATAATATCCTGTTTTGCTCAATAAGGATTTATTCCACATTTTATACACTTGCAATTGTTTCAATACAATACGTGTTTTGATCAGCTGATTTGTTCCGAATGTCATTTCGAATTTGAACAGAATGACGTTAGCTTGAACGCAATTCTGACTCTCTGCGACCACCATAACTACATATCGTCCGGTGTATGCCATAACCATGAATGTGCAAAATTGATGTTTTGAGAAAAATGCATTTGAATTTTTCAACTTTTGCTGTTTTGCATGCAGTTCTTCGAAAATGTCGAATTAAATATTGCAATAAAGAATAAACAAATTGCCTATTAGTTTCATGATTATGCCATATCGAAATATCGGCAAAAATGCACATTCATGGTTTTGGCATACACCCGACTATGTCACATATGTCAACTTGAATTCAACTGTCCTTTCGAATTTGAACAGAATGACGTTTGCCTGAACGTCAAACCAGGTGCAGGGTGATTATGATATTTGTGACACATTACAACTCGCTGCGACCACCGGAACTTCATATGTCAACTTGGATAATTGACTTCACTGTCTGTCACAGGGCAGTATCTCTTGAACCATAATAGGTAGACACGTCAAATTTTCACAAAGTATGTACTAATATGGCCGCTGTAACAACAAACAATAAAAAAAGTATTTGTTTTTTTCCTACGGTGGTACGGAATCGACTCGCACTTGCCCACTTTTATTGTTCTATAAAATTTTTGACAGACATCACAGACTGATTTACATTTTGTCAAATTGTGTCACTAACTTGTTGGCCATTTTATCAAACTACTATTT
Source organism: Chrysops caecutiens (assembly GCA_963971475.1). Classification (NCBI taxonomy): domain Eukaryota; kingdom Metazoa; phylum Arthropoda; class Insecta; order Diptera; family Tabanidae; genus Chrysops; species Chrysops caecutiens. Next base: position 6,295,942 of record OZ020569.1, on the reverse strand, counting down.
ACCACATGTCAGTCGCCACGTTTTTGAGAAGCATTTATAACCTTATTGTAAATTTAGGTAAAAGTACAGGGTGTCTATGATGTTTTTCTGAAATAACATTTTGACAGATTTCAATTATGTGACGCACCAAATTTCATCAAGAATATTGAATCTCCAAGCCACAAGTTGCTTTTAGCAGCAATGGTGGCAAGTTTCAAGTTTAATAGCGTTTTTTCCCACTCACTTTTGCATAGACAATTAAATTCTCCGCCATTTTATATATAGAAAAAGTACATTTTCATGACGTGACATTAAATTTCTGTGAAACAAAATCGTTGTTCAATTAATCATTTGTCTCGTGCGGATATCAGGGTGATATAAAAAATGTTATTCACGTTCCACGACGCTTGACAGGGCGTGGACATTAATGAAAACATTAAAGCCATCATTGTCGGGTAGGAGAGTGTTCTGTGTTTGTTTTGTGTTACTTTAAAAACTGTTTTGTTGTTTGTACGTGACACAGTGATATTAACAAATTTACTTTGTACCAAACGATACATTGAACTCTCATCTAACACGATTCCATTGGATGGAACTGCTTTGCATCTCTACCTCATGGATTCGGTTTCTGGTTTATCTCCCAAACATTCGTCACAATCTCTCGAATTTTTTGTATACCTGTAATGGCAAAATCAATATTTAAAAATGTAGCTTTAAACCGATGTAGCTCATAAATTAAATTACGTTCCGTCTTTCTTCACACTTTCTCCAGTGCTCTGGGCTCTGATCTGGTTAATAGATAAATCAAACAAAAATGTTTCTTTACTTTTCAAACGTTAAAATTAATAATATGGGCGTGTAACTTTACCGAAGGAGTTGTTAGAAACAAGAGTCACAAAGTTCACATAGATGTCCAGAAATTTGATTATTAATTTATTTTATTTTTGCCAAAAATGCTATCCTGCACCAAAATCCTCCACAAACTTAACCGGAAAAACAAGATACTAGACCTTGCTTACTATATGGCAACATAGCCTTCTGCGCGGCTGCGAAGTCCACTCTGGAGCTATTACAGACACAACAAAATATTGCCTTCGGAAAATCATAAAATATACATAAGCGATACACATTAGACAAAGTCGACCAGACTACCAACGACTCCCTCATAGAAATGCGAAAAACTGATGCACACGGCACTAAAACTTGCCCTAACATAAGACAAATGACACATCTAATCTGATTTGAGAGAGAGACTGAGACAATTTGAACAGGATAATGTCCAAATGTCCATAAACGAAATCATGTCGTCCAACCTGAATCGGTTCTAAGTATTTCATTTAAAAGTGTAATATGATTCGTTAATCCGTTTCAACTCTACAGCTTTTGAAAGGTTTCTGAAAGGAGACAATTTCATGGAATCCCATTCACAAAAAACAGTGATGAAGGTCAAGCTTTTCATCCTTTAGTCCTTATTAATTCACAATTTTTTCCTTTGATAATCTCAATGAGAATTGCGGATAAGCTAAACCCCACAAAACACTACAAGACACTCATCTCAACTTAATTGATTTTCTTTGAACACAAACGACATTGTAGATTGAATTAACGAATCTAATGACTATTAAAGAGTGTTTCTTCTGATTATATTGTAGTACTACAATAAGCAATTGCTATTCATTTATTTTTGCATAGACATCGATAATAAATTAATATTATCTTTAAAACCTCAATTAATTTCATGCTAACAAGAGGAATATCAAAGTGTTTTCTCAATGGTGGGAGATTAATTAAAATTTTTCTTTATATTTTCTTTATTTAACAAAAAGTCTTTGAGTTGAATTAATATTGAAATATTTATAAGTAACTAGAAATAGTTCTCGTGCTATTTCGAATAAGCAAGAATTTCCCAACGCAAACCAGTCGGAACCGATTTCCACTGATTTCACTTGAATCTTTACTAATAGTATCGCATTAAAAATGAATTATTGTTATTTGAGTTGTTATACCTGGAATAAAAACTCTGTTAAAGACGTCAATTTGTCTCATTAAAATTTTATTTTCATTCACATTCATTCGAAATGATTTTAAATTTTAATTAAAAGAAATTTTTTTAATTGAATAATTTTTTGTAATTTTTCTAATTTGTGCGATTTTTCGCTTGTAAACATGAAATTTATGTTTGCATTTTTTATTTAAATTTTCATTTTCAAAATCATCTCGTTGAATTTCAAGTAGAAATTTTCTTTCATTTGGAAAAATTTAGTTTTAATCGCTTTTATCCAATTTACGTACCTATATCTACGTTTGAAATTTATTTACTTGCGATTTAACTTCATAATCGAGTTTAACTGGATTCAACGAGATAAAAGCGAATTTGTGCTTTTCACCCTTTGACCGTGATCTGTGCAACATTTCATGTAACAGAAACCTTCAATTTGTTTATTTTAAGGAATACAAAATTGATGTGGGCTCCACTTCCACGTGGATAACTTCACCCTTAAAATGTATCCCTGAAATGGTTGGTGGTCGTGACTATTGATCGAAATTTTATGACTACCACAAACTGTGCGGAGTAGTAGATAGATAAAAGTGCACGTTTCGGTAAATCTACTATTTTCAGTTAATTTGTCGATTCATTTTTGGTAAAATGTTTCGCAAAGTAAAAAGGATTTCTTCATCCCAAATAGGCAGGATAAAAATAAACTGCACGTGACTTAAATACGAACCTAATTTCAGCACATTCTACCGCCTACATGAGAATAAGGCAATTTTCGTATGAAATCCTGCCCAATTCTGACAATGTCGACTACACGCCTTTTGTCAACTTCATTTTCTGCATATTGACATGTTGCTGAGGACGAAGTTTTAAGTTTGATTGATTTTATGGAGAGCGAATTATGTCGAGAGTATTTTTTTCTAACGACTAAACTTTGCAAATTGCGTAAATATGTCCAACTTCATTTTATTTTTCGATCGATGGTTTTTATTATTCAATATTTATTTGCACCACACTCTTATCGCAAATTCAACGATACACACTTTTAATATCGAAAGTGGCGCCATTTTCCATCCATTCCGAATAATTTCAAGTGAAATAGTCATTCACAGAACGGCAACTTTACAGAAAAATTTTACAGTTCATCGAATTTCAATGCATGAATTTTAACGTTTTCATGTTTGACGTCTTCACATTTATTAATAACTCAATAAATAATCCACTTAACGAATGAGTTTTTGTAAAATTTTATTGTTATCACAAAACAATGGAATAATTTGTTTAAAAAAATAAAACTAGTTCATGAGTACTATTGAACTAATTGTATATTTTGTAAAAATTTTAATTTTGATAAGATAAAATTTGTTGGACAGTAGCTTAACAATAAGTTTCTGAGTTAATGTATTTGCGAAACCTTAAGACTTTCGCATTCGTAAGTGTGTCGAGGATAAGATTAAGTGAAGAAGTTACGAAATTCTAAACTCATCGAGACTGAGTTAATCAAAATATTTCATATTTCTTATCAATGAATTATCGAAAAGAAATTTTTCCAACACACTTGACAAAACATCAAGACGCAGGTTTTTTAAATTTTTTAATCCTTATAATTCATATGTGATATTGATAATTGTCATATCACGAATTTTGAGTTGTGTACACAACCACGACAAGTGTTTTATCGAGTTGTCACGTTTTCTTGTTCGTGATCATACCTTGCGTGGCTTGGAGTCAATCGACATTCACGACATCTGAGTGTTGGAGATTTGCACAATTATGTGACGACGTAGTGTTCCTTTCTCAGAAATTTATTTTATCCTGAATCAAAGTTGAAGAAACGTGTTGGGTGATATCCTTCAATGATTTCATGTTATATAACCAATGGATTGGCGTTACACCTATGACGCTGTGTTGAAAACGTCGTGTTGCTTTTTCAAAATTTTCTTTTATGCTTTTACATCTAAATTTCAATAATCTTCAAAAATTGGTTTTACTCCCCAACAAAATTGAAGAAATATTTTTCCTAGATTTAAATCTCTTCATGTTGAGGAATTGGCTGACACGACATCTAGGTGGGAATGTTGAAAGATTCCAGAAGGAAAAGAAAATGACAACGTAGTGTTGCTTTCTCAAAATTTTATTTTGTTCTGCTACAAAGTTGAAAACGACATGCACGCCTTCTAGATTCCAATAGTCAGAAATATCTCCATTGGATTTTAATTCTTTTATGTTGAGGAATCGAATGGTTGACACGACATCTAGGTGGGAATCTTGAAAGATTCCAGAAGGAAAAGAAAATGACAACGTAGTGTTGCTCTCAAAATTTTATTTTATTCTGCTACAAAGTTGAAAACGACGCACGACTTCTAGACTTCAATAGTCAGAAATATCTCTATTGGATTTTAATTCTTTCATGTTGAGGAATCAAATGGTTGACACGACATCTAGGTGGGAATCTTGGAAGATACAAAACGGAAAAGAAGATGAAAACGTAGTGTTGCTTTCTCAAAAACTTGTTTCATTTTTTCAATTTCAACGATCCAATTGAGTTGATAATCTAGGAATGTTCAAGAAACATCATAGTGATGTGACTTTGTTACAAATGTACATTATCCCTTTACAAAATTCTTGTTTACAAGACAATACATGATGAAAGTGTTCTTGATTATGTGAACAAACAATATTCCAAGTAAGAGATAAAAAATTTATAAAATTGGCAGTAAGAAAATAAAATTTGTTTACTCTGAAAGGCATTTTAATAAGGCGACAGTAAAGTTTATCATAATCCCTAAATTACAAAACAGATAATGTTCAATAAAAACTATCACAGTGTCAACAAGAACGATAGCACTATCAGTCAGAGACATGTTGAAGGTTTTGCAATAAAATAGCACCTGATATCTCAATTCAATCCGCCACTATAATTATCTATTTTTTATATTCTCAATGAGGTTGTCACGGTGAATTCCCTGAAACTAATGGAGACAAGAATTTCTTAACAATTTTCCAACAGACTTACTTCGATCACAAACTGTCGTCGTGCTGATATTTGTTTCCAGCGGATTTGGTACAAGAAAATCGTAAACAAAAACATAATCGAAAAGATGTAAACAAGGCCAGTCACATATACGAGTATTAGTCACTATGTTTTTTTCCGAAACGGCGCGAAAATATTGTATATTTCACAACAGTCTAGTCTGGTGATGGTGATGAAGATATTGATATTGATATTGGTATTGGGTCTAAAAGATCAAAACAAGCTTAATGATTCACAGTTGGCGTCATTGATAATAGCCAGTGACGTCCGGAGGAAGTGATAAACAACACCAACATCACATCACTTTGACTTGTGATTGCAGATTGTTGTGAAATCAGTTGGTTGTATCTTCTAAGAAAACACTTTCGGCGACGAAAACAAGACGATTATATTTTTAAAATTCTCAGGAAATTAATCTCATTAACAACTTTTAATTTTTTCTTCCTTCACTTCAGAGGCTACACTTTCTAGTATGCAATCGAGCATGTAAAAATGCATTGGCCATGATATATCGTATAGAACAAAAAGTCGATTTAACCGATTTCAACTTATTATCGTAAATCAATTCTTCAAGGCGTGAAGGTTGGCCTGATTAAAAGTCACGTGAATAATAAATTGAACCGCTTAAAACTTGATTTGGACAGTAGACAACCATTCGCGTGGTCTTTGCTCTTTTTGTGCTGATGATGGTTTCAAATGGTTCCGGTTGACACGTTCGTTTCATGGAGGACGTTTTACGTTCAATTACGTGTTAATTCAATAATGAGTTTTCTATGAATGCGTCAAGTACTTCATTTTGATCAGTTAATAGTTAATAGATCAAAGTTGCTAATACAAATTAAAACCCATCTGCACAATTGACGATTTTGAATTGTTCAACTGTCAACTGTCAACTGTCACAAAGATTCGGTGTCAGTTTCATTTGGAAATGGTTCCGCCATGGTGCATGTTCAATGACATTTGCACGTGAAACACGAAAAGTAACATGTAATTCAGCGAATGGTTCGTAGATGGCTTTGTATGCAGTTGAAACACTTTTTTCCTTCGTTGCCCTTCGCCAATAGTTGAATAGTTTCTGCATTTTCAATTTTATCTTCAGAGCTTTCGGTTACAATGCTTCCTGATAATTTTCTCTGAAATAAAATTCATTGCAATGTGGAATTTTAAATTTAAGCAACACTTGAACAGAAACATGTAATTCAGCGAATGCTTCATAGATGGCTTTGTATGCAGTTGAGATTCATTTCCATCCACTGGTGTGGAGAATTGTAAATTTTTTTAATATTTTCAAGGAAAATTTTTTAATAATACTGATTGGTTTTTGTAAAATCAATTTAAACTGGACAATAGCTATGATAACAACTCACAAGCTTCTGAATAATTCAAAATGTCAAAATTGAAATTGTCAAGTCGAGAAACAATTTGTGATATGAAACACTTTGGTGTAAGACTCTGTGCCAAGTGAATCATATTTCAATTGTGAAATCAGAATGTTTCTATCTCATTTCGTTCTTCGCAGAATTGAATTCTGAATTTCCTCAACTGTCAAATGATGTCACAGTTTATTATAAGTGCTTTAACTCATATTGCGTTTGTTTCCGACATTAAATTTTGAAAAATCTCCAGAAAACACAGTGTGCCATTATTAAATTTATTATTTCCATAAAATAAATCCCTGAAACTGCAATTTCATCCACACAAGTACCCACTCACGTGTGTTCACATGTCATGACAACACAACTGCGATTGTCAAACATTTGCATCAGGATTTATTCCGAACAAAAGGATTTCCGCCATTTTTATATACTAAAAAATGTTTTACATTTATTTTATTTTCATTTGAATTATATTTTAAATCCACATAAACTTGTATTGTGCACAAAATATGTATTCCAAGATGACAATGGCTTCCGGCATTTTTCTGTAAGTAAGCATGGTTAAGTACGAATCTTATCTGAATCCTTGAGAATGTTATTCAGGACTTTCTTTGTTATTATTCTTCTGGTACTCACAAAGGATAACAAGAAACTTGCAAATTACAAGTAACAATTGAAAGAAGGTCATGTGCTTTTATTTGGTTTTAATTGAAGATTTCGTAAGATGTCAAACTAAGGATTTAACCTGAGTTTGTTTCAAATCAAATCTTCGTACTTTAAATAAAAACCTTGCTTTAATTACTAACTTTGATTTTCAATATCTTTGTAATTTTCAATTCTACGAATGCTTCTCAAAGGACGAGAAATCAGCATGGATATATCCTTTACAAGGATGTTACGGCAATGTTATGTAAATGTACCCATCTGTGGTTTCCCACTAAGGATATCTGCTTTTCATCCTTTGAGGAAAACTCTTCTGAGATTTATTTGAATGAGAACTTCTCTTAAATGAATTGAAAACTTAAAGGTTTTCATTCACTCCTGGTTCTTATAAATGTTTGATACTTTAAAATTATATATTAGTCAATAGCTTGAAGATTTTCTTGAAAATTTTTCAATTTCAATTTGAATTTTCAAAATAATATATAATAAATTGTGTAAATCCGAATAAGTATAATTGAATTTTTGTATTAAAAATCGAGACAAATGTAAATTTAACAAAGGAAAGAATCAATTGGAATCCATTTATGCGATCAACGTGTTAAGTAATCCGTTCAATAACAATTTGTACTTACATTTTTCACGTAACGTATTTATTTAGAAACAAAATATATAAGTTGATAAAAGATGTGGTTATTTGTATGGTACTAGTGTAATTCACAAGTTTATAATATCAGCAAACATTGAATTAACACCTTTATGTGTTTAGGGTTTCTAGAAAATGGTTTGATGTTAATTGAATTAGTTACACAAAACATTGATTCATGAAGCAACGAATAGAAGATATATTTTGTTTTTGATTTTAAATTTAATTTTATAAATAAAATTGTAGGTTTCCTTTTATTAGAATAGAATGAATTCAAGCCTTATAAAATGTTTGCCCACAAAATAATCGTATTGTATAACATTTGTCTCGTGATACCCTTTTATCCCGAAATAATTTGAAAAAATTGCTGCAATAATGAAGTGAAGTTGGAAGTGAAACAAAAAGAATATATAAGGGTTTTGTGATATTTATATTCCGGATATCTGGTGTTATTATTTCTCTCTACCTAACAAATGACCGTCATTTTTGGGTATTCAATTTTCGAGTGGGAACTATTTTTGTCGATTTATTTCATTCAGTCCTTATTCCTTCGCACAAGGACGTATACAAATCACCTAATTTTGGTGAAATTTACATAATTCCCAAAACCACATTTCATCGAGTCGTGGGCGAAGAAGCAAGTTTTAATCAATTTCTTTTGTGCTTTTTACCTTGGGGAACTCCTCATTTTCAGGGAGAAGTCTATAATTCTTGATATGCAAACGAGACTTGCTTTAAATTATCTCGCCTACGTCACGAAGTCAATCAACGAATTTGTTACATGGAAATATAAATGGAATCATCATGTTTCAAGAAACGGTAACATGTAATTCAGCAAATGGTTAATAGATGGCTTTGAATAAAGTGAAGACACTTTTTTTGTTTGAATCAGTGGCGAGATTTTGACAGTTGCTGGTTGGGTTTCTTCTTCCAGCGTGTTTCAATTCGTTCTCTCGTTTGAAGTTTCGAATTTTTATGCAACTTTGTGATATTTCCAAGCAGGCGCCATATGTTTTTACAAAAATTGTGCAAGTGAAAACTTCTTATTATCACGTACGTACACTAATCAGTTAACTAACGTAAGATTGTTATGTAAGGTGACTTAAGCAGTTCTAAGCAGTAAACACTTGAGAAACCATGTCAAAAGCGATTATTTGTAATAAAATTAAAAATCTGAATACGATTTTCAAGTACATGAGATAAATGATTTTGCAATAGACAATGTTATCTCTTATCCATTCCATCAGGGTTATGTAATTTTAAATTTTTATAAAACTTTTCATCATTTTTAATTTAACAACAAAAATTCAAGCTATAAATATGTCCACCATCGTCCCATTCATTTTATCACTTGATAAATGTTTTTAAAATAAATTTAAAAAAGGGTTTTTCTCAAAAGTTTTTGAGAAAATTTTCAAGTTTCCTTTTGATTAAAAATTTTCAGAATCAATAACTCCAACGTCATGTTTGCATCGCAAATATCTTTGGCAGTTTCTGTGAATTTTCCGTTGCTTAAATCACGTTTTATGGATTTTGTTTGCTATTAAAATCACCGCATTTGTTTCGAAACTGATCTTTGCCAAGTTTCTTTTCATTTTGAGGTCTTTCTGTATAAAACGAATTTATTAAGATGCAAGTTTGAGAAAAAGAAAAACATCAACATCGATAAATTTCATGCAAATACTGGAGATATTTGCATTGCTAATCTGGTTTTTGCTGTGCCGTGACACTAATGAAGGGAATTCTGATGGATTTAACCCATGACGGAATGTTTCTGCTTAAGAAATGAAAAACGTTTCTCGGAATCACTTCAACTGAGAATTATCACATAACGTCGAATCACGTGAATACAACATCGTAAAAAATAACGACTGGAACCCAAATGGATGCCAAAATGGAAATAGTCTTATATGAGACGATTATCACCTTTATAGCGCGAATAAAACTGAATGTAATCTCAATCAAAAACATTTCAAACGCCATCTGTTGAAGAAAAATTCTACAATAGTTTGAATGATTATATGGTAGCAACTGTGACTCTAACTGGACTCAAAATAATCACTCGTTAATTAAGGATAATTGAACGAGGTAGTTTGTCCCTCTAATATAATTGAATTCATATTGAATCAACGACCGAAAATCAATAATCATCATAAAGTCAATAATCAATTGACCCCAAGGAGAAAAGTGTATTATTAAAGAAAATGCTAAGACGAGGGAGAAAACAAAGAAAATCGTGGAAAATTTGTAAAACCTTTATTGTGACAAACAATCACGGGTCAGAGAGGGAGGGTGAAGTGGTAAAATTTGGAAAACTCCCCCGAAAAAAAGCAAAATAAATCTTTTATTCCAATTCCAATTTGACCTTCCAGTCATGTTGGTATATAAGGAAAATTATATATTACATTGTAGGTTATACCTTCCGAGTAGGTGTTTCGTGTTTACCGAAAATAAATTACATTTACCCCGTTTTTCATGTGTTTTGCTGTTTATATGGTAAGAGGTTATAAAACAATTTTATTTTATTTTTCATTATAAATTATTCCTCTGTTTGGGTATTTTGTGAAGGACATTTACTCGTGAAATTTATAAATGCGAAGCCTTTAATTTTGTATGAATTGATACGAAAATACCAGCTTTACAAGTGTCAAAACTCCAATATAATAACTCACAACTCTCTAATACAGTACAACAGAATATTTAATTAATTTGTATCAATGGATACGAGAATACTGCTCTTACAACAATTTGAAAATTGTCAGAACTGGAAAATTATTTTAATCTTGACTTCCAGTGCAAGTTCGATCCACACGTTTGGCATTTGTCGCAAACTGCAAACATCGACAAACGACGTACAAACGTATAAACGCATGCGCTTGCGGCAAATTCCTTTGATTTGTGTCAAAAAACCGATACTCGATTGAAACGTCACCGTTGGCAACCATCTGCATACTTGCACATACATGAATGTATGGGATTTGACAGTTGTATCTCATTTCTGTTGCCAAAACAATACGTCTAATATCACTCACGAATCTGTGACACAGTGAATGATAATCCAGTTACAAGGGCAAGGTCACTGTAATGTTATTAAACAGTAGAAATCCCACTTTCTATCAGTCTGTATAAGAAACTGGCTGTCTCACTTTGAAAACTGTCATGAAAACTAAAGATAGGTCAAGTAGTGTCAGTAAACGTAAACGAGATCAAGATCACAGTGACGTCATGAGTCCATTGCAAACCCTTTAATTTTATAACAGTCAGTAGAACTGACGCAACAGTCAAGCCAAGGAAAGATTTGTTTGCAAAAACTGGAGAATCGTCAAGTAGTCTCTGATACAAGTGAACGTCGATCTAATGTGGCGATCAAGATCACATTGTGACGCCACGAGACGCCGGGAATCGACTCTCCAAGTAAACAAAGTTAAAAAAAAATATTTTTTAATTTTTTATTATTTTTCATTCTTACAAAATTCTCTGTTTACAGAAATTCCGCAAGATCAGACAGACAGCGAGTCATTGACTGACGGATCACTAAATCACTAAATCACTGAATCACAACTAACTGAACTCACTGACTAACTCAATAACAGAATGAAATGAATGAATGAATGAATCGGTTTCCTTACAAAATAATTTACACTTGACTATCCGGATCCGGTCCGGATCAATCCGGATAAAATTCTTTCCCTGATACCGACATCAGCCCACATCATCATCGTTTTAAAGTGTTTGCCAATTTCTATTTTCTTATTTCCGCCATTTCAAAGTTAATTTAAAAAATATTTTTTTCTTTTTTAGTAAGATCAGCTGATGGCGATTGGTGTGGTTATTCAATAACTACTCTTAACCCAAAGATACTATGTATACATGTATATTGATTCATTCTCGTAACAACTACAAACAGTTCAATGGACTTAAAACATTACTAACAGCACGTGTTATTGCTTCTTGATATAAAACAATACAAACATTCATTCATTTCACAATCCACTCAATTAAAATTTTTCAACTGATGACATCAAACGAACGATACGACGTCATTGTTTAGAGTTAAATTTAAAAATTTATTTCTTTTGTGAATTTTGTTAAATTTAAGGAATTTTATTTTTATGAAAACGTCAGGAAAACTAATGTTGATAGGCTAAAGTTTTAGTTTATTTTTAGTTTAACAAAAAACTTGCTTTGACTAATGTTTTTGACGCACTTCATGCGGTTATTTTTGTATTTAAGTTTAATTTATTTTAAATTTTATTTCAATTGACTTTGAGTTTTCTGTTTGTGTTAAATACTTTTGATATTTTCAAATTATTTCGGAACTAATGAGTTCATGTTCAATGAATCAAATAGAAATTTTTTGAAGGATTCTTCCACTTCAAATGGTCACTTAATTAAAATTGTTTTCCTAACTCAATCATTTTAATCGTATTAACTTAACGATAGTAAGTTCTTGGAAATCAGATCTATCTTTAAAATTTCCAGACACATAACTTTTTGTGGATATTGATTTATTGGATTAATTGAACTGAAGCTGTCATAAGCAGAAAAGCTTCCATGAGAATAAGATTGACTACACGTTTATAATTCATTCCAGGAATCCTGGAAACTTCATATTCTCCTGGGTAAACTCTCTTCCATCATAAAACTGACAGAATATCGAGAATCTTATTAATTGAGTTTTCAGATACAATAAATTTCTTATGACTTTTCTTAGTTCAAGATATATGCTTAAAGTTGTGTGTAGAAGTAATTAAGGATACCTAAAGTTTAACTATAAATACGGTCTATTCTTGTAACCGTTCAATTAACTAAAGAAAACTTTAACAAAACTCTTGATTCAAAAACCACCACCGCATGCTTAACATTTCTATATTGATTTTCGATTATTAAAAATCGTTGAATACGATAAAAGTTAAGTGCTATTACCAACACTTTTACACATAACGTCCTTAACGTCCTTGCCCGTTTCTGTTCAAATTTGTGAAAATCATTCAATGGCAAATGATTTATTACGAAAAATTCCCTAAGACGAAGGAATATACATTAGCAAAGTTTATTTTATAGAATGATACTTTTGTACCTTTGAACTTTAGTTAAATGATGACTAGGATATTTTCGTTTTACGTTTTATATAAATTTACGTTGTGTGAAAACATGCAAAGGACATTTGAGGTTAAAGGACACGACTCTTATGAAATCGATATTTTAGATAATTTAATGTTTGGTCGTAATGGTGTAAGAAGTTTTGTTCTTTCCGTATAAGGGTAATGACAATAAATTTATTATAAAGTTATTCAACTTTTAAAGTTTTTACAAATTTCTCTTACGTGTCATTTGTCAGTTTTGTCAAATATGGAACTGCGTGGTTTGCAGCTTGTTATATTTATAATAAATCACTATGACGATATCCGGTAAAAGTTCTACGTGATATTGAAGGATAATCAGAAATCCTTCTAGCTCTCGCGGAAATAAGAAGTTTGAAGATTGCAATTTGAAAAGGAAATTGGAATATCGATTTTTATACACAACATCCTGTGAATTGAATATTCAATGAGGATTTTATGCAAATTACTTTACTACTATGTTAAAGGGAAACAGGTCAATAGGTCATGTAAAGGAAGGTACAAAACGTTTTTAAAGTTAATTGGTTTTCAACACTATAATTTGATTAACCACAAACTGAATTCTTCTAATAGCTTCATCCTCAAACGATTGAACCCGTCTTTGACCCTCAACCGGACTCAAGGACATTCGTGGAATTGAAGTTAAACAAAATGGCGCAGTCACGTTTCACGAAATGGATGAAAAAGTAAATTTTCTTCATTTTTATTAAGTTTTTTTGCTGAAATTGCCAAATTGTTTGCTTCGAAATTCAAAATTCCACAATGCCGAAAATAATCTGAAACTTCGGTTATTCTGGTAGTCGGATGGAAATAATTAAAATTCCAAGGAATTTCTGAGAAAAAAGGATATTTTCTTTTTATATATGAATTAAATTTTTTTGTAAACCTTGAAGTGGACTCCATCAAATATAAAGTCAATCTTGGCAGGATATAGAAGCCTTCTAAATTGCCTTTTACTTCCGAAGAGTAATCCTGGGCAAGTTGTCGCACAGAGGAAGTGAAATGTGAAATGGGGGACGAAGATTTTGCCATCAATAATAGGTCAAATGGAGATTTTCTTTACTTCGCTCCAATGAATTCAAGGCTACTCAAATTATACTATTTTCTAGGGGAGAATCGATTTGAATTTGTTACATCAGGGAAATTTTTAGAAACTTCTTAATTCTTTTTAAGTAGAAAATTTATTCACTCAAAAATTACAATATAATAGGGACAAATTAAAGGGAAGAAATATCCTTAAATTAACAACTTTCTTCAGGGAGAAAACTTAATGAGATTCTTAACTGCAATTTGGATTTGTGCTGACATAGAAATCCCAAAATAAGGACGAACACACATACACACGTACAGTACACTTTACTTCAAGTCATGAGTAATCAAATTCCCTGAGAATGTACACAATTTACAGGAATTGAAGGAATTTAGGCTAAGCAAGTTAATGGAAAGGACATAAACAACGAGGGACGAATGAAATATCAAATTTATCGGGTTAAAGGATGTTTTAAGGACTTGTTGTTGTTGTGTGTAGTTGAAGGCGTTGAGCTTACAATTTATTTCGTAGTTAATAAGGAAGTATTATGTGATTCCTTAAAAGGATTATAATCGCTTGACGAGCAAAAATGTTTTCCTTTAGTTTGGGGAAACTTACAAGATTTTCTGAAATGGTTTTTGTGCTGTTACTCTCATACATAAACCCTACTTGAAGTTTTGTGAATGTACCAATCAACTGGACATTAATAAAACGAAACTTGATTGGATCATTTCGCGTGATATCCTGTTACGTGGATTATCATCGTGGTGTCATACAATTGCAATGAAAATTAGTGACTTCTTATTTCGAATAGCTTGAATATTATTCCGTCCATTGCTTCGTCATTGCGTACAAATATCGTGTTTAATGTCAATTGAATTGAAATTATACATTACCTTAAGAAAATTGTCGCATGTCCAACAAAAATTGTTATTTAATGATGGAAATAAAACGAAGAGAAAATAATATCTTTACGTTATCGAGTTTATTGAGAGAATTAAAATCCCAAATTAAGGGATATAAGAATAAAATCACTTTCATGTCCTTCTGTGGTTAGATTGTTAAACGAAAAATTTGTATTATTCATTTGGTTAATGGTAAAGGTTACGCGTTAAAAAATTTACTACACAAAAGTTTTCGTGTTTCGTATATAATCGAAATTATTCCGATATTGATACATTGGATATCATCTTGATGTCATTAGTGGTAGTAATGTCGTTAGATGAGATAATAACCATGTTGGACGGGTTAATATGCGTATATCCGAAAAGAAAATCATGTTAGTTGGGGATAATGGGAAATAAACCGTTCAACGTCTGGCCCTATCAGACAGATTAGTTCGAGAATTATGGTTTAATAGCTCAGCTATTCTATGATGATTTGTAGCAGTAGTTGTAGTAATGAGAATTTCAAGACTAATACGTACTATGAGATATAATATAATCAAGGAGTTACATGGACTAGACAAATATGATGCTACTTTGTTTAATTACATCACGTTAATCGAATTGTGGTCACTGAGGGACATCAAGAAATTGTTATTGTCAGAGCCATCTACCGGTGAAAATCATTGCCTTGTGTCTTAAATTCCGTGCATTTGATTTTTTTCAAATTCATTTGTACATCTGATCTATATCATGTAACAGGTGTGAATAAGAGAAACCATCCATCGTACAAAATCTATAACAATATCACATTGAAAAGGATAATTAAAGACAAATTTGTGGTTAATTCTGGAATCACACGAACTATGATCTACAGGAAAGGCAAATTACAAAATTTTTCATTCTAAATTTATATCCAGTGATTGTATTGTATGAATTCATTATATCATAAATTCAAAAGTATTTCCTATCACTTTTATTTCTTTGGTTGATTGTCAAATTGCCCCCTCTACTTAAGAATTAAATTATTATTCACATTAGTATAATTGATTTACGTAGTTTCTAAATTACAGAGTAAAGTTTAAATCCATGGTGGATGAATGAAGCCCTTCCTGTCATTTTTAGTTCTATGGTTTACTGGCAAATGTTGATTGAACTTGTTAATTTCATTTTTGACCAATTTTTAACATCTTATTCCACTTCATGGAATTATTAAATTTTGGATTTCATTACGTTGGTGCCAAATCGTGAAAAAAGACGAAGAAAATACCAAAGAAATAAAAAATGTGGAAAGGAAATAGTTTCATCAAGATAAAGTTTTTTGCCATTTATAAAAGAAACGATAATTAATATGCCACACTTAACCTTTACCATGTGACCTTTTGCATTTCACCTTTGAACTATTATAACTAAAAATATCCTTGAAGAAAAAATTCAATTTTTATTAACCAAAGAAATCTCAGGTGGAATGCAAAGTTAAACTTTTTGAACGTTTTATGGCAACCGAAAATAAATTCCATGGGTTTGACTGTTTTTAAGATAACATCAGTAGAAGTGCTAATGTCTTAAGATTCTTTTGTTAAATTTGGTTTTCTACAAAATGCTCCTTTATCACCTTCAGAAGGAAATTCAGAATTAGTGCCTTGAGAGTTGTATTTGTTTGCGTGCTGATGACTGAAACGTTTCAAAGTTCGCATTTGACTACAGACGAAGAGTAGTAGATGGTTATATAGATGCAGATAGAGTTGAAGGCATCAGGATGTTTGATCGATATACTTAGAAATTTCTTAATTTATTTTTACAACTAAATGATATAAATTCCATCATATGGTACGCCACTGGCAATTTTCATTTTCGACCTTGCCAATAATTCCACACATGCCCTACATTTACACGGTTATCTGTATCCATTTTATATATTCACATACATATACGTGTATATATAAGTTTACCCCACGACCTAGTAGCATATTAGGGGGCTTGCAAATGCCAAGCATTCAAGCATTGGATCTGCGGTATGTTGAACAAATCATAAAACACAAATGTGTCAACTATAAATTGGCGGGGACAGAAGCATATGTATGCTCACAGATTCAATTGCTTTCTTTAGAGAAATGCAAGTACATCTGTAGCTCAAATACGGGAACTAGTAATTACTAAATTAGACGATATGTAAACGTGTTTTGCGACCGCGAATCTTGATCAAAGTCGCATATGAATTAATATTAGTCACATAAGTTTTAGTTTATCTAAATATAAGTACGAGATAATTTCAAAAAATTATTTCAAAAATAGAATTGAAATGCATTTTTTTTAAAATTACATAATATACTTAATACAAATTATGTTTTTGAAATATATAAAACAGTACGACATGTGACTAAATGTCGAATATCGAAAACAAAATGCTGGTTTTCGAACAAAATGACGATTTTGCTACTGACACCATGTGACATGGGTTAATGAGTCTTGTGTGTTTGACTCAAATTTTATTCTACAATTTTATTCTACAAATAAGAAAATTAACCCTAAAGGACAAAGACGATTTGTTCAAGGTCATTGTTGTCATTCAAGGACATATGGAATTTATTTCGAATAACACTTGAAGACACTCTCGAATTGAAGGGTTTGACTTTCACATGATTTTGTCATAATTTGATTGATATCCCTTGAACATAATGAGTTCAGTAAATAAATAAATTGTCGACTTGGCGTCATCAGAAACATCAAATAAACTACACACACATAACATGATATACATATTCACAAATAATATAATATATAGCAGTCATGACAACGACACATTTAAATTTATCCAAAGTTTATTCTGTCAATGTTTGTGTGCGGATGCATTAATTTACCACGTTATTGTTGGGGCTAATGAAAATTACTAAACTAGAAAATGTTTCAAAACCACACCGACACAATTGTCATATGATAATAATAATAGTAATAATAATAATAAACCCCGGTGAGGGAATGAATTTAGTTTAAAGACAAAAATGTTTTAGACAATTCAAGACATTGGATTCTAGGCTTAATTGAGACTAAGCTACTATAACTATGTTGTAGGCATAGAGATATTATTTCTTTTAGCATAATGTCCATTGCAAGTCAATTTTTTGTTCTTGAAACTCGTCATGAATGAATATAACCTTTATAAACGTGAATGGGTTTTGATTTGTGTTATTTAAATAATTTGGATAATAACATTTAGAAGCTTGAATGACTGCATCTGTTACAAGATGAATCCATGATTAATTAATATTCAAGAAACCCTTTTAGCTTAAAGGCAATTTCAAAAATTTTAAAAGTGTTTCAATTTATCATTAATGAAATTTGTATTCTCTTAATTTTAAAATTATTAAATCGAATTACTTGAAAAATTTTCAAACTTACATAAAATTTAATTAAGAAAAATCTTAATTTTAAATTTCTTCTGGAAAAGTGAAGTGGTTACAACCAGTGTCACTCTTCACGAACTGCGAAGTTTGCTTTATCAAGTTGTTCTCAATACTGATGACTTTCAATTTTTCGGACGCTCTTTTATACACTTTCCACACATTTCAGTGCAATATTTTTGGCAACGTTGCATTTCTGCTGACAGCAACACGTTTCTTAATATCAAAACGAGTTTTCTATAAAATTGCGAAAGGAGACAAAGTGTCTGCGTTTGATAAATTTCACTCGATGAAAATGTCCTTGTTGGTTTTATGCAATCGATTGCAGTTCAATACAAATGTCATATTACATAATAATATGATAGAACAAAAGTAATTTCGAAGGACACAATTTTTGGAATAGGAAAATTTTTATTTTTAAAACTTAAGGACACACGAAAAAATGGCACGTGAAGAAAGGAAAACGTAATGCAAAGAGTAGGAGGAATGGGGGAGAAAATCGATATGGAAAATAGAAGAAATATAAGGATATTGGGTATACATAGCATTAGCTGGCTCCATAACTCCTAGGATATGGTTATAAAAATTCAAAAGTTTTCACTTATGGTATTTTATTTTTGGTTCTGTTGCTATTTGCTGTTGTTTGTTTGTATTCTATTGTAATACATGTATGTGTATATATATGGAAATTGTTTGTTACTAGGATATACATATTGAAATATAAATAGACGGAAACCAGGACAATGGTTCCATGTATCATTGAATTTAATTCAACTGCATTGAGAATGCGAAATTGGAATAAGGACAACGGGGACGAAGGACGAAGGATGATGATTTTGTGATAAGGTGGAATATTTGATATTGATATACACATGATGAAGAAATGGGCCGAAATATATTCTACGAAACAAAATGATTTTGATTTCAAAGCATGTTTGTGGGTGGATGAGTTTGTTATATGAAAATAAAGTTATCCTTAAAGTTTGTTATTCAACCGTGCACAGACTGTTGAATTGAATTGAATTGGATTCAAGTGAATTGACTGAATGTGGATGTCACAAAGTTATATACAAACATTCCTATCATTATATATCCTTGTATATATATTTTCAGTTTCGTTTATGAAAATGTTTCATGAATTGGAAAATTACAGATCTTCCAAGGATATCACTGTGTTTCTGAAGAGAAAAGAACAATTTGCAATATTAAAAATGCACAATAAAATGAAAAGCAATTTTGAAAATTTCGAATTTCACATGAGATCAATTTTAAATTGATTTTATATAATGTGTACAAAGGACTAAGGACACAAGGAATTTAAAATGAAATATATATTTTCTTCGTTTTCGTGTGCTTTAGCACGTACTGAATACAATTCAAGATGAATGTGGATAGAATTTGTTTATTCTCGAATTGAGTATCTTCGAAAATGACTTATTAAATATTCATTGATTTCCTTCAAGTAGATTTTTCCTACTTTTTGTCTTTGTTCATGTAACATTTACATGTTACCTCCATGAATGTTGTATTGCATGGAGTTATTGATCTGTAACACACATTCTACTAAATATCTTATCTTCTGGTTCGTGCAAAAATTATAAACTTCTTGCGAATAGTTTTAGAAAATTACTATTGTGTAACTGAAGTTGAAAATCGTAAAATGTTTACTAACTTTCAGAGAATGTATTTTACACATGTAAAACGATATATTTTCGTAACTTTATACACTTTTAGTAACCTCATCGCAATTTGTTTTGTGGTTAAATTGTTTGCAGTACCATATTACTTTGGCAGTGACTTTAATTGGTTAATGGGTTTCTCACAAATTACTTTACTTTTATTGTAAAATAATAAACTAATTTTATTTAAATTCCTTCATATATTTCCTTGTGAAAGGTTCAAGTTCATTTGTTTAAGGGAGGAAAACCTATCAGTCGCTTATTATTTTTTGACGCAGTTGAATTTTAATTTATTTTCAAGTCTTGCAAGTCTTCTATAAAGAATGCAATTTTGATTTAAAAGCATTAACATATTAACTAAGAAACTTACGAGCAGTTTAAAAAGTTGAAAAATAAATGTTTCACTAAATGTTTTGTAATGGAAAATGTATTATATTCATATTCGTGATTTCATTAAGAATGATCTAGTTTTTGTTTTATAACGATCGGTTGACAACTTTTGGTAGCTACCGTTCGCGTAAGTTGAGAAAAACCGGTTTGAAAGTGGACGTTCGTCTGTTATTGTGTTCATATGTAAGTGTGGAATCAATTCAAATTTTACTTTTAATCTTTACGACTTTAGAGCTTAATGGTAGTAGTAAGACATGTACCTTAAAGTTCTTTCCACTTCGTAAAGAATGTTTTCTTTAATTCTACAAATTAACAGTCAGGGTTGGTAGATATACGACTTAATCCTAATCTAAACAAGTCTTAATCTCATTTGGCTCCAATTTGCCAAACATTTCTCTTGGTGAAAATGACAAATCGGATTTGACTTGTTCAAAGCATGAAAATGCGCATCAAGTATATCTGAAAAATGATGGAAATTTTATTTTAATTAATTGACAAGGACTTACTCCCATCATTCTCTATACATATGAAGTTAATTAAAGTGACACCTGAAAATATTTTCAAACATTCCAATGGAATGTGCGAATTATTATAAACTGAATTGTGATATCATCGCACCGAACCTAGGTTATACATCAAACAATATCCTAATAAAAATATAATTTACACTTGTCTGTCTAGTCTACTGCGTGTTAGATGGAAAATTTTCCACAAAACTGCGCCCAGAAATATAAGAATAATGGACAAAGACTGACGCCGAAATAAACAAAACAAAAGGCATTCTAGGACAATGTGTCCCAAAGGAATATATATAATATATAACTAACAAATAATCATGTTAAGCTGTTCGTTAACATTTTATGAATAATCATTAACAACGTGAATTGACATATTTATATCATTTTATCCTGGTTTCATTAGAACTAATTACTTGTTTCGTACCATTTGAATTTTATATCGGATAAAGGGAAAAACAACAAAATTGAAACATAAATTGATCAATTTGAGACATTTCATTTATTAACAAATCCTTTTGTAAGGACACTGAATTGAAGTATTTATCATTTGAAGTTGTGGCAATGTAATTACAATCGATTACATTCACTCATGTTAGTTACCACGATTAAATACCAATGAATATCGATTAGTTAGTTTGATTATATCAAAAAAGGATAACAGAAAATCATGGAATCATGGAAAATATTCTGACATTTCTACCCAACTATATAGAAGGTATGTCCAGCTGTACCTCAAATGATTGTTGTCCCTCATTCCACATTGCACCTCAACGAAGTCCTTCGCAACGTGGGGACTATTTTTAGAGCACGTGGATTTAACGGAAACGGAAACATGACAAAAAGAAGAAAAAGAAATGTTGTCCCTTACTCGGTTATTTCCTTCGGATGTGGTACGGTTGGTATCATTGCAATCATGCCCCGACGTTTTATTCTATTGTGCCTATACTCCTGCTGTTCAACTGTTCAGGTGTCCTTCCCCAGGTCCCGTATGGGGATACCAACAATAATGTCATTGTGAATTAGTAATGCGAAAGAGACAAAAAGAAATAAAGAAACATATGGTTATGGTACACCCTGTTCCTTCATCCCCTTTCTGGCCTCATTTCTGATCCAATTGAGGGTGAATTTTGTGCACCTTTAGCGTTGTTAACACGAATGCGCGACTTGTTACATAATCGTTGGTGGAAAAAATCGATTTGAATACAAAGAAAATATATATATACATTTGGTTTTTGTTTTATAATCCACAAATTATAATTCCTACCGAGTAGGTTAAGGGATGGTCATGGAATTGACGTCAAGTTTTTCGTCCTTATTTTCATTTTTTGAACGATAGTATAGTGAAAATTCCACTACCAAAATGACCCGAATAATCAAATGTACAAATCCTACATTTGTTGGGTTTTAATAACACTCAAAATTATACGTACAACCCCTGGGATTTGTTAGTCCACTCATTCTACCCCCGGAAAAGATTGAATTTCCATTTCGAAATTCTTTGCTTCGTCAAGTTTTTCTAATTAGTCTTGAACTAATTAGTATCTCTTTGATGGGATAATTTCGATGGCAATAAATTAAGGGAAAACTTTAGGGAAAGCGGAAAATACCCTTAAATCTAGAGTAGGAAATAATTAAGGGTTTCGATGGTGTTGTATTTTATGAAACAAATGGTAAAATTGGTATGGGATAAGGGAATATCATTTCCGAGTATTTTGTTTATATAATATTTATGAATTCACACTTTAAAATTCTTCCTGATAAATTAAGAACAATTTTGTTTGAAGTTTGAAAGAGGATTTACAAGGAGTTGTTGCAAAATTCACAAGGATAATGGCTGGAAATCAAAGATAATCATGTATAAATGTCTGTTAATGACATCAAAAATTAAATTATCACAATCTCTTCTCTGTTTGTCGAACGATCAATCACCAACTCTGTATCAATGTCCTTATACTACAAATCAAAAAATAAATTATGAAAGTGACAATTTATTTGTTTGGTAAAGTAAAACCAAATTCAAAAATGAAACAATACAAGGACACATGAATTCATCTAACAATTCATCACTAAGTCTCATTAGCGACATCTCTACTTCATTAGTTGAAAATGTTTGCAGTTAGAATTCTTGTCAGAAGATCAATTTCCGAAATTCACTTGTGTGGCAAGGAATGCATGGCAACTCGCATTGTAACAGACCAAGAAACCGGTTTTCCCCTGACAAGCAGAAGAATTGAGCTCGATTCCCCGTTTTAGCTTAATCTTTTCTTGGCTAACCAAGCTAATTAGCGACATCTCTGTTTCATTAGTTGAAAATGTATCGAATGAATTGGAAATTACAAGTAACATTTCAATTGTTCATTTATTAACGATGGAGTGATTAATAATTTGATAAATTCCGAAGCATCATGATCATTTTTAACTGCGATCGTCTCATTCATTTTCATTGAAGAGCACTTGTTGTGTCACGTTAGAATGATATGTCAATTTGATTTAAAAAGAAACTAACTTATAGTAAGAAGAAATCTCGTTCGCTAATAAAAGCAAAACAAATTTGCATGAACAAATGGAAGCCAGCATGACAAACATCAGTGTCACTGTGACATAAAGTTTTGCGTCCATTTTCAGTAGACAGCGAACGAGTCAGGTCATATAAACGAATGTACATACACCTCCATTTAAATTGTCACTTATCAACCCATCGAGGATATTATTTGAGATATGATAAAGACGACTCTAATCAATTGTAAGACACAATGATATGATGCTCGTCTTTAAGACGTTTCATACGTCATTGAGAATTTTCTTTGGATTATATATTATTTGTCAGTGAATGTTGCTAAGGAAAGGTTATTTGTGTTATTGAATAATTTATGCAAATTGAATGAACTTTTATCACATACTACACATGTGTATATGCGTGTCAGTGAATTCAGTCAAATGTGTTATACAATATCACTTATTATGTGAAACATTCTGGTTAAAGACATTCAAGATTTCGTGACAAGATTTGTTCACATTCTCATTCCCATTCCGATTCTGATTGTAGCTTGTATCACGAAAACACTTTGATATGATGGAGATATTCTATCCCTCAGATTTATTGGGGACACATATTTCATCTAATATGGTAACTTGATTGATTTGAAAATTTGCTAAATCGTTTAAATGATTCTGTGATGATCAATTCATAAATTTGCATAAAATGAAACGAGGCAAATGAAAATAAGTTTGCAAGTTTTTCAAATATCCGCAAATAGGTGATCAATCAAGCTTTTAATTTTTAGATTTAAATCCGTGAAAGCTCAAGTTTAAGCAATACAAATTGGAGGACATATATCTCTAAGAATTTATTGAAACTAAATTGAATTAGAAAAATTCCTTATCCATTGAACGAGAGATGTCGCTGAACACGAAATTATTCTTAGTTGTTCCTTGTCGTAGGGTATCCATTTTCTGATAATCTCACAAATTTCTAAATTAAATTACGAAATTCATTAACTTTGCATTAATGAAATTTACTACTAGCCACACAAACTAGAAGTTTTCACGAATTTCTTCCCACCGAACGAGAGATGGCGCTGAAACTCAAACTTTGCTTGTGCATCCATTTTGTCATGGCAGCTATTTTGTGACGAATCCTTAAATTTTTCCAATACTTAAAAAGCCAGTACTTACTCTCCATTATCCGTAAACCACGTTATTGTGATTTTAAATGGATGCGAGGGATTGGCTGAATGGTTTTCTCGAATTAAATTAGGCAATAAACAAAAAAGGGATCAATAACACTCAATGTCCTTATGGAGGACACTTACATTAAGCACTCTTATGAAATATAAAAGCTTTTCCAATTCCAAGAGAAAAGCACAGAGAAAACCTCTAAATCCTCCCCATTCCCTTGAAAAGAAAATAAAATACGGATTATAGGGATGAAATCCAAATTTAAGGTTTGAGAATAATAAAATAAAAAACATATCCTTCGTAAAATTAAAACTTTGTGCTTCTAATATAAAATCAAAATTAAACGATTATCACGGCAGGATTCTGAGAAATAAGTTTTCAAAATTCTCATGTCCTTATTTTGTTTTTAAACAAAATAATTATATCCTCAAATGTTTGTATTCTTTGTATTTGAACATGCTTCATGGAAAATTCCTTTCTCGCAAATCGTAAACATCCAAGAAACGTGTGTAATACAGCAGAAGGACGTGGAACAAGGATGAAATCACAAAAATAACGAATTTAATTTGAAAAGTTTTAAAATTCCCAAATGAAATAAGGTAAAATTTATACTTGACGACAGCATCCTGTTCAGGATGTTCCAATAGTCCTTGTTTGCGAATGATGATAATTCTGATTTAATGAAGGCAGGTTTTTTCGGTTATCAATTTTAATTTTATCAACGACTCATATTTAATGTCCTAATGAAAGGTACATTTGGAACATGTTTGAAGCGAAATTAAATTTTGTCCTTTTTCGGAATTCACTTCATTTTGTCCGAATTGTGTTGGAATGGTTTTTAATTCGGGAAACCTCAAAAATTTTCTTCTATACGTTTTACGGAAGTGTATAAATTGTGAAATTCATTCATTAATTCCCTTGATGTAATGAATGTTCGTTGATTCTGTGTACAATTGTTTCTTAAAGATAAATTAAAATCTTCTTTTGTGTGATAAGAAAAGTAAATCTTCAAAGTTTTGTTGACAGCATTTGTCTGTTTTCAAATTTACCGCGTTACAAACAAATGTTTATTTTTTAATTATTTTGTAATTAAAACGAACTGTCACAAGAAAAAATGAATTATCTGTGATTTCTTTGTCACGCAGTCACAACAACTGCTTTTTGGAAGTGAATTATACTTCGTCGCCGTGACAGATGACAACTGAACAAAATTGAAAAATTTGTTTACGTATTTATTGTGCAGCGTTTGTTTTGCTCATGTTGTCATCAGGATAGTGTAAACGCCTATGCGTGATTGTAGTTAGTTAGCGTAGTGTAAAATTATGAATTAGTGTAGCGTGAGAACACGTTTAGCTAGGACATTGATTTTGGTGTCGTTGTTAAGATCTTGAAAAGAACTACTATAGGACCTAAAGTGAAACAATAAAAATATTTGCCAAAATACAAGTGAAAATCGGTATTAAATTGAAAATTGAAAAACATGAAAGATATCATATGAGTCGTAAATATGCGCCGCATTGAATCAAACGAACATCAGAGAAAACTCGCATCAATAAGAATTTAAAAAACCTAAAAGTGCCGATCAAATGACAGAGCTACGGCAACATTGAAGAAGAAATGAAAAAACCGTAAAACAATAAACTTGTGATTTATCTGTTCTGTAACCGTACTACTACTGTATAACCATTGTATTAAAGAGATTGATTTAAGTACATACTAATAAGACGATTCACGGAAAATCTACGGCGCGGACCTTAACTTGCCTTTAGTTTTTTGTGTTTCATTGATATTGAGAAGGAGCGGAGCTTTAGAAATATTTTCAACTAATGAAGAATAGATGTAGTTGCAGTCTGTTAAAGGCTATTAATTTGTGCATAAACGTTTTAGTTCTGAGATTAGTGCTGGTTGACTTGTACAGAGTCTTATACCACAATCTCACGAATGCGATCACAGACAGACAATCCACAAGACCACTCGAAAAATTTTATTTAAATGATAAAACTTCATACTTTTAGTATATTTGATAAGAAAACATTTTTAAAATTTAAAATTTCTACACTGTGCAGCGGGTGTAGCCATATTCAAGTGGTTATTTCGTGTAAAATCTTTATTTTCTGAAAGAGATAACGTTTGAAATCATATGGATTTTGGAATTATTAACATTTTATAATATCAAAAGATTAAATCTTAACTTTCGTTTTGAAGTGATATTGAATTTGCAATCACAATTATGTTTTATAACACTTCAACTTTGCCGGCATTGAATATTCGCAAAACACGTGCGGTTCGGTTGGTAATTGTTGATTGTCAAACGAGACATGGACGATTTTAAATAAAATTTATACTTGATTGAATTAATGAAAAATTGAAATGTGAAACTTATAACACGTTAATCGCGTGAAGGTGTATGCTTGTCAACTGTGTATACTTCAACTGCAGTCGAAACTGCATAAGTGAGAACTGGGTGAGCGAGAAAACTCTTTAAGTGAGAGTAATTGCCTGGCCCTGTCATTATTCATCTCTATAAGCGAGAAACTCGGGTTACCTCCATAAGCGAAAAAGAGAAAGTGGTCCCTTGAACTCTCACTTATCCAAGTTCGATTGTATTGAGTTTGTTGCTTATATAACATCATAATTCAAATAAAAGTATTTTCTCATAAATTCTGTGTTGAAATTTATAGTTGTTTTCAACACAAATCAATCGTCCTGGAGTCTAGTTCAAGATTTGTGTCACCAACAGAACACTTCATGTTCAACCTTCTCTGGTTTGTTTTTGAAGAAAATAGTGTCATCTAGCTACCAAAACCCGATTCGGTTGTTCCTAAACGATTTATTTGACAGGATACACCACTTACCTGGTTTCCCTTATTCATGATTTCGCGCGAGACGCATTCATGTGATCCAGAAATTCGGTTGTCGGTATATTAATAAGAATTTATTACTAATAGCATGTCGACGTATTCTTAATAACGTCATAGCTTAGCAAGATGAATCACCAGAAACCAACTTGGACCTAAACTGATTTCGATCAATTGCGCAAGAAGTCTTTTACGACTTCCGTTCTATAAATAAAATTATTTGGCTCAAAATGCACTTGCTAAAAACTTTTTCTGATTTATTTAATTACATTAAACGTCATATATAATATATTAAGTTGATGATTCGATCATAATTCGAGAAAATCTTGAAACATTTTCAATCCAGAAAATTTTATGGTCCAAGTGTTTCAACAAAATTGAGCTGATAAAAACTTAACGAAACTTTGACGAGCTTTTTGTAGATTAAAACATTTTTATCATTGAAACAAATAAACAGCGTAAATGTTTGAAGAATAATAATCGCATCAAGATGTCCTACAAAAATTTCAATGCTACACAAAATCGGGTTCATTCACAACCAAATTAAATTCAGGGCAACCACGAACGAAATGGTTTTTGAAACGGTTCTGACGTAAAGTCCAACGAATGACGTGCGTTTTGTCAAAATTTTGAGAAAATTGAGGAAAAAAAGGAAATAGGGCACACCAAATTGTGTTGGGGTTTTTCCAAAATGAAACTGTTGTGGTTTCTGCACAAATAATTATTATTTAAAGTTTAAAAATAAATCAAACAAAGACAAATAAATTGATTTACGTAAATGTTAGACAGGAAGAAAATTATTTTGGCGGGAATATACAAAACATATATAATAGTATAATTTAATTTTGTTGATCTATAAATAATTTATACCTCCTTTTTCATTTGAACAAAACACATAAGACTTTTGCTTTTTTGGCACAATTATTTATGTTGTGTTTACAAAATGTTGTCTAGGCAAATTGTAGGATCACTAAAAAATATCTAGAATTAAAATTTTTCAATTTCAATGTTTCAAAAATGCGCAGTACATTTGCAGGTTATTTTATTTTTTATTTTCGCGAGTGCGTGGCGAGCAATTCGTCAAGTTTTAAGACTGGGTAAGAAATGTTGAAATGTTTTCATCACCTTTGGAATGATACTATTTTCTTAAAAACATCCTTTTGTATTTGTTAATGAATTTAGTGTCAAATGAGAAAATTGTCTACATTAACCAAACTGTGAAATGTCACAGTGTTCAGAATCATTATCGAATACATGAATAATTGGTTTGTGTGCGTGATTGCTTGTTCCATGAACCATTTTCTCATTTTGCAGTCTTTAGGGATTAAGGCTTGTGTTCAAAATCGACACAATACCACTTTAAAGTTTTCGAATACATGAATAGTTTGTTTGTGTGCATGGCTTTTGTTTGATGAATGAATTGTCACTAGCAGACATTTTGAAATTTTGATTTGTCACAATGGAAACAAGTGAACTTCCTTGAATGCATTTAAGTTTATTTTCTAATCTCAAAAGTATCGTCTAAATAAGAAAATTTTTTTGTGATTTAATTTAAGGAAATTCGTCTCATTGTCTTTTTTGCTCGTCTCGGAAATTCCATCAAAACAAAAACTTGAGCGTTTCAATGATATAATTCGTGTGACATTAGAAGTGATATACGGCACAAGATATAAGACACCAGATAAACCATAGAAATCTAGACGTATAGAGAATGAAAATCGTATTAATGCAGGCAGATTATCATCTACAGCAAACATATGATGATCGTACATATAGTCTATATATTTTTAGTTTTTATTTGTCTTGTATTTTAATATCAAGAAACTACAAATATCTTATGAACTAGTTCATAAAATGTCTTTTGCAAATTGAATACTTCCGATTAATAAAGGTCTAGCGTATACGAAAATTTTCCGTTTCCGTTATGATACAATTAGAACAAAATAGTGTTATGACCATGAATACACCTTCCGTTGTTTTAGCAATGAATTTTTCTTCTATTTTAAATATTAACAATTTTATATAATGTGAATCCAAGTTGATACCAAGTTGTTCGATATATGTTTTCTCTGCAAATTCACTAAATCACTATTAATATAACTATAGGAGTAGAAATCATCATGAAACATTGAATTTGAAAAATCGTAAATCAATCCACGAAAACTCTTGTTTGTGGAAGAAGGACAGGAAACACACACACTACATCAAATGTGACATTTAGTTTTACGTTACGTGCAACGAGTGCAAGATCAAAGACCTTGCATTGATTCGTCCTCCTCTCTCACACAATCACTGCGTCAATGACAGAATGATGTATTTACAAAAACAAATCTGTTTTCTCGAATTACGTAATTTACGTTAGAAGATTTTGAACAAAAGTTCTTGCGTGAGATTCTGTGCAGAAGTTTTCTACGTAACAAGAAACCTGGAATTAATGAACTTTGGTATATCACGTCCAGTAGCAACAACGAATATTACTTATTGATCAGAAGGAAGAGATAATCCAATCCAAGCTGGGAATGTAAAATAACAAGAGATAAAAAGTTTTATTCTCAATTGAAAATTGTGAAAATGTTTTAATCAAAACGTGTCTATCACGAATTTTCGGTTCGTTTTTCAATTATAAAGTATTTTGAATATTTAATAAAAGCATAAAATTTTGTTTTCAAAAATTTATAAGACTTTAGTCGACATGCAAATTTGAGTGTTTTCCAAAGAAGTTAGCATTAATCCAACACGATTACAATAAAGTGTTAATAGAAACGTACACGTCAAAATCGTCATTTATTTGTTTTAACAAATTATTTTTGTTTATATTTAAAACAAATACTGCCAATTTTGTATTCTTCTAATTACGATAGCGAAAAATTCATGTTAATTCATTTTATCAACATGAAAACGTCTGACAGACTGATTTTCACATTCCACCATATTTATAAGATTAGTGACGCAATTTATTTAAGATTTTTTTTATTTCAACATAACTTTAATAACAACTTGAACTTTATCGCATTTCGAGTTCGTACAATTTTACGCCAAACGTTATCTTATCTGCCAAAATTTAATTTTTAGTAGTACCAATTCAATGGCAGATGATTCGAAGAAAAATTTCAATATCTTATTTATAAATTCCCTAGTTGCTGGGAACACTTCAGTGCAGGCAGCTTCACGCGTAATCGAATGTTCATCAAATCTCGTTACGAAATGTCAAAATCAATTTTCATTACAAAATGTAATCTGAAATTTGCTTCTTATCACTAAAAGGAAAATTGTGTGTAGACAAAAGTATTGGAGAAATTGACTGGAATTGAAGATTTGACATTCCGATTCTGTCACGAGTCAATTTCGTTTCAACTTATTTCACAAGAGTGTTGATGAAACATTTGTATGTGTGATCCATTTGCTGAATTACATGTTCTTGTTTTAATTTTGCGTTCCGAAATAATCATGGTGACTACACATGAGTTTAAATAATAAAAATGTCGCTGAGACAAATTTCTTAACATTTTCATTAAAAAGAACAATAAAAGTTTAAAACGAATTCATTCCAGACGCAATAAAATGTCAGGTGAAATTAGATCTGATAAGGTCTTCCGTGAATAAAGTTGATTTAAAGACATACGGCCCAACTTCCGGTTCTTATAAAGACGCAAAGTAAACATTTAATTATTTTTATGTATTTTCATTTATAAAAATTTAATGACATGCTAAACGTGTGGAATTCTAGTAACCATGACTTGAAAACACTTTAACAAGTACAACTGGAAATTATCACGCACTTAAATGGTGTTCATTCACATGCAATTGATGAAATGAAATGAGGGAAAAAAATGTTCTCATAATTATCATCTGGTTATGTGTTATCTACTTACCAAAATGGAGAACGATTCAGTGCTCGTGCTTGAATATCAGTTCTTTTATTTTAAACGAGATAGCTATTATCTAATATGGTGACGTAAAACATGTCCGTACTTTGACATTTTGAAAATTGAAATGAAAATGAAAATGAAAATGGCAGAGAAATTCGATATGACCAAGCTAAAGTCATCAAACATCATCGATCCGTACACACAATTGTTGACGAAAGTTGATATTTAATGGACTTTATCCAATGAGGAGGTACATATATGTATAAAACAATATTATTAAGTTTATTTTTTGTTTCTGATGACACATTCCGTTCTGTTCCCAGGCTATGCTGTTCTTTGCGTGTGTAGTGGAGATAATTCGTTAATAAAATAATCAACACGTTTTGTTTAAATTGGGTATTTTGTTACGAAAACCACAATTCAGTGGAATTTTTCTGCAAATGACTATAATGTAACTGGAGGAACTGTGGAGTGGAAATCACCAATCAAAACAAATCGATTTGACAGCTTGATGATTGTTCTATCAGCTACTGCAATTTCAATTTGCATGAACTAAGGAATGATAAATCGCCATACGTATAACATGTCATCAACACTGAAATGACTCATAGGAAAAATCCTATCATCTCCTGATTCGTCCATAATCCATATTCTGTGGCTTCGTAGAAAATTCCATTTACTCATCTGGATAAGTCTAGTCATGCAGACAAACCCTACATCCCATATTGCCAATCTAGTGGTTGACTATTAGCATTACTCAGCCAATACTAAAATTACAGTCCTGCCCTTAATTATTCCCTTGAGAACATCATTATCTCAGCTAATGACAACTACTTCATCTGATGACCAAAGATAATTAAGTCATAGTCTGCAAAATCAATAGATTGGCTGTCAGGTACTATGGTGGGGTGCAGGAAGCCAACAAAGACTTTTATGTGGTTATGATGCTCTTTCCCATCTTGTCTTGAGTGTTTTCTGTGTGTCAACTCATCTGTGTCGCTGTACACTCAATTAACTTCGTGTCCTCAAATCTGTTTCTCTTTCCAATAAGAAGAAATCTCAACCATCTTCGATTCATTATTTTCTCATTGAGAATAACCGGTTTTTCGAAATGTAAAAATTTTTGTTAAAAGAAAAACGAAAAATCTCTCTTCCTTTCTTTGTTGCACTTGTGTGTTTTCGGAAAGTAAAATCTGTTTTATGCATTAGTTTTTGACGCAACAAATAAAATTCAATTTGAACAAACATGATGAAATCAAAATCATGCATGTAAGACAACCACAACATTTTACTAATAACTACCCTCAAACATGATAATTTGATAAACATGCACTTGATGTCGCTTCTCTTTGCAATTGTGGCTTCTATTAGCTAATATAATGAAGGTCCGGCATATCCGATTGAAGTGCTAAGTGCTAAAAGAAAAAAATACATTTATATTAAGAGCAATGTGTAAAACATCGAAAAAAATTAGCACGAGTTTATTATTTTAAATATAGAACAACATATTCGAAATGTACTTGTTTTATTTTCAATACAATAACCATATGATTTGTGATGTAATGTAAATTATTCAAAGATTAAAATAAAAAAGATTGCGATATCACTTTGTTATCACATAAAATTCTGTTTCTATTTGAATAAATCTTTTATTAAAGAGTGCCTATGGTGATATCTATTCAGATATCTATTTAGATATCAAAACGTCTTGGTGTTGATGAAAATTATTCATCATTTTTCATTTAAATCACTTTGAGATTTGTGTTGTAGCACATTACCAGATTGAAATGTAAGTGAAACAAAATTCATTTATTTCGAGATGAAATGGATGACGCCATTTTGTTGTAGTTTACTTAAATTTAATTAAAAAAGGGGATTCAAATGAGTAACAACAGAAACAAGTAGAAGGTGGATTAATTAAGGTTCTCTTTGTTTCTGAAAACAACATCCATCTGACAACACTTCTCACAAGATACATGACACAGGTCGTAGAAGAAGCAAAAAACCTCTTAGTGTAAATGTTGATAAACCGACACAAATATTTATATAGATATATGTAAACTTGATAGATGAAAGAGGTTTTAGATTGAGATATATGTATCACATACAATACACGAAACATACTCGTGTTCACGTAATGGCATGGCATGTAAATTAAACGCACTACAATTGGCTTTTTCCGGGCATTTCATCAAGTGTTGTCCTCCTACGAATGTCATGCGAAGACGTTGTGAAGAATAAGAAAAATTTCTTTAAGGTTTCTATGAAAATTATATCTTACTATAAGTAAAGAATTTTCTGAATTTGTTCTTCTTCAAATATGTGATGAGCACTCATTTCTGGTCAATTGTATTTGGTGTGGGGATATGTGTGGGGTTGGCATATATAGTTGTTGTGTCAATATTTGGTGGAATTTTCTTCTTTTCATAAAGATGAACAAATAATTTCATGGTCATCGTACAAAAGAATGGAATCCTTAAAGGAGTAAACACTTTTAATGGACGCCAAATGTTTTCCTTTCACTTAGTTATGACAAATATTCAGGATGAATGTTTGTAATAAATAATACTTCGAAACTAATAACTGAATTCTGAACTTTGTCAATTCATATTCACGTGTCAATTTGATTCTGAAGAAAATTGTTCAAGAACTAAAAGAGAGATGGCGCTAATTTGAGGATATTTTCTTTTTTCTCAATGGTAACACGCATCAATTGAAGTAGAAATGTCGCTAATGAGAGTACGGAACACTAAATTATTGAATTCCCAGTGCTACCTCGTCATAATTTTCAAGAATTTCCTTCCACGTCGTCAAGCAGTGACGTCGCAGTGACGTTGAAGTAGATATGTGGCTAATGGGAGTGCGTTGTCAAGAATCTTTGGATTGTAAATTCTACATCAGAACTCAGTTTCAACTACTGATAACCAAACTTAATGTAGAGATGGCGCTTTCTTCACTTTCTTGAAATAATTCTAATACATGTAATAAATTAGTGACAATTTTCATAAATTGAAGTAGAGATGTCGCTAATGAGCAAACAATTGTTGCATTCAAATTGCTATCCGTCAAGGAGTGATATCCAAACTTGAAGTAGAAATGTCGCTAATGAAATTGCAATGGGTAAAAGTGAGATAAAACGTTTCTTGCGTCCTCAATTCCATGTTCTTGAAAATTTCAAAATATATTTGGATAGGTTAAAAATTGATTTTTAATCAAAATTTCAATACAAACCAAATAACGACCGTCTCTATGTTGTGGTTGTGGCAACATGGAAGGTTCCATTAAAAAAAATTAAGGGTTGAACCCTTTATTACCAAAACAATTTTGTGTCAACGATGTTATTGTTTGGGTAATTCTTATTTATCTAATATGGTTAGTAACCTTTAAAGTAAAAAGGATACCTGTACCATCAAAAGGTTTTATTTGTTTTATTTCGAAAGCACTTCATTCCTTGTGGTTAACCTTTTCTTTATTGGTTTGATGTGAACTTTTTGAATGTGAATATTTGAAATAATTTAAAAATTTTTTAAACTTATAAAATGTCAAAATAGTTTTCAGTAGTAACTTGCAAAAAGTTTTTCGTAAAGCTTAAAGTTTTGGTTACACTGATGCTTGACTTTCATTAAATTTTTCATTTTCTTTCCTCCAACTTCATTTAGTGTGAAAAATAAAATGAAATTATTTTTAAATGGATATCTATCCTGCAACGCCATTATATCCCAGCAGACGTCCACTATCTCCTCGACTGCAATAACATTCAATTCAATATGTCAGGGATAAATTATTAAATAGAAAAAATGGATAAAATCACATTCAATTACGAGTCATAGAATGAGGTTATTGCACTGCAAATCCTTGCAGACACATACAGAGCGTTGGAAGGAAGGAGTAACTAATAAAAATCAATATCTGCAACTGTTACTGATACCACATGAATATTTACTGATATCCCCTTGAAAATCCTTTAATAATTTTTTTTTTCAAATCCTTTTCAATTTGTAGTTCTTCAATTTTAATCAGCTGAAATTATCATAACATGAACTTTAAACTTTATTTTCATCCTTTTGTTACCCGCATCAACCACTTTTTGTATAGCATTTAGATAAAACTTTCGTATCCTAGCTCATGGTTGGCTACATGTAATATGAGTTGGTTATGGATAACCACATTTTGTTGAAATTACAAAAGATTCAGGACTTGTAGTGAATGTATTGTAATGAAGATATCCTTTTTCTCTTTAGAGTTTTTCCTCTAGGTGTGGCTCGGGTGTTTGATTGCGTAACAACTTTGCTTGATGGGATAAAGTTTTTATTTCGAAATTGACATTAACATGGGAAAAGTTTGTTCAACAAACAATGGCACTTATATAACATAGTAAAAATAAAAATGTCCACACAAGTATCATCCAGTTGGGACAGCCCTTGTAAAAAGGATTATTTGAGGTGTTAACCGGAATTCAAATTTTTTCCTACTTTAAAAACTAAAAAGTGAAAAACGTAAAAATGAAATGAGAAAAACACAAAAGAAGAAATTTGATCGACGCCATTTTGAAGTGCTTCGGTGTGAGCTTGGAAACAAAAAACGTACTAGAACGATTCAGTCACTGCAAAACGATTGTTTGAGATTTTTAAATAAACATTTTGACATTCAACAAACCACTCATTTTATGAAATGTCAATTTAAATTGAATATATAAATTTTCAAGTGACTTTTGTTTTATCGATATGAATGTGACGTGTATAACACGATTTAAACAAATTTTCATTACATCAACTTGATGTCATGAAATTTCGCATGTTACATTTAAATTCATATCTCCTCGACAATATCTCGTGTTGAAGTGGTTATAATTTCGGTTGTAGGCTTTTGAGAATACCTAAAATATTTGTTCATTTTAAAAGGGTTGTCACCCTATATTTCTTTTTAATTTAATTCAATCCTTCACAAGTTGGAGTTGAAGTTGTTGTTCCAGTTCCAGTTTTTATTCTGAAAGCATGTTTTCTTTAGATAAATTTCAACCCTTGTGTCTTATGTGAATATTTTATCTTATAAACGATGTTCTATTTTAAGAACATTGAATGGGAGACAGCAAAAAATGAAAAGGATAATACTTCATGCTGCTTGTGTGAAATGAGGGTTTTCTTGTCACTTTTTAAACTGAGAACAGGACTATGTCGATGACCTGGATAAATTCTTCTACGATAATACTTCAAACAATCGTCTCATGTGCGATAGAAGTGCGGAAAGTTTGAAAGACAATTTAAGGACAGATGGTTTATCCTTTGACAATTTGACACGAGCAATCTCTGAAAATTATATGTTGACATTACTGACATTCAATCCATTTACGGAAATCCTGGAAATACTTGAACGCAGCTTAATTTTCTTAAAAAAGAAATTTAAATAAAACTGACATTAGTTACAGAATTTAATAGGAAATTTCCAGATTCTGTGAATTCCCACGCTTCCAGAAAACGTCAATTCAATTTGAAAAATTAAAATCCTGGAAATTTTCCATATTTAGAAAATAAAAATAATACTAATGCTGATGGCTGTGGTACTCCAAAATAGGATGATCCGCCATACTTCCAGGCAAACGTCAAATCAATTTTAAAATATTTCATGGAAAAAGGTATTTTCTATAAATTCTGAAGGTTTTCCTTTCTTCTTTAAATAACCAGAATTAAATAATTGTGACAGTTATGGCCTTTAATGGAATAAATAGCCAAAAAGGCCTGCCACACTTCCACGCAAACGTCAAATTATTTACAAAGCCTCCCGTCAAAGATAATCATATTCCGAACATTTCAGAGGCCTTTCATTTTAAATAAAATAAAGATAAAAGCAGGCAAATGCGAGTCGAACCCGCATATGAAGGGTAACGCCATACTAGAAGAAAGAAAATACTTTTTTATGATTTGTTGCTATAGCGCCGCGCCAATCATAGTACACACTTTGTGAAAATTTGAAGCGTCTTCCTATTAGGGTTCAAGAGATACAGCCCTGTGACAGACGGACGGAGAGTGTAGTCATATTGCAAATCATTTTTAAAGTTCTGGAACGTTCTAAACGTCAAATCAACTTCAAGTGTCACCTTCGTTAGCAATATGATAACCAGTTCTTCCCAAAACTCTCAGTAGTCCTTCAAAATTGAAATAATAAAATCAAATTAATTAAATATAGTGCGAATTATGACGTGAAGTGCCACGCTTCCAGACAAACGTCAAATTAGTTCAAAAACGTCACCACGAATCGTGTGAATTGGAACGTCTAATGAAAGATGAAAGAAGAATTCCGTCTGATTAATTAGTTAAAATATTGAAAAACCGAAAAATACCTGTCAAATAACTAAATTGACTTTAAACAAAAGAACACGCGCCTTAATTTAACCTCGCACAACCTGAATCACCTTCGTCGAGGTTATGAAACCGAAAATATTCAAAAGGAAATGAAAGTCATGAAATTTTCTAATTTCACCAAATCGTCATATTTAATCTTTTCCAGCTCAGACAAAAGGTTAATTTGTGTACCTGAAAATTCATTGAATTGTAAAGGTGTAAAGTGTCCTCTCAGTCAAGTCTGATGACATCGACGACACAATAAAGGTCGTTCAGGTAGAAGAGTGTCTCGACCTCTAACCTTCATTAGAAAGTCAT
Organism: Chrysops caecutiens; assembly: GCA_963971475.1. NCBI lineage: Eukaryota > Metazoa > Arthropoda > Insecta > Diptera > Tabanidae > Chrysops > Chrysops caecutiens. The sequence continues at coordinate 6,258,165 of OZ020569.1, read as the reverse complement.
TTTCCTTCTTAAGTTTACTACTCCTAGACGACACCGACATCTATTGACGACTGCAGTTAATCCAGGATGAATTGCATGCTAATAAAATGGCGTCAATTACGTGACGAGATGTTCTGCCAAAAGTTTGAGGAAAAATAAATAAATTTGCAGAAGGACGTTTTTCTTAAAGACGTTTTTTGGCATTATCCTTGCAACTGATGTAAAGTATCCGTTTTTATGTGCCAAATCCAAATGCCTGTCTGTAGTCGGTGGAAAAGTTATTGGATTCAATGCCAAAAATTGTAATTTCGTAACAAGGTTTGCATGAAGGATATTACCTAACTCAAGACGCCATGATTATAAGATGTGAGTTCAATTTCTTGTGCTTAATATATTTATATCTATTTCCAAGGATAATTCCGAAGATATTTCCTTCCAAAATGTCCTCAGTCACACTGTACCATGAAAATGATACCATTAGCCCAAACAAAAATTGAAATATATCCACGTAAAATTAATATCATCTTTTTAATGTATAATAACCTAAAAAAAAGATAAAACCTGAATTAACCTGAGTTAGGTAAAAAGTTATATAACACCAACTTTAACTTACACAACATCGGCATTGGACATTACCCTTGCCGGCATTGACAACAGGACTTTAGTTGTGGTAGCACGTTTCACATATTAAAGGATACACATTTAGATACACAATATATATTCCCCTCGATTCGGTGGATGTGTTGGAAAAGGACGAAATATAGGTCTTTGGAAAGGAACTGTTGGATGTTGGAGGAAAGTTCCAGTCTGCGCAGAGTTGAATCCAATTATGTAACAGAAGCGAATGGGAAAAAAAAAGGAAATTTTCAACAAAAAAAGGAAAATGTCAAAATGAAAGAAAAGGATTCTGTAACTTGTCAGACAATTTGGAACAGGATCTTCTTTTTTTATCTACCCTTATTTTTAGTCTCACATAGTTATGTGGATAAAAATTTCTTAATGTTGCCAAAACTTCATCCGGGAAACATGGTGAAAAGTTGCAGTGACACCAACATGGCGTGGGAATCCTTTTTTGGAATGCAGCCATGGCCTAATATGTTTTCTTGTTACTAACTCCAAACTACAATATATGACAATTCCTTTGTCACGGATATTTCCGTATCCCAGGTCGATATTGTATGTACGAATATATACACGACTGAGACTTGAATCGTATAAAACACGAGCGTGACTAACATTTAGTCGTCGTCCTTAAATCCTGATGCCGACATTCAGTCTCCTGTACTTCATTGTTTTCGTGGTAGATTTTCATATAGCAAATCTATATAAACTTACTTCTCATCGATTTATGGTGCTTACGTTTCTTCGTGAAATCCACGTGAAATCGAACAGGCAACAAATCAATGATTCTGATAAATTATATAACATAACTCTGAAGAACTTTTATTTCTAAGTGTGATTTCTCCTGTAATTATTTGTTCAATGATTCACTAGTTAATTCAAGGATCCAAGAACTATAATTAATTCACAATTTAAAAATCAAATTTTCTAATGGCGATGAGCTGTCAAACTTGAAATGTCAAATTTAAGGCAGCAAATTACAAACTTCCATCAGCTTCATACAGTGGCAACATTATTAGGGACAGTTGCACTTTTTTAAACACAGAGGAGATGTCTTGTGAAATTTACGCGCGCCTACTAAAAACCGGGTTGATTATTGAATGCTACTTTATCAAATCCCTGATATGTAATAGTAACTATATCTAATAAACTAAAGTTAAACTAGAAATATTAACTATCGTTGTCAGATGTTCAGAATCATGGCACCCGCACACGAAGCGCTCCGTATCACCGCACAAAAATAATTACTTTTTTTATTATTTTTTGTTGCGGCCATAATAGCACACACTTTGTGAAAATTTGAAGTTTCTACCTATTATGGTTCAAAAACCCTGAAAGCTATCCGCAAAAAAGATGGTGGGAAAAGCGTGTCTCACGGAAAACAATTTTATATTTTCTCATATCTCTATGATTGAACATTGTTTTTATCACATAAATTTGGTCGGAATATATCGGATAGAAGTTTACATAGTAATAGAGAGAGCCATAATGACCTTATGAAAGTAAAAGAAATCGTAGCCCCGCCCAGAGCGAAAAATCTACAAAAAGCGACTTGAGATTTGACAGTTCTGTTCTACTGGAGTGACCAAAAGAATTCGGCTACTGCGAACCTGGTAATGGCGACGTGACGCATGTCTAGTCTGTGTTTGTGACATTATCTTCAATGAATGTTAATCGCTACAGACTAGAACTCAAAATGCTCTATCTGGTTATGCCGGCAAATGTGTTTCCCAAAAGTACTGTACAAGAATATCACCTTGAATTTGTCCAAAAATTATTAATCTAAAAATGTATATTGCCCCTGTGACCTTTCAAATACATTTGGAAATATTAAATATAAAAATATTTCCTCGTCCTGAATATGAAATCATCGTATACCATAAATAAACAAGTAAAGGATAATTTGATTTTGATAAAACAAAAAAGGCAAAAAATTAAATTTGAAAAATAACTTTACATAATCACATTTTTAAGGAAAGCTTAATCCGGGATACACACACTCCCACACACACAAGTACAAATACATATACAGATAAGAGAAAAGTGCATTGTCGTTGTCCTTTTTCTCTGAAATTTGCATTGAAACCATTTTGGAATAAAACCGATTTAACGTCATTTTCCTCCATCGTAACTCCACAAATCGTTGAAATTTCTTCCTTTGTTAAGCAACTAAACATCCTTTCGTCCTGTTTTTTCCAAAAACCAAAAAAACAAAAAAAGCTTTCATACATGTATTTGTGTAAAGTTTGTCATCACTTTCAGTCACATGGACGCCAATGGAATCGCGTCGTGACGCAGTGTGACGTCATTTGAGCGCAACCGCTACAGAGTGGAAAAATACAACAGAATATATTTCACATTCTATCTCTTTCACCCGAATTTTCCCAAATACAAGAAAGCTTTCATTTGTTATGCTTGTGTTTGTGTTTGTGTTTTTTGAGAAATTCAAGAAAAAACGAAAAAATTGCCGACAAAATTTTGATAAAAATAACCAGAAATTCAAGAAAAATGTCACCGACAGAGACAAGACGTGAAAGCTTTTAAAATAATTAATTTCACACAACGAAACGTCAATCAAACACTTGCATGTGTGTGTGTTTTTCCGAACACGTGCATAATGAGACATTTCCTTTTAATTTAAATTTCCCGCTGCCATTTGTTCGTTTAATTGAAATTTTCTTTAAGATTTCGCTAAACTTTGACTTTAAGGATATTCAAAATGTATTTTAGTGTGTGTGTGTGTGTGTGTGTTAAATAAAAATTTTCACAAATTCCTATATGAGAATTTCTCCTACCATCACCACCACATCGATCTATGATGAACTATGAAGGTAGGAAAATGACAATCGAATTGGAAAAGTTTGACTGATTCTCCATTTTGAAAAGCTCTGGTAATAAAATTGAAGAAAATGTGCTTCATGTCAGTGTAAAACCCCCATAACACATACACGATTTTCAGTGTACACACATTTGTGTATGTGTATTGAGCTTTTTTTTGCTTTTTTTTATTTTGCTCGTATTTATGCGACGATGAAAAGCTCAATAGCTGAGAGCTGGGAATTTAGTATTCAGTCGAGCGCCGATCCCGTAGCAATAAGGTCGCGCAAAAATATTATATAAATATAGAAATCGTTGTGTCATTTGTGTCTATCTGTTAAGAGAAGAAAATTTTTTAGTTTTAAACAATTTTTTTTTTCTGTTCCGAGTGTGGTTTTGAACAAAAAAGAAAGAAAGAAATTTGTTAATAATAGTTTACGAAAATTAAAAAATAAAAAGTAAAATAATTTTTTTCAATTATATTTTGTGTGAAATTTTGTTGGTTTTCATTTGATGAAAAACTTTTTAAATAAATTTAAAAAAAAAATTTTTTTAACTCCACCACCATTATCATCATCATCATCATCATCATCATTGTTGTTGTTGTTGAAACAGAGAGAGAGAATATCGGGAAAAGTTTTATTTTAAAAATGATAAGAGAGAAAAAGAAGGACTACATAATATAAGAAACTTTTTAGAACAAGTGCAACCAACAGCAACGTTACGAAATTAACGATTTGCTTGGTGGTGTGTGTTGGTACTACTGTTTTATACCACTTCAATATATATCATCTTCTCAGTTCAGTACACCGCAGAAAGTGGACGTTCGTGCTGTGCTGGTCGTTGTGTGATTGTGGTGTTATAAAATATAAAAATTATTATAATTTCCATTATAAATTTTCTTATTTTCAAATATAATTTATACACTATATACATATATGTAATGAAAATTACCACATGCACACACTCAAAAACACATACATGTATATATATATAGTGTGTGCTTTTTGCGCGAACCCCCATTTCATTTTCTGGATTAATAAAGCATCGAAAAGTTCTTGTGTGAAAAACAGTGTGTTGTACTAGAGTGCAGTTGCAAGCTCTTGTAGCTAAAAATTCTTAAATTTTTTAGTATAATATATAAATATTAAAAATAAAAATATAAATTTTTTAAATTAACCGGTTCAAAATTTCATTTTAATTGCACTCTTGTTAAAATTCTTGTGAACTTAAAAATTCATTTTTAAACTTAACAATATCAACAGAGATAAACTTATTCTTCTGGTGTGGATATTGTAGTTATTCGAAATAAATGAAACGATGACGTAGTGACTGGAAAATCGGTTTTAAAAAGTGTTACATATAAAAATTAAAAATTAAAATTAAAAAATAAAAGTGATAAAATTGTTACTACTTATATTCAAACTGAGTGATTCGTTAGAATTTAATAGAAACCAGTGGAAATTCGTTAAAAATCATTGAATTGTTTTAAACACGTACGTAACACAAGGAGAAAAGTTTAAAAATTAAAAATTTGTTTGGTTTTGCCGTTTTGTTTTACAATTAACAAAAGGATTCGTTCAACAAAATTTTCACAGCGAAACATATTCTCTCTCTATAACTATTGGGAATTAATTTGAAAACAATTAAATTTAAAAACAAATTTATTTTGTGGTTAAAAATCAACTGGAAAACTAACAAAATTCAATTTATCCTTAAACCAAATCGAGCTTTGAGTGAAAAAGGATTTTTGTGTTGAAAAGATTCTCATTGGAAACTGCATGAAAATTTTAAATTAAATTTAAACATTAATTTAAAAAAAAAATTATACCAACTATCAAACATCGAACCGTTTCACCGAAAATTCCATTCGTTTTTCGTCCGTTCCCTGTCCGATTTTGTGTATTCATCGCGACACATGCTTGGAAATTTTTCAGTTTTTCATTTAACAAACGATTTTCTTGAGAAAACATTTGAAATTTTAAGAAATAATATTTTGTAAATCATTTTTAATGAAAATTTTTCACATTTTTCCATGGAAATTAATTTCGATTTCTTTGTGAGAAAATAAAAATTTTCACTTTTGAGTTGCGCAATCATTCAGAACATTTTCCTTCTATGCGTCACAATTCTCTTTCTCCCATTTAATTGTCTCTCACATTGAGCACGTTTTCAAAAGCTTCTCTCTGTAGAAAACGAAAAATTAAAAAAATTCCATTAGTTATAAATTAAAAATTAATTTTTAATTACACCATTGTCGCACTTTGTGTCGTTTACTTGCAGTGAACCTGTGAAAAAATCACTTTCAACATTCATAAAACACACCAAATCCTTAATTAATGAATTACTTTTAGAAATTAAACAAAAAATCAAATTTTAGTTAATATCTCATACAACAACCACAAGGAATTGCATTCTGGAAAGTTATCCACACATAACTTTTCGTAGTTTTTAAGTTTTTAACTTTGGTCGTTAAAACTCAACATGTTTGACAAGGTAGGTAGGATAACGTCTCAGTTAAACAATATCCCTTCTAATATCCTTTCCTATTATGTACTAACAAAAATACTCGAATTGTTAATGGGACACAACCAGAAACGTGTCTAGTTGTTATCAAGTTCTGATAACTTTTGTTTTATCATCAAGTATTGACACAGATTAACTGAATACGCTATAAAACAATGTGGTTATTGTTAATTTCAACAGAAACCCATTTTATCTAATGGCAACCTAGAAAGGTTTTCTCTTTATAAAAAGGTTTACCTCCATATTGATTTTTCCCTCCATACATTACGCATTCGTCGTGGGTTTTCGTTGCTTTTATATGACGGCAACTTTGACTTGAGTGTGTGTGTGTATGTGTATTTGGCCGACATTATTATATAACATAACATACTTCTAATAGGATACAAGAGATTTAATAAAATTAACTACACTTCTGTGACTTTTATAATAAAATTCGTTAAAAATTCTTGTTTTAAAAATTGATTTTACATGAAATTTTACAATTACACGAATTCATGTTTTATATAAGAGTGTGTGTTTCTGCATGTGATTGTGTGTGTATCGTTCATGGACTCACTGTCATTGTGAATTTTCCACAAGGACTTTCCTTCATGTTACATAACGAGAAAATCACAATTTTCTCTTAAAATTTTATGAATTAATTATTATAAATGTTTTAAAATAAAATTATAACACTTTGAAATGAAACATATTTAATAAATTTGAACAAAACGTGATAATTAAAATATCAAACAAATGTCAAGTAATTTCAACTTTATCAAATTTCAAATTACTTCAATAAAACATCCAATCGCACATGATATGGTACAAATGTGTTAACCATATGTTAAAAATTTTTTAAATTTAATATCATTTACGCAATATTACGTAACACCTTCCGGTGATAATCGTTTAACGAAAAACGTGAATTCGATAAAAGTTTTTTAACAAAATTAAATTTTTCAAACAGGAAACGGTTAACACAAAATCGATTCCGTCAATCTAGTACTGCTACAAGCACAGCAATTCAGCACGAATCCTTTGATGTAAAACAGTGACGTAAGCGATATCCTTACAACATATATATTTGTATATAATATGGATATGGATATTCTGTTGTTGGTGGTGAATTTGCAGGGTTTCACTTAACAATTGCGAAACTAAAAAATTTTACATCGAAACCTTCACCTTAACCTTGAAGTTTGATTGATGAAAATTTTATGAGAATTTTCACAAATTTTCACAAATTTTCAATATTCTTACATAAACTTAAAAATAATTTCACACTCGTCTTTCATGAAGGTTAATTACAAAATGAAATTTTCAGTTTATTTACACCACAATTGATTTGTGGATTTTCTTTGATTTTATTTAACTTGGAAAATCTATAAAAGTTTACGAGAAAACTTTTGTGTTTGGAAAATTTTCACATTATGTAAAATAATAAATAACTTATTTAAACAGAGTTATGTAAAATTTTCATTTTGTTAGTATTAAATGAATGACAAACAAAATATTCTAAAATAAAATTAAAGTGAAACAAAATTTGGCAACTAATTCTGTCGTTAAGTTTTGTATAAGCAACAAAAATTAAAATTTGTTTTTGTCGATTATTAATATCTTAAGAATTAAAAAACTTCTTAAAACCTTATATCATACTGTAACTACAAAATAAAATAAAATAAAATAAAACAAAACCAGAAAATCGTTAATATTTTTTCTTCTTCTCTAATAACCAAATGCTCTTTGCGCACAACCCAATACTTGCTGGCGTAGATATTACATAACTTGTCTGTGATTTTTTCACTGCAACGATGAAGTGGTACTAAATTTTTATGTTTTAAAATTATTCAAGTTTCGTGCTTTTCCAAAGGATATTGCCTGTAATGACAAAATGTGGTTTTGTTAAGTTGGTGCCAGTGTTGCTAGTAAATTATAAAAACTAAATATAAAGTGAATATTCAACTTTTAAAGAAATGTATTTATCATCTAATATCTTAAATCAGTTAATTTATATTTTAACAATGACATCTATCTGTCGATGATTCAAACACTCAAAACTGTGAAGGAATTTAAAAAATATTTGAAAAATTCATTTAATTGCATTTTTGCAACAAAGTGCAACATTTTATTGAATTCAGCAAATTGCATCACACTGTCTGATGTAAATTATTTTATAGACTTGTTTTAATATTATTTTTGAAAATCACCACGTGCATATTTATTAAAATTTAACTTACTTGCACGTCTTGCTCAGTTCAATGTCAGTGAGTTTAATAAAAATTTTGTTTTATTTTTAAATTTAATAATATTTTCATTATCACTTGTCACTTGCACTTGCATTATATCTCAATGAAAACGTGTTCAAGTACTATTCGTATTGAATTTATCAAGAACACAATATTTAAATGACCATAAAATTAATGTTTATGTAATTGTTAATTGAATTTCATGATTAACCAATAAAATTTTAAGAAATGAGGTGAACCAGAAATGAAAATAGCGAAGATATTGACAAATCAAGTTGAATTTTTATTTTGATTGACAAATAACTCAAAAGATTTTCACTTAAAAACACATAAATAACAGTAGTGATTGTGATATTGTCAATTTATTTTTAATATTCAACTCGTTCATTTTCATTTAATTTTTATTTAATGTCAACAAGGAACATTGACCCAAATTTATATATTTTTCATTGTCTATTTTTTGATGGTTTTAAATGATTGTTTGTCTCTCTGCTAAATGACTTCTTATCCATTTTGGCAGGGTCTTCGTAAATCTTGAAGTATTGTTTCAATTGTGCATGCAAACAACTTTTTAACTGCATTGGAAATTACCTTGTGAAAATGAATTTTTTGTCTGTAACCTTCTGGATGTCAAGCGAAAATGTTACATAATTACAACGTTTCAAGATCACTCAAGGGCACACGATATTATGTATTACACATAACCACATTTCCTTCATTCTCTTTTCCAAGCGACTGTCTCTTCATGTGCACTCATCTCATGATGCCATTCAATCGGATGAAAACAAACAAAAATTATTTACATAAAATTACATGCAACAAATTTGTGTGATCACGATTCATTGCACACCGCATTGACAAATGGAAAATTTGTGAAAACTGATTGTTGCTATCTCATTTCAAAGAATACCGTTACTTTCCCCACTTTGCCATGAATAAGGGGAAACATTAATTTTCAACAAATTGCCGCTTAATTAAAACAAAAATTTTCAAACATCAATTAAATCTCAAAAAACAAATTGATACAATTGAAATTGAAGATGATCTTATATGTTTGATTTAACCCTAACAAATTGCAAGACAAAACATTAACTCGTTAAAAATTAATTATTCGTTTAAGAATCTTTCAGAAACTTTTAATTAATTTATTATTTCGATATAAACGCGTGAATTTTTTTGTTATTTGTTTTTAACGCTTTGAATATGTTCTTGTTGAATAACTTTTGCATTTAATTACGTCGCTGGAATTAATTTGATTGGGGATTCCATGCTTAAATGATGACATTTGAAATTATTCGTACACGAACTATGAGTTATCATGAACTGATTAAAAAAATCATGTAGAACGAAGTTTTAGAAACACACTATCAATCACTTGTTTTCGTGCTACTTTGTGTCTTTGATTTCGCATTCCAACAACTGGGTTTTTTTACAGCATTTTCCCAAGAAGAAGTTGGACAAGTTTGCAGAATGATTACGTGACATCGGGTTAAGTTTTTTTGCTATACCTTAGGCTTTTACCAAGAAATCTATATTTGAAGTTATTCAAGTTGTCAACAATTCCATACAATTAGTACAATCTTGGAGATTTGTTTTACCAATTAAATGTGTCACGTGTGTCTGTCAGTTTTTAAAACTAACTTAAAACTTGCTTTAGTGACATCTACTAGCCGGTGCTTGAAACTTATTCAAGAAACGATCTCTGTGAGTTATCATGTTCGTCATGTACCTAGAATCATGTAGGAACGGATTTATGAAATTGCATTGGATTTTCAATATCACAATTAGAAGAAAATATAAATGTTAAAAATATAAAGCGAATTCCATGTGTTAAGGGTCATATGAATCTCAGCCATGAGTGTCAATATGTTTGAAACCAGTTCTATCAATAATAAACCAGTTAAATGTTTGCAAAAAAGCAAAAAACTTATTAATAAAATATTCTCTACGTCAAGTTCACATGAGATCCATAGATACTCAATATGTCTACGTTAAATTTTTATTTTGAATTTTTGTTGAAAGTAAACTAAACATGATTTTGTTTATCACCAAACAATATTATTTGATAACATTTAAATTTAACACTATAATCAAGTTGATATATGATCGAACTTTAAATGAATTTACTAGTTTGTGTCTTGATGTTAATTGAAAAGTTTGAATTTCCGCAGTAAATGAATCAATTATTTCGATTTACCGTCATCGTTGTCCATCGTCATCGTAGTCATTGAATGTTAAATTTATTTTTATTTTATACACATATATCACATGTAAATAATATTGTATATATGAAATAGTTGATAATGTCAAATGTACAAATGTACATGTACAAAAGATGACTTGATTGTGTTATAGCATTGTTATCAGTTCAATTTATCATAATATGATGCACATGTCTCTATTTTATATTGAATCAACAAGAAGATTTGAATGTTAAACAAATTCAAATTTTCACTTCAATGTTACCCTAGTCCGTAATTTCAATTCTACCCTATACTCGTATGACCGTCATCTAACATATAATCTAAATACATTTTAGTTCAGTTGATGATTATTGGTTATTCAATAGCATGTTCAAAATGAGGGATGTTTGTGTATAATATTATTAGAAACAAATGAAGGCCAATACCATCGATTGTAATTCAAAAACAACATTTTATTTTATTTTTATCACATAATGTTGGATTTATGTATAACAATATAACCTTCTCAATTTTAATAGGTTTAATCATTTCGCATTTAGTCTGCTCTAAATGTATGCAGTGCAATTTACAAAACATAACTTTGCTGATTGAGTACAAATTTACTTTTGTGTATATGTTATTATGTTACATGCTCCACATTCGTATGGTATTTATAAAATGCTCCCCTTTAATGGTCTGTTCTTTTAGTTCTTAGTTCTGTAGTTCTGTAGTTCTGCTTCTGCTTCTGTTCTGTCTCACAATCAGTTCGTATTTTTGCTGAATCTGTTTACGTAATCAAAATGCTGTCATAGTTAGTTCGCCCCTCTGTCATAGTTTTGTGCTAAATACAAAATTAAAAGGAATTTTTCATTCATTGATCGATTCGAATTGTGTGTGACATTATTGCAACTCATACAATTTCATTGTTATATATTTAAAATGAACTCTATACAATTTAAAGTGAATAAGATTATTTTCAATACATGTACATGTTTCAAAGAAGCTTTTCTTGTTTGAATTTTGTTCAATAATGCGTATCAAAACGCGACAAACATCATTCAAGAAAGTTTTTCATGATTTATCTTCAGAAACGTGTGATTGAAATCAGCTGACACAAGTTTAAAAAAATTAAATTTATTCAAATTATATACACTTAACATAAGATAAACTGTATGGAATTGAAACTTTTCAAAATGCAACACTTATTAATAAAATATTCTATTTTACAGCAAGATTTTTAGAGATTTATGTATAATATTCAGTGGATGATGAGATGATATTCAAACAAATCTAAAGCAATGGTATAATTGATATTTTAAAAACAGTTTTTAAAACACTTTCATTCTTTCAGAAATGCCTTTGAAAACGAGAAACAATATTTCTGATACTCATAACTTGTCCAATCGCATACCAACAAGACGATGTTCCCAATTCATTCATGTGGTTATCTTCAAGTTATAATTTTATTACCATAAGAAATTTCACTCACAACAATATCTCAAAAACTTGACGTCAAATCTTATAATCACAACAACTTGTTAACTATATATCACATTCATTTTGATAATGAATTATCTTAAATCGATGTTATAAATTTTTTTTTGAATAACCTTAAGATCAAAAGATTGTTAGTTCATTGATTCAAGGCATACCAACAAAGCTATATTCTTGGTTTGAAAGTTAAACCAAAAGATAAACCGATTAACTATTCACGAGAATCTTTTAGTTAATGATTTGCTATTAATATAACTTGCAATATTGCATACATTAAAATCGCTTTTAATTGAAGTATACTTTTTGAATAACGTCTCATCATCCAGATAAATGATTGATTAAACAAAGTGTTGTCTTCTGAACAAAGTTTTGATGAAATACAGTATATCACTTAATTTAAGTTATTAAGAACATCTTCTAAAGAATATCTTTCTCCTTTCTCTTCCAAATAAAACATGCAGCTTGTCTAAATTTTCCTTCGATCGTATGTGTGCAAAAGGAATTAAAAATAAAAATAAAATTTTAACGTTGAAAAAGTGTTGAAATTTTTTTGGTGGTTCTTAAAATAATAACTCAAATATAAAGGAAAGAAATTTTTAAAATTTAATTCAAAAGAAAAATCAAAAAGAAAATCCGTGAGTTTTGAATCATTTCAATTTGTATTTATTAAATATTTTTAATGTTTAACCAATTTTTGATTGTTGTCCATGTTGAAACTACTCTTAAGCTTATTTAGTTAAATGTAATTTTGTTTTGATTTTGCTTGTTACTCATTGAATGATAATTTAAAAAATTAGATAAAAAGTTTAGTTATCCTCCTTGCAAATGTTCATTAAAGTGAATCATGTTCATTTTGTTTAAACACAAAACACGAAACTAGGTTGATTTAAAGTGAAACAAAAAATAATTCAATTTTAAAAATTAAAACATTAAAAATGCAATTTATTTAACAACATCTATATAACATACACAATTCAGCATCTTATGAATATGACACTGAAACATAATTAAATGTTACACAACTTTAGAGAATAAATATGTTAGCTAAATACTTATTTCCGTTTAGGAAGATATGAATGAATAACTTAAATTTTATATAAGAGGCGGCAAAAAAATTTTCCACCTACTACATTTAGCTTCTTAAAAGATATTATCATTGTTATTACTTCAACCTACTTTATCCAATCATGCATATACTCAAATTGTGTTTAAAATAATACTCCATGTGTGTTTCGTAAAAACATGAAATGTGTTTTGAATAATATTTTGAATAAAATCACGAACACGAACACTTGACGAACTTTTTGGTAAAGATTTTGTTATATAAAATAAACGCAAATGTTATTTGTAGACAGAATTCTCCTTAAATCTTATAAATAACAATTCTCAATGAATTGTGGATTCATTCCTGTTAGTCTTCAGATAGATTTCTTTATAGATATCCAAACAGTTACAATTATAACACATTTTAAAACAGCACACACGATCATGAGTTATTGTCCTTCATTAACATGTTATCCTTTAACTATAGTAACTCCTTTCATAACCTTCACTCCTTCAAATCATATATCTTATCATAAAATTTTTTCGTTTGTTTCACATAATTTTATTTTGTGTTATGCTTTTTGTTATATTTGTTTAGCATGGAAGAACAGACTCGTACAGAGTCGCTACGGTGGTTGCTGTGGACGATGACAATCGTACTGCTGATGGACAGTACAAGGTAGTATCATCATGATCATTATTCTCATTAACACCTTATTATGTAAGAGCTTCAGTACATTTAACAGTGGATTACTTAAACATCGTAGCTATGAATATATATTTAAGTGGTACTAACAACGTGAAGAGGTTAGCTTGAACAGGTAAAATAAAAAATAACTCATCAAAATAAAAAATAACTTTATAACTATAAAATATTCCGTGGACTAAACTTAAGTGTTATTCAAAGTACCAATGGAATTGAATAATGTACATATTGTCGTGTTAACACTATGTATCTTCAAAATAACACTTCTGTGGGAGTACAAGGATATCGTTTTGGAGGAATACCGCATTGGTTTTCATTTGAAATTATTAATGAGACCAAACACTTGGTCCGCAGATCAATCTGGCTTTTTCATCATATAAAAGGAAGAAAGGTTGAAAAGTTCTTGTATCTAAACAATAAGCAATTGGTTGTAGAAACTTAAAACTTCATGAGTATAAATGGTTACGTAAGTTTAGATTCTAGTATACACTAAATCATAGATCATACAAAGCATGTCATATATGTCCTCTTATCATCATTGAATCATTAGCACTAATCATTGAAAAGTCACCATTATGGGTTTATATTAAAACGTGGTATGATGGTTGGTATATTTACATATTTTTAAAAAAGGTATTTTGGTTGGTTTATGGAAAAATGTGCTTTAATTAAATAAATAAATAATTAATTAATTAATACTAACTGAAATTATTTTCAATTTGAACGAAATTAGTCGCGACGCAGGATGCCTCCAAAAAAGCAAGTGGTGAAGAAGGGGAAGGAGAACTTAGATGATCTCAAACAGGAATTAGATATAGATTTTCATAAAATCACATCAGAGGAAATATATCAAAGATTTCAAACGCATCCAGAAAATGTAAGTTATTTATGATAAAATATATAATTATTATTAAAGATATTAATTGAAATTTTTATTTATTTTAGGGTCTAAGCCACGCAAAGGCCAAAGAAAATTTAGAACGTGATGGACCAAATGCTCTAACACCACCCAAACAAACACCAGAATGGGTTAAATTTTGTAAAAATCTGTTCGGTGGTTTTGCCCTACTGTTGTGGATTGGGGCGATTCTATGTTTTATAGCCTACTCAATTCAAGCAAGTACAAGTGAGGAACCATCCGATGATAATTTATATCTGGGTATTGTACTTGCTGCTGTAGTTATAGTTACTGGTATTTTCTCGTATTACCAGGTAAAATAAAATTAATAATCTTCATATACTAGTAATCAATTTTAAATATGTTAAATTTATTTTTGAATAGGAATCGAAGAGTTCCAAAATTATGGAATCTTTCAAAAATATGGTGCCCCAATTCGCTACTGTGATTCGAGAAGGTGAAAAACTAACATTACGTGCTGAAGATTTAGTACTTGGGGATATTGTTGAAGTTAAATTTGGTGACAGAATTCCAGCTGATATTCGAATAATTGAAGCTAGGAACTTCAAGGTAATTTTTTTTTGAATTTGATAATATAATTGAATTGATATTCGAAAAATTTCATTTCATTCCAAGGTTGATAATTCCTCACTTACTGGTGAATCTGAACCACAATCTCGTGGACCTGAATTCACACACGAAAATCCACTTGAAACTAAAAATTTGGCCTTCTTTTCAACAAATGCTGTTGAAGGTACAGCTAAAGGTGTTGTTATAAGTTGCGGTGATCATACTGTTATGGGACGTATTGCTGGCTTAGCATCCGGTTTAGATACAGGAGAAACCCCAATTGCTAAGGAAATTCATCATTTCATTCATTTAATTACCGGTGTTGCTGTATTTTTGGGTGTTACATTCTTCGTAATTGCCTTCATATTGGGCTATCATTGGTTAGATGCCGTTATTTTCTTGATTGGTATTATTGTCGCTAATGTACCTGAAGGTCTTTTGGCCACTGTTACTGTATGCTTAACATTAACTGCTAAACGTATGGCCTCGAAAAATTGTCTCGTAAAGAACTTAGAAGCTGTCGAAACACTTGGTTCAACATCAACAATTTGTTCTGATAAAACTGGAACATTAACACAAAATCGTATGACAGTTGCTCACATGTGGTTTGATAATCAAATCATTGAGGCTGATACAACTGAAGATCAATCTGGTGTTCAATATGATCGCACAAGTCCTGGATTTAAAGCTCTATCCCGTATTGCCACATTGTGTAATCGAGCTGAATTCAAAGGTGGTCAGGAAGGTGTACCAATATTGAAAAAAGAAGTTAGCGGTGATGCTTCTGAAGCTGCCCTACTTAAATGTATGGAACTTGCTTTGGGTGATGTTTTGTCAATTCGTAAACGCAACAGAAAAATTGCTGAAGTTCCATTCAATTCAACAAATAAATATCAAGTATCAATTCATGAAACTGAAGATCCTAGTGATCCACGTTATCTCCTTGTAATGAAGGGTGCTCCAGAAAGAATTTTGGAACGTTGCTCGACAATATTCATTAATGGAAAGGAAAAAGTGCTAGATGAAGAAATGAAAGAAGCATTCAATAATGCCTATCTTGAATTGGGTGGACTTGGTGAACGTGTACTTGGCTTTTGTGATTTCATGTTACCATCTGATAAATATCCAACTGGATTTAAATTCAATACTGATGAAGTTAATTTCCCAATTGATAATCTAAGATTTGTTGGTTTAATGTCTATGATTGATCCTCCTCGTGCTGCTGTACCAGATGCTGTTGCTAAATGTCGTTCAGCTGGTATTAAAGTAATCATGGTTACTGGTGATCATCCAATTACAGCTAAAGCTATTGCTAAATCTGTTGGTATCATTTCGGAAGGAAATGAAACAGTTGAAGATATCGCACAACGTCTTAATATTCCTGTATCGGAAGTCAATCCACGTGAAGCTAAAGCAGCTGTTGTTCATGGTTCTGAATTGAGAGAAGTTTCATCTGATCAACTTGATGAAATTCTACGATATCATACTGAAATCGTATTTGCTAGAACTTCACCACAACAGAAATTGATTATTGTTGAAGGTTGTCAACGAATGGGTGCTATCGTCGCTGTAACTGGTGATGGTGTTAACGATTCACCAGCTTTGAAAAAAGCTGATATTGGTGTTGCTATGGGTATTGCTGGTTCTGATGTATCAAAACAGGTTTGTTAATAATAACCATTATATAAATTATAGATTCATTTATTTAACATAATATATTTTATATTTTAGGCTGCTGACATGATTTTGCTCGACGACAATTTCGCTTCTATCGTAACTGGTGTTGAAGAAGGTCGTTTGATTTTCGATAATTTAAAGAAATCCATTGCATACACTTTGACTTCTAACATTCCCGAAATTTCACCATTTTTGGCGTTCATTTTATGTGATGTTCCATTACCATTGGGCACAGTAACAATTTTATGTATTGACTTGGGAACTGACATGGTGAGTAATATTATTTTATTATTATTATATATTAAAATTAAGAATCATTATCACTCGGATAAAATAATAAGTAGTAAGATCAGCACTTTAGGAAATAAATTAAAAATAATATTAGAATTTTGTAAGAATCGAAAATTCAAAACACGATTAAACATAATCATTTAATTATAAATAAGATAGTTTTGTATTAAAATAATAACATGAATTTATGGTATTTAAGGAAGGCTGGAAGACAACAGATAAATCTACATTTAATTTTTTTTTGTTGATATAATTCAATTTGAATGTTTTAAGTTACAGCAGGTGTTTATTAATAAACAAAAAACAAATAAACTCAAAAATTTAGGTACCAGCTATTTCACTTGCTTATGAAGAATCCGAATCAGATATTATGAAAAGACGTCCGAGAAATCCGTATTCAGACAAACTCGTCAACGAAAGGTATAACGCACAAATAAATCATTGCTAGAAATGCGTTTTACATATTAATACATATATTCATGATAAATATAATTTTTAATATTTGCAAGAAATAATTGAAATCACAAACATTTTGGTTGCAAATTCAAGTTAAAAAAATTGAATTTAAAAATTTAATAGAAATTAATTTCAAATCATTGCAATTCGAGATGATAAGCAACCAAACTGAGTAGAATCTTTCTTTCATAACGTATCAGATGATCTTAATTCCATAATATATCTATTATCAGTTTGTTTCCTATTCTGAGATTGAGAAATCATGATCGCTAGACAGATTATAGACAAAATGACACAGAGTTAAGAAAGTTTTTACCCAATTGGACAACACTACATATATGGATACAAAATTTCTTCAAAATTTCTCTTGATAACTGAATTGATCATCGATTTTCAATAACTCTGTGCCTCAATTGAGACATATATTTATTTTATTCTGCTAGTTAAACTCCCTCCACTTAGAATGAAACGTAATAATGCTATTAATTATACATATAATAAAAGTATAATTACAATATTTTTACAATTTTATACCTTTTTGCACTGAATGAAAAAGTTTTGTATTCTGAAACGGATTTCATCTAAACTTATAAATTATAAGCCTGTTTAAATAATTTTGAACTTCAGCAAGATTTATAATTATTTTATTAAATTAGTATAGAGTTAGTATAAATCAGAATTTATGCTATTTTGTTTTCTTTATTTAAATATTTTTGACTTGATTGAATTATATACACTTGAAATTATAGTGAAAAATGAGAAGTGATTTGTATGATTGAGAGATATTTGATAATAATCTAAGAAAAGTATCTATTTACTTTACATTATAATCTCAATAAGTTTTGTAACTGAGATGGTATACTAAATTCATGTATACAATACAACAGTAGCACAGGTGAGATGTTGCTAGGTGAAAAATTAGTTCCAAAACAATTTATCAAAACTTATCAAAATACAAAAATGTATTTCCCATATACATTTCCACAGGCAAAAGTCATACATAATATTACTCTTAAGTTATAATTTTCAATAAGGCAAAATAATTTATTTTCTTAAAAATCACATTTTTACATTTAAGTTTTGTTAATTTAATTTCTATCAAAAGAAGAACATCATTATAAAAACAACACATTCCATTAAAATAAAATCTAGGTACCAGCTATCTCACTGGCGTATGAAGCTGCTGAAGCAGATATTATGAAACGACCACCTCGAGATCCATTCAACGATAAATTAGTAAATTCCAGGTGCAGATACTATTCATATATTTTATTTTTTTATTCAATCATTTAATCAATTTGAAATTTGATTTGGAAAATACAAAATTAACTCCTTTATTTTGCATCACAATTAACAAAATTTAAAATTAAATCAAAAAAGGTTTTATTATTATTTATTTTAATCTACAATAACCCATACAAGAAAAGCAATTAATCAACAATGTTTTAAAAACTAACAAGCAAAATGAATTTGTTTTTCAAATAACACCTCAATTAACAACGAAGGAAACACATAATACCACTAATATATTTTGCAACCTTCTTTGATTAATACAAAATAACCAAAACTTACAGAATCCTTAATTTTAACAAGAAAGCAATATTAACAAAAAGTTTGCTTGCCAATTTCAAGTGGAATGGTGTGGAATGTTCGATGGATGTGTCAGTGATTTTACAATTTAATTCCAAATATTATATTAACAAATTCAGACAAACCCACACAATGCAAATTTTCAATTATTCTAAATGTCCTTAAAGAAATATTCAGAGCATTACACTTCTAATAGTAATGCTATATTTGTTCTGACTAAGATCACATTATAATTCCAAGTATATTATTAAACACATTACATAAAAAAAAAATTGAAAAATTTATCAGATTTATACAAAAATAAATCCCCAATTAGTCCCGTTTCTGTTCATTAATTGTTGCAATTCGAAATAATTTTGTTTTCATTCCGAATTGTTGTATAAAATTATGTTCGAAATGCAAACACGAATTTTATAATTTAATTGAAATTTATTAATTTATAATCAAAATTAATCAAAATTGATTTTATTTATTCACCATTTTGGAAGCACTTTTACTCACTATCATTATATTAAACGTAATTTTAATGTAAAACTTAAAAAACGTATTTGCATTCAAAATTTACCTGATATTGTCTCGTGTTTCGTATTATTGTTTTATTTAATATAAATTATTCAGTTTTATTTATAATATGGCATTGATATTTGTGTAATATATCAGTTTCTTTTAAACATTAATTAATTGGAAACCAAATATTGTGTGAATATTATTCGTGTACCCGAAGTATCATTCGAAACCCTTATGGATATAAAAATAGTTGTCATGTGATATTGTGTATATGTATATTGTCAACATGATAACGATTTTTAAAACTCAATCATTTCACCATTATTTAATTTTTATTTAACATCATTTGCAAAAGGAGTAGGAATAATAATAACTGTATAAATGCTTTGTGTAAAGTTGAAATGCTGTGTCCTGCGGTATCATATTTCATTATAAAAATTATTTAAAGTATTAAGAAAATATGCAGACAAAAACCAACCAACTACAAAAGCAAAAACAAACGCTTTATGTTAGAAGAAAGTTATTATAAAAATCTGTAGTTGATAAAACAATTTGTTAGGTTTAGCAAAGCGGATAAAGAATATTCAACGCCAAGGTGGTATTTAGGAGCCCAATCAGTCATCATAGCGTGATCATATTGTCATCACATCAACATCATCACTTCATAATCAACAAGTTGTTCAACAGAATTATTTTTAATTATAATTTTTTAAGTTATTATTTACGTTAAATCATATCATAGTCATAATCATAATTAAGAGACAGAAAATAATACATATAATCAAATCCAATCTGTGATAAAGAATTTAAAATATTAGCGTGATTGTGTTTGCTAAATAGGTACCAGCTATATCGTTAGCATATGAGGAAGCTGAATCAGATATTATGAAACGACAACCCAGGAATCCTTTTACTGACAAACTTGTCAATGAAAGGTAACGTTTTCCATATGAAAAACTTCCTTAAAAAAACAATACAAAACTGCTAAAAGCAAGAAATCTTTAAATTTATTTTCAAATATTTCTACTCTTCGAAATTTCATTAAAACTTTTATTTCAAAATACAATATCCAAATATATGACAAAATTAATTAAAGTTGCCATTTACAAATTGTGCAACGTATAATTTATGCAAAGTACATTATCAATTTTAATCTTCTCAAATCAAATAGCTTAATGAATTTTAAACTACGCTATTTTTCAATTGCTTCAATTCATTAATACAAATCCAAAAGAATATTTATTTCTCATTATAAGGCTTGACTGAACAAGTTGGAAATGATATACATCACATTCCAATCGTACTTTGCAACGCCTCAATCTCAAATAATTTCAAATTATCTCCTTCTTGTTTGTCTCTATCTTTAAAATTTCAAGATATTTTCTTTAAAAGATCATATCAAATAAAACTCTTTAAGTTCTAGTGTATTTCGTAGTTTTTGATGGTCTTTAAGGTGTCCTTCATTTGTCAAAAATATGTAATAATCTCTTGATGAACTATTTAAGTAGATCCTTAAGTGTGTATTATCTCCCAATTTGTACTCATTATAAAAATTGTACAAAAATGTGCAATGCACTTGATAATTCATATTTTCTTGAAATAAAATTGCACATTTTTGAAATAAAAATAAAGTTACGAAATTCAATATTAACAAATCAAGTTGATCCTTTTCTAAATTTAGTTTCTTTTTAAATTAATTCATGTAATTTCATGTGTTAAAAATTGATTACAAAATACTTACTTCAGAATCAATTGTAAAGAAAATTCCTCATTGAACTATTAAGCTAATCATTTCTCTTGTTGAAAGTTACTTTTATCAAATAATATTGTATAAGATCAAAGAAAGCAGCTTTCACAAAATTTCTAACTTTGTTTTTTACGAACTTATTAATTTATTATAATTATCGTCAAAGTAATTTTATTTTTGTAAAACATCACAGCTAAATATTTTTTCATTTTTCATTTTCATGCTCATGACAATAGATTTATGCACCATTTTATTCTCGAAAGAATTAATTTTTTACGAATATATTTAGCATCAAAAGCTTATTTGTATTTTTCCCTTTTTCTTAAATTAATTTTTTTAACATCGATTCTATCATGATTTTGTTTTATTTGACATAAGTAGTTTGAAAGGGTATTATATATTTTTCCCTATATATTTTGTCGTAAAATTTTTTATAACTATGAGAATGTTTACCAAAAATACTATATATACTAAGTGAGAATATATCGTTGTAACTTATATTAATAAGGTAAGTCGGAAAATCTATACTTTATCATGTATAATTTCTAATGATTATCTTACGAGAGATTCGATTTTGAGAACAACACAATCAACAACATTTTCCCAACGATCTCATTACCTACTACTAGATAAATGCTAATAGATGAAATGTATTAGATAACATCAAAAGATAACAAACAATTAGATTGCACTTTACCAACTTAGATTGCAGTAAACCTCTCATCCAGAATTAGCTTTATTATCTAAGACTGTTCTAGTTCTGTGTAGGGATAACTTCATTTATCTCATACTTTTACTTCCTTCAGAAACAATATCATTTTTATTAGGTTTATTAAAAACTCAAAAAATAATTGCATTCTTCACTAGTTTCTCTAAACAATTCATACCAATATCTCAACATTGAACTTGTAATGAATTTAAGCAAAATATTTCATTGAAAACCTAAACTGTTTCATAACCACGAAGGGATTCATCAAATCATTCATGAATTTTTTTGAAATTTTCATTTAAAATTTTTTACGTTTTAAATTTAATTTGTTATTTTTGAATTTTTTAAATGAATCCGTCCCAGGTTTTCCCAGACTTGAAAACGAAATGACTTAAAACACAACACTTACATAACACTTGAAATAACTTAGAATTTATACTCCATTGTGGAGATATAGATTCATATGAGATTTAGGTTAAAAACAAACTTTTTGGAAACATAAGAGATTTCTTCTACTGCTCTTGCTAATACTTATCATTTTCATATATATATATATATATATATTTCTTTTGTGATAATAGTTTCTTTACTTAAAAATTTTGTAACTTGTATCTAACAATGTATCCGGAATGTTGCATTACTCTTCGATATGTATTTATAAATGACAGGGATTTAATTTTTAATTTTATTGGAATGATTTAATTAAGTAATCTTTTTGATTATGTCGCACTAAAGTAAAGTGTAGTCTATTCAGTCTATTAGTTAAATAAATAGAAATGAAATTAGTTATACACGTTAACTTGTAAAGATAAACTGAAATAATTTCTCATTTTCCTGTTTCTAATATTATTTAATTTCGTATAAACTTAAAACGAATACATCTTACATGAGTGTCTATATTTATTTTTAAAAGTAATATTAAGCTATTGTTTTAGTAGTCTATAAAACTAATATGATTTAATTTAAGTCTAGAATAACTAATCTGTCTATGAGTGTGATTTGGAATTTGAATAGTTTAAGTGAACATTTCTTTTATTTATTACATTATTATCATGAACAGCAGCAACTACAGGGTGTGATAATGTTGTCACTAATAAAAATAACTAATAATTTAGTAAGAGAAAAATTAAAATAACAAGATGATAACCAAACATTTTAGATGAAAGATTGAATTGAATTTTGTCAATAACACAAACCATTATATGAATATAATTGTTAAGGTACCGGCCATATCGTTAGCTTACGAGGCCCCAGAGAGTGACATTATGAAACGACAGCCAAGAGATCCCTACCGCGACAACTTGGTCAATCGCAGGTCAGGATAATATTCTAGAACAAAAAAATCAAACACATCAAGTTTAAATCAATACTAAGTATATTGATTCCAAAATATAATAAAACTTAAAGCAATCAAAATCTAAATCATCTTAGTATGAACATATTTCTTAAAGAAATTTCAATAAGAAATATGTACATATTTGAGAAACATAAATTTATGGGACCTAAACAGTCGCTTCAAAAAACGTTTATTGTCGAGACATACTTTTAAAATTGTTAATACTATTACCCACGTTGTGTCATGATAATGACATTTAACTTAGGAAGCTTTATTTAAACTTAGTGACTTAGTTGCTTATGAAAATATATTCGAACAGCTTTAGTAAGTTGTTCTACATACAAATTACATTAAAACTTGATTTAAAACTCAAACAAGAAGATATTGTTTTAAAAACAAAAACTTTCATAGTTTAATTCAAAACTGTGCTGCCCATGATTCGATTCAAGTGTTATCCTTATTGGATACTTTGAATTTGTATTACATCAAGTGCAAGCATTTATAGAAACGCTGTAGCCGCTTTAATGTTAAGAAGCGCCATGCTGCACTAAAGTGTTCACTGTAGAATTAAAAACAAATACGTTTATGTAGATATACATATTAGAATAGCCGTTTTTTTAGTATTGAAGTCATAAACTTCTTAAAAATTAAATTGATGGGTTGTATTTATGAAACCTGAACAAAATGATAACATTAAAACAATTTGTCTCATTAAATGAGCTTCGGTTTCAAAAGGAGTTCCAAAAGAATTATTCGATATATGGTCCGATAATTTATGAAATAATTTTTTAAAAACAAAATCAAGAATCTTGTTGTTCAATGTGTTATCGTCTTTTTTAGTATGATTATGTGTTCCGTTCCGTTCATTGAAATTTAGGCAAAATAAAATAAAATTTTTTCACTTTTTACATATTTTTGTGTCGTTGAATATTATTTTTTTGGATTTCAAGCTCAATGGAACAACAAAATAATCACTATTGAACTATTATTTATTTCTTCAAACACATTTTTAGTTTTTGGTTTTTTCAAAACGCAAATTATTAAGAAAATAATACTCCAAATTGAAACATAAATTATTTAGTAAATTCAATCTTATAAGCATTTTCAATTTGGTTGTTAATTTCTAGATATTCTTCGAAAACGTGTTTAAAAATTGCCGCTAAGGTTAACAAGAATTCTCAAAATTCATAACACAAATGTAAATTTGTTAAAACAAAATTGAAATTGATTGAAATTATCAAAATTATATGAATATATCAATTGGTTGGTTGGTTAATTTTCAAAAACGAAAAGTCATTAGAAGATGAAAAAATAAAATTTTTAAAAAGAAAATAAGCAAAGGAAAATTTAGCTTAAAATATTTAAAATTGTAGCAAATGCGATGTAAATAAATTCCTTATTTTCTTTTAATTTTTAAGTTTTTATTGGCTATTAATTGATTTTTAAATCAAAAGTTTCAAATGTTTTTCTTAGTTTTCTTATTTTGATGTAAAGTGTATGGAAAGTGTAAATTTTATGTGACAGGAAGCAGTCAATTTGAGCGGTTAATTAAGCTAAATATTTGAGATGTAATATTTGAAATGTTTAACCACTCACTTTGATTTGGTTTCCCTCAATGCGGCCTTTTCTTCGATGTCGTTCCGTGTATCTCTAAAGTTATCTTATAATAAAATCCGTGTCTTGTAAAAACCAGATGTAAACGTTTATCGGTTCTGTTGATTCCGAGAACAAAATAATTTTATATTTATTATAAACTTGGTTAAACAATTGTTACACAAAACATGTTAGATTTATATACTTACATACCGAATAAACAGAACATGAAACAACATAATATAAAAACCGTAATGCCAAAAAGCACATCGCTTTATATGTTATAAACGAAATTTTATTTAGTGTGCTTTTTGTTAAATTAAAATAAGTTTTTAATAAATGTGTAGAGTTTAGCAAGTGTTAAAGAACTACGAATGAAAGTTGTTTAAGTAGAAATTTTATTATATAATGTGTTAGAGCATTGTTAGTTATTCATGGAATGTATGATATTGATAATTTAGAAATTCATACATTAATAGGTTAAAGCATGTTAAGTTGATGTTTCACTTTGGGTTTTAAGTGTTTTTTCATTTCGATTTCAAACTTTAATGATTATGTTCTTATTGCCACGCGATTTTCTTCAAGTAATTTCAAAGATAACTTCAATTATCATAAAACAATATTTATATATAAATTTTATTCTTCAAATTCTTTTCATTATAGTACAAAATGTAGAATGTTGTTAAAACATTTTCCAACAAAGTATATTGAATTCTTCGGTTCACGTTTGTTCAAAATTAAAGTCAAGTTCATAAGCTACGTTTCATTTATTTCATTTTACATCGTATTTCAAAACTACAGAACATATAACAATGTGTACACTATCAGTGTTAGAAGAAGCACTTTTTCCTACTTATTTAGAAACAGTTGTTATCCAGAACCAGAAAATGTGGCAAATTTTTTAAGTTTTTAGTTATTAGTATAAAACCAAAAGTTTATTTCATCACACGTTTATTTCCCTCTCTGTGTAATTGTTTTATCTATAATAGTTAAACTGAAAGAAAACATTTTTAATTTCTATCGAACTTCCTCTTTGCAGTAGAAAAATTCTATGGAAATCTCGTTCAAAAATTTTATTCTAAAATTAAAACATTACTTAAACGAAGAAAAGTAAAGTTGTGTTAAAATTCAAATATAGAAATGAATCTCCTTATAATATTTCTTATCATATTTCCGTGTAAACAAATTGAAAACAAATTTAATACACAAAAAGATCAATTATTTCTTAAGTCTTTCTTTAAGAAAAAGGAGAGTGTAATCTACACGAAAGGTAGGATAAATCCTTTACCACAACGACTTTTAATAAGTCTTATTTATTTCACTTTTGATAAGTTTTTAACTTAAGATTGTTTTAAGCTATTGTTTTATTAATTTAATTTTAATTTAGACCGAATTAAACCGTAAGTAAAGTAACTCTTTTATTCTTCTTTCTGTGTGAATGAATCCATGAGACATAATTGCCGGATATTATTCCTACATTTTGTGTGATCCATTAAAAATACTGTATGAATGCTTTATATGTTTTATATACTATATTTTATTAAATAAAATGCATGCTTTCGCTTTGTAAATATGCAAGCTTTCAATACTAACCACAAACTTATATGCAATTTGCTTTTCTTTAATACTAAATACTGTATAATCTATATCATACCAAACCCTTAATTATTTCTTCCCTCTAACACAAAATGTTCGAAAAACTTTGAAAAAAATAACAAATTGAATTATAATTATTCATTAAATCTAACATTATTTCGAACATTTTATCATCCTTGATGAAAAATTTTCCAAAACAAAAATTTCTTGTAAAATATTTTGATTTTTGTATAATTAAAAACACATCAAATCAAAGTTGATGAAATAAGTTTTATTAAAATTTATGAATTTTCCATAAAATAGATTGATTTCAATGGCATACGGTCAGATTGGTATGATTCAAGCTGCAGCAGGATTCTTCGTATACTTCGTTATAATGGCTGAAAATGGTTTCCTTCCATTGAAACTGTTTGGTATTCGTAAAATGTGGGATTCAAAGGCTGTCAATGATTTAACTGATTCGTATGGTCAGGAATGGGTAAACAAATTGATATAATACAATATAATTTAATTAATATCAAACTAAAACAAAATAATTTCATTTATTTCAGACATATCGTGATCGCAAAACACTAGAATTCACATGCCACACTGCTTTCTTCGTATCGATCGTTGTTGTACAATGGGCTGATTTAATTATCTGTAAGACACGTCGAAATTCCCTCTTCCACCAAGGTATGAGAAACTGGGCTCTTAACTTTGGTTTAATATTCGAAACAGCCTTAGCAGCATTCCTTTCATATTGTCCTGGTATGGACAAGGGCCTACGTATGTACCCACTAAAGTAAGTAAACCAAATTAAATTGTATCAACATATATTTAATAATATTATTTATCATTATTTTTAGATTCGTATGGTGGCTACCAGCTCTACCATTCATGTTATCCATCTTCATCTATGATGAAACCCGTCGATTCTACTTGCGTCGCAATCCAGGAGGATGGCTGGAACAAGAAACATATTATTAAATTAAGGAAAACAAAATAAGTAAAATTAGTAATACAATAATACTTAAAATAGTGAAAAAAATGAAGAAAACAAATAATAAAAATCATGCAAGTTTAACAGTGCAAAGTTTACGAATAAAAATTGATAAAAATTGAAAAAAATTGTGAAAAAATAGCAGAACAATTTTTTCCCGCAACACAAGAATTTTTTTATAAATTACTCTATTATTATTATTATTATTATTATTATAATTAATGTTATTATTATGATTATTATTATTATTATAATTGCCATTGTCAGGTTCAATTTACTATTATTAAAAAGCGGTTATTTTTAGTAAAAACGAAAAGAAAAACAGAGAAAAATTCCTTAAAAATTGTGAATATATATACATACTTTCTCATTTTCATTATCATTTCTGATCTTTTAATTTTTAATTTGTAATTTCTTGTATTTTATTATTATATTTCTTTAATCATTTTAAATTGTCTTTAAATCTTTATATTTTTGTAGATTCGTATTTCAGTGTGTTCCGTATTATGTTATTATGTATAATTTTCAATATAAAAATTTTTCATTTTGGTTTTGGAAGAGAAATTTTTAATTTCATTAATTGTTGATTAATTAAAAACAAAACTTCCTATATAAATTGATATATTTTAAATGTAGATATTTCAAATGAGTAAAAACAAAAACGTATCGTAATGAGGATTCCTTATTTAATTTAAAATAATAATAATAAAAAACTCATAAAATGATAAAAGAAACTTGAATGCATGATGATCACATTATGAACTTCTTTTAATTTTGTTTTTTGTTCCAAATGTACTTCCCGTCCTCATTCCCACCATATTTGTTGTTAAATTTATCTATTAAAAATTTCGTTAAAATATGAAACATAGAGGAATGCAAGCAAAACAAGCAAAGCAGAAAGCAAATTAAATAATAGTAAATAAAATTTAAAAATTATAAAAAAAAGCAAAAAAGAAAAAAAATGTGTTCTATTGCTTCGAAATAAAATGATAAAAAAACTAATGTTAATTAAAGTTTTAATATTTTTTCATTTGTATAGCTGAAAAATATTCAACACAGAAAGTTGTTGGATATGACGATATAATAAAATATACATATATAATGAAATTAATGAAAAATGTAATTTATTTAACTTCGAATATATAGTAGTTCTGAATATATAAATATATATATAAAAAAATATATTGGTTTAAAAATTCTTTCTTCAATTTCGACACACGAAAATTTATTTTACAAAACAAAATTTGCTGCTGTTTTCGGTATGCCATTTAGTTTTTTTTTTTTAAATTAAGATGTTTATTTAATTAAGATGTTAAAAACAGATATACATAAATATAGAATATAATAATAATAAAAATAATGAACGCTACGATTTTCGTAGTTTGAAATTTTTCATCTTTTCGATAATACATACAATTTTCCGTTTCATTATTATATTTTCTTCGGATTTTTGTCAAAAAAATTTTCCTCGATTTTATTTAATTTCAAATTGAATTTACTGAATTTAATGAAGAAATGATATAAAAGAGGTATATTACATATACAATACATAAATATAAATATAGTTTTATTATATGTCACTTCTTTTATAAATACTAAATCTAAATAAATTTTAGAAACAAAAACGTCAAGACAGCAAATAATTGTTAGATTAGAATATCAAAAAAAGCCATTATTTACAAAAATAAAAATTAAATAAAGATGCAGCGTATGTGAGAAATAATAGTAATAATTAAATTTAAAAATTGAGAACACAAAAATTAAAATTTAATCTATAAATATAAATGAATTATTTAAAAGGAAAACAATTCAAACATGTTAAAATTAATGAAAAACAAAACAACAAAAAAATGAATTTGTAACTGAGTAAATGAATAAATAAATTAAATTATAGAAAGTAAATAAAGAAACTGAAGAAAATACTATAATGAAATTACTATTAATTAATAAATAGATATATCATCATGTTCATTTCTCTATCTAAGTAATAAAATTAAAAAGAAAAAAAACATTTAAAGTAATAAAATTGAAAAAAAGAGTTAAGAAAACGATAACTAATCTCTATAATCCCTGCCATCCACAAAAACAAACTAAAACGAAGATGCGAGAATATATTTATTTCATCGTCTATTCTCATACACACCACCGTTTCACGATAATGATGATGATGATCATACAACAAGAACTAAAATCACGTAAAACACCTTCTCGTGATCGTGAAAAATTAATATTACACCCAAAATAATTAATTATATAAAATTACACATTTCATAAATAAAATTATCCATTCCCACAGTATATAAAAATATTAATCCTGCGTCGTGTCTTTTTATGATCATAGATTATTTTTGTTAAATAATTATACAATAAAATAAAAAGTGAGTAAAAAATGTAAAAAAAAATAAAAAAAAAAATTAAGGAAAAATTGCAGATTAAGTATGAAAATATTGTAATGAAAGAAAATGAATCAATATTTAAAAATAAATTTGAGTAAATAATAAATATATATATATATAGAAGTTGCAACGCGTCTTAAAATACTGCCTGACTGTTGTTATAAAAATAAATGAAAACAGAAAAAAATGGTGAACAATTTAATTATGAGAATAAATAAAAAATAATAGTGAAGGAAATTAAAACAAATTAAATTTAAATTAATTAATTTAACATAAAAAAAGCAAAGCAAAAAAATGAAACAAAAAAATTTAATAATTATATGAAAATCTTTGATGAATGATGAATGGGAAAGAGTTGAAAAAAAAAATTTAAAAATAAAAAACAAAAGAATTTTATTAGTTAAAAGTTAAGACAAGTAAAACAAGATGAAGAAAAAACAAATTTAAAAAACAAACAGAAAAATAATTGTAAATTAAATTATCGATAAAATGAAGGAAAGTCTTAAATATAATCTTTGTTCAAATTCCTTTTATTCTGTTCTTTATTTTTTTGTTTCGTTTTTTGTAGAGAGAAATTATTTAAGTAACAAAAAATAAATAAAAATAGAAAAAAAACTAAAAACAAATTTGCTTTTAATTCTGTGTCCACACAAAACAAACAAACAAAAACAATTCATTAGTTATTAAAATCTCGCTTTTCGAATAGAGATGGCTAAGTAAAATGATAAAAACACCTTCCTTCCAAGTTAACTACTGAATATATTTTCTGTTGTGCATTGATTTTAAAATTTGTTACTTGCATGCTGATTGATTACTCGCTATGTGAGAGGATAATCTAATAAAAAACTGTTTTAAATTTATGCTTTTAATTTTTAATTTAATCCGAAATCGAGAAACTTGATATTTAAGGAACGAAAATTGAAATGTTTGAAATGATATTAGAAGATACCAAATATACAAAACAACAAAAACTCTTTTTTAATTAGGATTATCAGTATGATTAACCTATAATAGAGATTTCAATTTAAGAAATTATAACTATGTTGTGTAAGTTAAACTCTTCTTAAAATTTTGTTCTCTGAAATGTTAGTGGCGTTATATGCAATCAACTTTTCTTGATATTTTTCACAAGCTGTTATGTTGATACTCCAGAAGATATTTGTAAATTGGTTTGTATTATATGAAATTATTTACTCTTTTTCATAGCTAAGGAACAAGATTGTACTTCTACTGTTTTCTTATAGAAGACACTTCACTTAGTTCGTTCTAGATTCAGATGAGGATTCTTCATTATGGCAGTAACTACAACTATGTTATGATGGAAGATACATATTATAATTATATCATGGATAGAATGTATAGTAACATTTACTCGTTTGGATATGAAGAATATGAAGACCAAAAATTAATAATTTGTAGATTCTAGCTTATGAAAATTCACAAATCTTTGTTGTGCAAATAGAAACAGGGAAGTTCCTAAGTCATCATTCAAGTTTAGTAAGTATTAGTAAGATATGTACTGCTCTGGTCAAAGCCTTTATTCAAGTGAAAGAGGAAACAATACTCATTTGCAGATCTCCAAAATCCTGTTTCGTGCGAATAAATTGAGGAATACGTGCAGGGCATTGAAGGAGTTTCGCAAGAAAAACGTTTTTAAACAAAATTTTTATTAACTCATAGTCTAAGCACAATGTTACTTAACCAATCTAATACTATAACAACCTAATTATTGTACAAGGAGAGACGGTTTTTTACGAAGATTCCACTACTGACTAACATTCTGACTTTTGGTTAGTGCTGTCGTTTTCTTCGTGTGACAAATATCGCTCCGCGTAATGAACAATTTCGAATAATACTTCAACCATAATCAATATAATAATCATCCATTCAAGTCGTACATGGTGTGCATCATTGAGATTGGATGACACTAGCTCAGCTAGTTCAACGCAATGATTGAGTTTCTCATTCATAACACGAACACGTCTAGCTATGCTAAAGTACGTGCAAACTTGAGTGTAAAGAACTTCCAGTTCTTCTCGGTCCCAATAGAAATCAGGTGTGTCAAGGCAATCTGAACTCAAATTGATTAAGTGTCTCAAGGCAAATAATTCTCCTGTTTTACGTAACAATTCCCTCCGGGAAATTCGTATTTTCGTACCTCTTCTAAGATCTTCTGTTATAAACTCCATGGAATCGATGTATTTATCCAATGTAGCTTCCCACATTCCTAGTTTAACAGAAGTGGCTAAAGCATTTGAGAATGTGTACTTTTCCAAATAGTTTTCTTGATCTTTGGTTAAGTAAAACCTTTCGTCTCGCAGTTGAGGCTGCAGTTCCTCCTTTAGGTAGTTGTACGACATGGTTTCACTTTCTCCTTGGATCAAAATCTCGGCGTAGCGATCCCTTTCGTACTGTCGCAGGAAGGATAATACATTTGCACTTTCTAATTCATTACAATTCCAAAGGACCACAGATCCTTCACGGAAGAAAAATATGTCTCGTGCTTCATTGTTCACTTGGTACTTTGCAGAAACATACAGAACATCCTGTTCCCCACTGAGGTTATCTGTAGAAAAGAATCTTTTTGTCTCGTACAAGTCTTGTGCCTCAAGACCCTTCACTACACCCTCCAGATTGTACTCTTCAGCTGTTGTAAATGCTGTCACATTGAAGTACCCATTCGCCCTCAGCTCTTCATCAGTGCGCTTCTTCCTGATTGTTCTCTTCTTTGTTGGCAATGTTGCAATTTCCTGATGGATTGTTCCTTTACTTCTTGTCGCTGTAAATATTGGCTTATAATTATTTAACCATGGAAATAATTCTGATGAGTACAAGGAGCTTCTACTGCAATACAACCGGCAACTACTCTCCACGAAATTTGTCTTTCCCAATTCTTTTGTAACCAAAAGACCACACCTGAAAATGCCTCGTGTGAAATTCATAGTTTTCTTAATTTGTTTACACCAGTCTTTGTATCTTGTAAAATCGTTCCCTACTTTTTACATAATTTAACTTTAAAAAATGATGAAATTTATTAAAACCTTGAAGAGGTTAAGGTTACCGATTTCAACGTGAAATTTTGACATTTGCCTTCGAGCCACTTTACTTGACGTCCGTCCATCTGTGTTTGGAAATATGAAACAGCTTAGATGAATGTTGAATGGTCTTATACCTTTCAATTTTGGCGGGACTCTAGTAGAAGTCGAGGCGTCACCATAATTTCCTCAGTCTTTGCTGAAAACTTCTGAAATATGGTTAGTTATAACTTTAATTTTAAGTAAAAAACATTAATAATCAAAAATTAGGTATGCTGACACCACTACGATGATTGAGGTGTTGCCTGGAATAGGTATCAGTATCACCTTTACGTTAGTATTTTGTTTTACAGAAAAATTCAACAGAAAATAAGTTCATGGATATTCTAGGTATCACGATCGTGGTGCTATTTCCATCAATTCAGAAAGGAACTTCAGAGATACTCTGTTAAAAGCTTAGATCATAGAGAACTCATAAGTTCTCTATAATCTAAGGTTAAAAGGCACAAGCTAAGTGAACTCAAGATGTCACTGATCTTTGCCTAGTAGACTATAATCCGAGATCGAAAAGAGGAGACATTAAAGTATGAATATGTTTTTAAAATAAAGTAACATCTATAACAAAGCTATTTTCAGTATGTCTTACTCACTTGACTTCATGACCTTTTGTTCAAATGGTAGACAGTTGGAGAGTAAATTACAAAATAATATTACCCGGATAGAAAAAAGGTTGACTCGTAAAGGATAATCCTTAAAAATTAAAAACGTTTTAATTAATGTCAGTATCTCATTGCAGGACGCGTTCTCTGATGAATCTGTGTTTCTTTTAAAAGCCAATTAATTTTTTTCCCTAGAATGAAAGACACAGAATAGCCAGGCATGTCCTCGTGATAAAAGGAAAAGGACTTTGTAAACAAAATTAGTTTGCATGGAACTACATTTTCTACATTTTCCGTAGTGTGTTTGATGCGATGGATAAATGAGGAAAAGCGTTTGTTGTTGATTTACATGCGTACAGTGTATAGCAGTAATAGACGTTTCGCTTAAGGATCTGAATGAGTGTTGAAAAAGTACACAAAATTTATAATTAATAATGGCGTTTCCATTCGCAATGCTGTGATATGGACAAAGTCAAATTGGCGTTTATTCAAAGCTAAAAGCTTTGAAGCAAAGGAAACCTTGTGTTAGAGCTGTAGAAGTTTAAAGCCGCAAGGATAATCAGAACAACGTTAAGGATTCTCTGTTTAACGCTACTAGTGAATTTTTCATCAGAAACTCTTAGGAATATTATGCGGAGGGTCGCTGTATTTCGGCAACACGTTTGGCTTTGTATTTGATTTGAAACCGTGTGCATGGATTGCCTCGTAAACCTACTTGTCTGATGATATAATGATCCTACTACGTGTCACACGTACACAGAGCACAACTGGTTCCAGTTGTTTGTATGCTCCAGAAATTACGCAATAGAATTGAATCAAAGCAGGGAATCTACGTTGTCTGCGTTTTCTACAACCAAATACTACAACGTGCTATCCAATTCCCTAGAGGTTGAAGAACAACTACAATGTTTCACGTCTTGTTTATCGACTTAAAGACGTTGTTCTCACCTTGAGACGAATGTCTCAAACAAAGAACAAATCAATCTAGAAGCAGGATGAGATGTTCTCTGAGACGGAAATAAATGGATTCCTTGTTTTGATGTCGTGCGAATAGTAAGGATTGTTTTCTTGTTTAGCGTAGAAGTGCGTCTCTAAGGACGGGAAAGTTTCACCCTATCGAAAGGCCTTGGATTACTGGATATTCCACAATACTAAAAGTATTCTGTTGAAGGTAAGTTGTGCTAAATATTATATTAAAGTCCTTCGTATCTTTTGCTGATAGCTGAATTAAGAGAATGAGATAAGAATTTCGATAGAGGAGAGATTTTCGGTTAAGTCCTTTAAAGGATGTTTTGTCTTAATTTCTGTAGAGCAACAGAAGCTAATCGTGAATCATAATTGATGATATTGATTTCATTTTTCAAGAATTTCAATCAATTTTAATAGGTTTATGGGAAATTATTTTAGATCTAGATTAACTTTATCTTTTGATTTTAATATGAAATCATAAGCTATACTATAGAACAAATTGCATTTTTCAGTGATTTGATCTGAAATTCAGCAGAAACATCAAATATTTTGACTTTATTTGTATTGATTAGCGCTATACAAATTTGTTTCGACAACCATATGCTGTCTTCTGCAGTAGCTATTTACAAACTAAAGAAAACATGACAAAATTGCTTATAAATATAGAGATCGATTAATGAACTCAAATCATTTACTAGTTTGAATTAGCAGAAACATGTAGTTTAGCAAATGGTCAATAGATGGCCTTAGACTTATTTAGTCCGGGAGTTTTATAGCTTTTTATTGCAAACTTTTGAGCATAAGCGGTTATAACATTGTAATGGGCTTTGTGAACCTTGTATTGGAGACGGGAATCACGTCTAATCTCTGTAAATAGTAATTGTCATGGTACTACTACTAGAATTTTTTCTTATTATAACAAATCAATTTGAGGATAATGATAGGAGCAATATTGGACATAGTTCGTACGTTCCAGAAATTTCTATCAAGCAGTCAAATACAAGAGTGGTAACTATAATGACTGCATGAACATTTACAAAAATTCAAAATGTCAGAGAACCTTATAACACAATATTATCTAAACATTATCAGTCAAGATTGAATTTTCCTTTTTGTCAAGGATGTGAAAGTGTAAGAGGGAAAAAGCTAGCTATTGCAGAAATTAAAATGGCGAAAAACTTGACACGTCAATTTGACTGAATTTCTCCAATATTTTTGTCTACACAAAATTTTCAATTTTCTTGAAAATGTCTTAATAATGTTTTGGGCGAAATACAAGCTATGATTTTGTAGCAGATTGTGTGAAACGACTTTAGGTTTCTGCACACACCAGAAGAGTGAATCTCTTTGAGCATTAAGCGCTTTTAGTACAGTACAATAACTTGCTCCAACTCGAAGAGAACGAATTCAGCCACTGCTGAATTGGAGAAGCCCCAGATTCAGCTGAATTCTACACAATCGAGAATAGTAAACATATTTCCCTCGTACGTTTTTTTGTACCGGAATTCGTTTTTATTTCGCATGTGTACGAATTTCTCGTTAATTTTAGCGCATGTATACTGTAAGTGTGAGTAATTTTTGTTTTCAAAACGTACACTAACACACACTCAACAGGACGAAGACTATATACGATGTCAGCGAAGTTAGTTCCGCAAGTTTTTTGGCGTCTGAATGGAAATTTTTTTATTTCATGATGTGAGTTTCAGTTTCAGTTTCAGTTCACCTTTTCCCAGTTGCCGAGAACGTTTCGCGCGGTTCGGTTGTCTAAATATAAAAATTCCTTCTTTACTTAAAACTTAAAGATAAATAAAACAAAAATTCTCTCACACATTCACACACACACTCTAATTCTAATGAGGAAGTATTGTTTTTCGGCTTGACTAAAACAAAATTTTTCTTTACGATTATTCTGTACATGCGGTTTATGTCTGTGCTAATAAATTTAAGTTTAAAAATAAAAACGAGGAAAAAAGTTTTAAAAATAAATCGACGTCTCAAGAAAAAGTTAAATGTAAAAAAAAGAAATGTTTTTTAAATTAAATTTTAAAATCGGTTAACCACATTTTAAAGTGTTAAATTTTGTTAAAACAATTTTCATCAAACCACTGCATCGGTTACGAGTTTATTGTTAATTTGAAATTGATATTGAAATTGAAATTGAAATTGAAATTGAAATTGAATTTGATTGAATGTGAAATTTTTGACAGTCTCCAGTTGGAGTTATCAACCATAATCCAAACGCTGAATTACATCGATAATTCATTATCAATGATTAGCCATAGATTACCTGAATACTAAATAAGAAGAATATGTTAAATGAATAGAAACAAAATGGGGCTATGTGGACATTTTGAGGGCAAAGTACCGAATTGTACGTGTACTAAAAATGATGGGGTGGCTCTGTATTTAGGGGAGCAAACACGGTTGCAAAACTGAAGAGCCAAAGGAATTAATGAATATATTTTAGTTTAGTTTTTTTCAACAAGCATGTTTGGCGTGTTTTAACAGAATTTTCTGTTAGAAAATTTTGTTAGTATTTTTTGATTGTAAAAATAGAAAGATAAAAAAATTTGTTTTTTCGTTAACTATACCGAATCTGCCGACATTATAATGTGGTATTGGTATTGTGGTTCATTTTGGTTTATTTCCAACTAAACAGGTGTATCGACAAATATTTCGAAGAGATATAGAAAATCTAACATAAAATGTTAATTGAAATACGTTCCTCTTGGTTCTACTTTGAATTCTTAGTTCTACTTTTCTTCTACTTCACATTGTAACGGATTTGTTTCTAGTAAATGGAAAATATTTGATGAAAACCCTTAGAGGTTTTCCGTGATTGATTTTTCTTTTGTTATGTTTTACGTTTGCAAATTAAATAAAAATTCTGTGATGTTTATAACGTATACAATGGTGTTATATAAATGATTGTATTATTTTTATGAATATCATTTAATTTTATTACTCAAAATAACTCTTGTGTGTGATATACAAAATCAAATTTACTCGAAAATCGTGCAGTGTTTTGATGAATAATTCAATAGAAAACCATATTTAAATTCAATTATTTAATATGTAACATATGATTTGACATATTCAGTGATTTTTTTTAGTGATTTAAGGCACCATGTGATTTTTAAACATTTTCTTCTCACTTCTTATTAGGGGAAGCAAAGAAATTGTGATTTTTTTGCGTTCTTTAACGATTCACTTTTTAATTGCAACGATATTGTATAGAATTCATTGACAAAATATTTGGTGGACGTCCATTGTTGTTCAAGTCAGCTGACATGGAGATTTTGTCGGCTTAACATTTCTTCTCACGTTCCTCCTTTTACTTTTCGTGTTCTTTTTCTTAATTGATTGTATCTGACGGTTGTGGATATTTTGATTAAAAGTTTGTGACGGCTCTAATCCAACTGACTCCTGGTGATGATCATGAGTGAGTTCATACTTTCTACAACCACGAATTGAAAGTTGACCCATTCATGTGTCACATTGGCGTAGGTCCACTAGCACCTGGCAACAGGGTAGAGGGTTAAAAATAAAATAAATTTTTGTTTGAAAGTGTTGAAAGCTTTTTAAACCAATAAATTTCCCATTTACATGAATTCGTGGTCTTCAAATAAAAATAATACCAAATTCACTCGAATGATTTGATTTGTAGGACTTCAGTGACAAGCACAGAAACCGTTATTTATTTAATTCATAAAGAATGAATTAAAAATAAAATGAAACATAGTTTTGATAAAAGAAACAACGTAACAATCGGTTATAGAGTCATCGAGTCTATTTTGGGAAAAGTCTGAATAAATCCGATTTTAGAGCCACAAACCAACTTCGAAGAGTTTTATTGATTTCAGATTAGTTTCATAAATCACATGGAAGCACTAAATTTAAGAATAAAACCACTAAAAATTATTCATTTCTATTAAAACTAAATTTTATGGTAGGCGTGAGAACAAAAATGCGAGAAGCAAATACCAAACCGTGATGGGAAACGAACTTGAATGAAATTAAAATTAATTAAAATTAATAGTATTCTAAAAATTAAGTGAATCCCAATAAAATATGTAACTGCAAAGTGAAATACTCGGCTTCTTCTACTTCTTACACTAAAATCCTCTCTTCGCGTGAAACTATTCGAAAAAGCTAAACTTTTACACCTGATAAAAATTAAAAAATATTTTTAAAATTAACAAAATGATCTGGTTATCTTTTGTGAACGTTTCGTTGTTTTAGTGGTGATTTAATGGTAATAATCTCAGTGATACTGTTTTAATTCAAAGAAATTATTGAATTTTGTTTTATCCTTGCTAAAAATTTGACAATTTGCTAAATACAAACACCTTTTTAATTTTGTGTTCGTGACTGAAACAAATTCAAATAAAAATAAAAACTTCATTTTAATTTGTGTGGAAAAAAGTGTGTTTTAAAATAAAATTTATATAGTATTATATTCATTGTATTTGTGAAACACGACCAGATCGAAGTGGAAAATTTCTTTTCAAAAATCACCCGCCATCAGTTTGGATTGAATCGTGGATACGGTTTGATGGACACGTGCTAAATAATCGTGGGTGTGTGTCGATGGTGCTAAATTAAGAAAAGTTAAAAAGAAATTTTTTAATTTAAGAAAAATTCAACAAAAATATATAATATATTACCATTCGTGTTCGTTTAACCTTTAATTAATTTTATTTGAATAATTGAAATTATAAAAACGAAATTTTTAATTAATTAATTTAATTAAAAAAAATTTTTAGTTTCGTGTGTTACTTAAAACCAGTGCCAATAGCTTGTACACGTCAAGTATTAAAGTTTGAGAAAATTTTAATTTTACAATTTAATTAATTAAAAAAATTAATGAGTGATTAAAAAGTTTTCCCTTAAAAAAGTGTTGTTAATTTTATAATACGACAATAATTTGAAATATCTCCACTTCCAAGACGTGATTATTAATTAAAATTAAAAATTTAGTGATACGGGAAAATTATTTGTTTTTGAAAAATTATAAAATTAATTGAAAAAGAAAATGTTTTTCTTCCGAAATTATTTCGAATTGTGTTAGTGAAAAGTGTTTATTTTATTTATAAATAAAAGTTAACATTTAACAACTTGTGAATAATTTAAAATTTTGAGCCAAAAGAAAAAAATAAATAAATAAATTTTTTCAATTTTCTATTTCTGCATACATAATTACGGTTAATTTGTGTCAATGTGCTTACGAAAAATATGGAACATTTGGCTCATGTAAAATTTAGAATTCGATAAATTTTCGTGTTAATTTTCAATGGTCCGGCATTTTTTATTTACTACAATTCTTGTAACTGAATGCAAATTCCACAAGTAATACGAAGAAGAAGAAGAAAGGATCGTGAACCACCTGAAGATCTTATCGAATATAAGCATCACTCTTGAGAGCCCCTATAATTAGACCAGGAATAGGGATTAGACCCAGAATATACAAGGATAAAATCCAATCAAAATGGGTCTATTCAAAATGTGCCACAGCCACAATAGTAGATTAGTTTACCTAGTAGTTATCCTAGCACTATTATTCACATTCATAATACCCGGCATCACAGCAAATCCTAGCAATAAATCCTTAGAAAGCGATAATAAAGATGCAAAATGTCAAGATGGTCTAGTCTTGAAAGTATGGCAACCACAAGAGAATTTAACAGTTGGTGATCGTGTTTCCAGAGGTCTCGTGTACTTTCTGGCACTTGTCTATCTATTTATTGGAGTATCAATTGTTTCTGATCGTTTTATGGCAGCAATTGAAGTGATCACATCAAAAGAAAAAGAAGTTAAAGTGAGAAAACCTGGTGGTGAAATGCAAATTGTTGTTGTACGAGTGTGGAATGAAACTGTTGCCAACTTAACACTAATGGCATTGGGTTCAAGCGCACCAGAAATCTTATTATCCGTAATAGAAATGTTTGCTAAAAAATTTCAAGCTGGTGATTTAGGTCCTGGCACCATTGTAGGATCAGCTGCTTATAATTTATTTGTGATCATAGCTATATGTATATTAGTGATACCAAAAAATGAAGTACGTAAAATAAAACATTTGCGAGTATTTTTTGTCACAGCAACATGGTCGATATTTGCTTATATATGGCTATACCTTATCCTGGCACAAATTTCACCTGGCGTAGTTGAGGTATGGGAAGGATTCCTTACATTCTTGTTCTTCCCATTGACAGTACTAACAGCATGGATTGCGGATCGGAGGCTTCTCATTTACAAATATTTAGATAAAAATTACCGCATGAACAAACGTGGTGTAATTGTAAGTGCTGAAGGTGATGCTGTATTGGAGATGAATAATCGGGACGAGTGTATTAAAAGTCTCGAAGAGAATGGTGGTGTGGTTACGGAAGAAATTAAGGATTTCGAAGAAGCACGCCGTGAATACATTTCAACATTGAAGGATTTGAGGAAGAAATATCCTCAAAGTGATTTGGAACAATTGGAAATGATGGCGCATGAGCAACTTTTGAATAAAGGTCCGAAATCTCGGGCTTTCTATCGCATCCAAGCGACTAGGAAGATGATGGGCAGTGGCAATATAATGCGGAAGATTCAAGAGAGAGCACAGAGTGACTTGAGTGAGATCAAAGCTGAGTTACAGCGTGTCGATGTTAATGTGGATGAAGATGATTCTGCGTGTCGGGTTTTCTTCGAACCAGGACACTACACTGTCATGGAGAGTTGTGGAGAATTTGAAGTTCGTGTCGTTAGACGTGGAGATTTGTCACAACATGTTAGTGTTGATTTTGAAACCGAAGATGGTTCTGCTGAAGCTGGTTCGGATTATGTTGGGAAGAAAGGTACACTGAACTTCCCTCCTGGTGTTGATGAACAACGATTCAAAATTGAAGTTATCGATGATGACGTCTTCGAACAGGACGAACATTTCTATGTTCGCCTTAGTAATGTCACTGACCCTGCTATTTTATCTACACCAAAAGTTGCTACTGTCATGATCCTTGATGATGATCATGGTGGAATTTTTGCATTCAGTTCAAAAGATCACGAACTCGTCGAATCGGTCGGTACGTATGAACTCAAAGTTCAACGGTATTCGGGCGCTCGCGGTAAAGTGATTATTCCGTTTTGGACTGAAGATGGCACTGCTAAAGCTGGAAAGGATTACGAGGAGCAGCGTGGAGAGCTTGTCTTTGAGAATAACGAATCAGAGTGAGTACATTTGGTTTATCTATAAAATAAATTCATTTTCCTAAACTTTTCAATTTTAGAGAAATGTTCACATCCCAACGTCAAAGTGGAAAGGCAAAGCTTTTCGCTCTTCGGTACAAACACAACGTGAAAGTGATTATTTGTGAAGCATCAATCCCTCTGTTGAATTTTTCAAGAACTACTTTTTCGGTTCGAAAATAAGGATCACAGTGGAAATTTTCCATTTTCACTTTCGCTTTCCATATGTGAGAAATCGAAAAATAAATCACTTTCACACTGACGTTGGGATGTGAACGTTCCTCAACTCTGAAATATTGAACTGGTGAATTGGTTCATCGGTGAATCAGTGAACCGATCAATTGCCGACTGATGAATTGTTTAACTGATGAATTGTTCAACTGATGAATAATGAACTGTTGAATTCGTGAACTGATGAATTCGTGAACTGATGAATTCGTGAACTGATGAATTGGTGAACTAGTCAACTGTTGCAAAAGGTCAACTTGTGAATTGGTTTAACATGTTAACTGCTGTACTGATGAAAGTGTCTCAAAAGATTTTGAAAAATGAATTACACGCCTGAATCTGTTGATTTTAATTCTTTAATAGAAAGTCTGTAAACGCTCTGAAAACCGCAATCAGTTTAGTTTTATTCAAGATTTGAAATTTTATTTCTCCATTAAGCATAAGCTAGAGCACGATTAACACAATAAAACCCGTGAAAATAGGAAAATTATGTGAAACTTTTCGTGGGTTATTGTTCAATTTGTAATTTTTCAATTTTCCACTCACAGGTCTTTAGTAAAACACTAAAATTTGGAAAATTTGCTGGTAATTCGTAGTTTTATCAAATTTTCGGTTTTGAACATGCTCCGAAATTTACTGAACTTGAGCAACCTTCAAAAATTGAGAATTGAGTCACTTGAGAATTGTGAATGTCGAAATAAGCAACACGAGTTCACAATTTTATTCCTACTTTCAATAGAAAGTTTTCTAGAAAAACACAAGAATTTTCTCGTTTTTCCCACAAACTTATTAAAAATTAATAATTTTATGAATTTTTTGAGATACATAATAACTGAGAAAAGGTTTAACCCAAGTACCCTTGAACATGAACGAACTTGACGTGCATGTGGCAAAGATTTTTCGTTCATCTCTGTTCTTTAATATGAAAATATAAGGACAACAATAAATTATCATTAACTAGAAATGTGAAAGAATGAAGGCCAAAATACTACCTATACTATAATAAAACACAAAACCTTATAGCCAAGAACTTACCCTTAAGATAAGACAATTCATTTACACAAACCAAGATTTACAAGAATGAAAATTTCCCCAACAAAGGGCAAAGTCAGTGTGTG
The DNA here is from genome assembly GCA_963971475.1 of Chrysops caecutiens. Lineage (NCBI taxonomy): Eukaryota > Metazoa > Arthropoda > Insecta > Diptera > Tabanidae > Chrysops > Chrysops caecutiens. The sequence goes on along the minus strand of OZ020569.1, from coordinate 6,214,983 downwards.
ACACGTGCTTGTGGAGTTAATAAGATTTCGCTTCTTTTTCCTATTAATAGTGTTTTATTTTATTATTATATTCGAAAGCCATAAAATAGATTGGAGAATGGTTAACTTTGTATTCCAGTTACGCTGAAAGGTTTCTGCAAGTCAGCCATTGACGACAAGTTGAGGGTTGAATTGTGAATTATAGTTGGTTATCACTTTAATGGCTCGATTCCGGGTGCACTGTAACAGATTCTGTTAATTTACCATCCTGTGTAATTTGTTGTTGGATTTTGAAAACTTCTGGTACGGTCGAATTCGGTATTCTGGTGGCAAAAGTTACCGTAACTGGCACGAAATTCGTCGACCTAAACTTAACAGGTTTTCCGTTAAGAAATTTGACAGATTTGGCTTCAAACAGGTTTCGAAATTTAAATTTGTTCTGACGTAACAGGTTCGAACATAAGTTGTGCCCAGAATACCAACTTAAAGGTTTCTTAACACAAAACCTGTTGACTAACGAAAGTGTGCAGAATCGCCTCGAATAGCTCCAATCGACTGATGGCTTTAACCAGATGATATCTAATGATTCAACAATTAGCGCCTTTCCGAGCCACTCGGGTGTCCAATTCACACGTGATTTAAGAAAATATACCGCTAATGAGACGATCACTTTTTGTGATTAATTAAAATTCAAAATGGCTGCAAATGCAAATGGCAGCGAAGTTTGCATTTCGTGCAGAAAAATTGAAAGTTTTGATGAAACTTTTTCGAGTTTTACGTAAACTTTTAAGTCATCTTACATGGTTAACAATTAAATGATTTTGTTTCATCTGGTTCTCGTTGATTAGTCATTCTGATTTTGTAAATTTAGAACAATTTTCAAATTACTGCGCCTGGTTCTGGTCGATTTGAAACATTAACTTTCGATTTCATGATTTTGTTGGGGTTTTGATTTTCAATAGAAGATGCCCACGGGCTCTATCGATGATCGATGCTGATAAACAAAGTTTTCTGTTTGCGGTGGTCTGTGGGTAATTCATTGAAACATTTAGTTTTCGTTTTTTTCTGGAATTGTTTAAGTGAACTCAATTACTTTGTATTGAAAACAATTTACTTCCATGTGGAAACTATGATGAGGTGCAGGAATTTGTAGTTTTCATGTTTTTGGATTTGTAGTAATGATTTTGGGTAACTGAAGTTTCCGGTAAAGTTTCACATCCTGCAGATTTCTTCTCCTTTCACTCTGTTTATCCAAATTTTCTCCATTTCATAAGAGAAAAAATTATTCCTCTTTTTCTAATTATTAGCTTCTAGTGCTGCCTGATATCTTTTCACTATTTTATCCAAGGATAATTATGTTACAGAGGGTAAAATTGTAATTTCTGGAATTTGATTCACTACATAATGTGATTTGCCTTTCCTGTACCTCATTATTCTTTTTCTCAAAAGATTTGTGCTCCAAAATCGTCTGGTAATTTTAACAAACACGATTCAAGTGTTTTGAAGAAATAAAATTTTTCTTTGATAGTTTAAAATGCATTGACTTAGTTTTCCTGTATTCCTTAAATCTTTGGCAGCTTAGTGAAAGGACTGAAGTAAACTTATAAAACACTTAAAACTTTTTACGTGCACTGAAGCATTTCAAGTAATAAATGTAGATATCACCTCAATTTTGAAACAAATTTGCCATTCCACTAGTCCTTATTTCTATGTCAATTTGATGGTAAATTGTTCAACTTGATATAACATTAAATACCTGAAACATTTTAGTAAAATTGAAATGGTTCATCCGTAGCAGAATATTTCCAACCCTCAGGATTTCGTTCCTGTAATTATTAGTTTAATGGTGGTTTCCGTTTCCGCCTTTTTCTATGAAGGCTAATTCAAGGGCAAGAAACTAAAGTCTGTTGCTTTCCACGATGTCATTATACTTCGTGACATTATCCTTCGAATTCCCAAGGAAACAGCGGAAATGATTTTGTCCTTACCAAACAAAAAGCTAATTGAGTAACTAGTACAGCAAATAGCTTCTAAAATATTCATAACTGTTAAATAACAATGAAAATTTAGTCACTGTTAAGTACAATGAGTCTTTTTGCTCTTTATTGTGCTACACCTGATAAGCAAACAGAATTCAAGTTAATGAGGGAAAAAGCAAATTTCCGGCCTGTAAATTAATCAATAATTAACAAAAATATTTCAAGGCTGCATAGTGACACGTAACGTAATACAAAATGTCACTGGGTTGAAGAGGCACGTCACAGTGTCAGTGTGTTATTATATAATATGAGGCATAAGGGATACGTAAAGTTGTCGTCGAAAAAAAATACCACACCCCAAAATACACATTTCGATGTGAATTTTTCATAAGTTCCCCTCATTTCTATTTCCCGTCAAATTAGTCTCTGTCACTTGACATGATAGCCGCACCAAGCCCCAAGTTTAAAAGGGTGGCATGTCATGATACGATATGGAGGGAAAAAAATTACCCCCCGGGGTGAGATTAGTTTCATAACTCAAGCCGCACTGTGTGCGAACTGATTAAATCGCGTGCACTTGTTGGGGTATTCATTTAATATGGTTCGCCATTTTGTTACTTTTTCGTTTTTCAAAGTTATTTTTACATTTTTAATAATTTTATTACCTTAACCGTGAAATAGAGTCCTTTTTAATTAATTCTGATTTATGTTACACGTAATAAAATCATTTTTGAGTTATCAATGATTGAAAATTTCACAGATTCACCGCTGCTGCTGATTCTTGCGTTGCGTCACCGCCACTGTGAGGGACGCGCGTCAGTTCTTGGCTTTTCTTTTTCGCTCAATCGTTTCTCAATTTTCTCAATTGTCTGCTGATTTGATTTTCATTGTGAATGTAGTTACAGTTTCATAATTTTTTAGTTCGTCCATCTTGATTTTGGTGAATCGATTCAATTTTTCGCCTCTTGATCAAGTGTAATGTTATTTTGAATTTTCAAAATATTAACGACACCATATTTCCCGCGTCCGTGACAGCTATGACGACTGAATACTTGTAACAGATATAATCATAAATAACTCAAAAATAACAATTTAACAAAATACTATTGTAAAAAATTTTACATCACACAAAATACTGTTGTAAATCAAATAAAAGTATTTAATTTTGTTATTTTTAAAATCTCGTGATCATGTTTTGTGTTTTGATGTAAGAAACATTTTCTCACAAATCACAAATGCTTGCGATATTATAATTAGAAGAATAAGATGACTTTTAGTATGAAAAACTATAACAACAAATCGTATTAATGTTCATCGAAAACACGATGGCCAAACTGATCTGGTTCCTCTTATTCTCTTCATTGAACTATAAAGTACTGCACTTTTAAATATTTTGGCATCGTATGCAATACAATAAATAACTGTCAGTATTAATTTAGATATGATATTAGGTCATACTATACGTACGTAAATTTTATCCCTCAGGTTTTTATTTAGAACCATTTCGTAGTTTATTGTTATTTTTGGTTGGGCCCAAGTGTTTGTTGTTTTCAAGACTAAAAATTCAAATTGATTGCGAAAGAAATTTTTAAATATAATAAAAATAAAAATAAAAATTTCAAATGCATTCGTTTCCGCACGAGTTCGCAATTCGATGCGGAACAAAAACGAGAATTCGCAATTCGGCAAATGGCTCATAGATGGCTTTGAATAAAGTGGAGACATTTTTTCCAATTGGAATTTTTGACAGTTCCAATTCGTGCTTTTGCTATTTGAATTTTTCTCATTTCTTTTTGTGCCCGAATTCCATTTTGTCAATAAACTTGTAACGTCAAAACTTAAATTTTACGAACAAAATTCCATTTCAGGTCAAATGTTATAGATACACCAAGGTCAACAATTTATCCTAATTAAGTGGAAAACACTTTGACATGTTTTGATATATGAACCGTTTGCATGTTTCCGGTTGTTTAAACAAAATTCAGGTTACATATATATAACATAACAATATTTTGGTCATGACACGTAATAAATTAAATCATTGTACACACACCTGGGTCACATAAATTGGGTTCAATTAATGTTTTACTTGACCTTTGGAAAATTCATTTTCCTTTCTTGACCTTAATTGGTTGCGTGGGTGTGAATGATTCCTAAATATCACTTAACATTTATTTGTTAATGTTCTGTTGCTATTTAATTGTTCCTTATTTGTTCAGAGTGCGTTTCATGTGAATGTGTTTTTAATGAGATGTAATATTTATAAGACATTCATGGCCTTTTCAACTTTTTCCGCTTAATTCTTTCAAATGAAACTGCTTAACCTTAAAACAAGACCACTCATCTCAAAAGCTTTCAAATTGAGCTTATTAAAAACGAGGAGCTTCCTTGAGTACGTACCTAATTTGATTCAAATCTTGAGGCAAGTGGATACGTTTTCCTTTGAAATGTTTCTCTTTTTCGTTAAGTTAAGTTTATAAACATAAAGATGGAATGAAGACAAACGTCTTAAAATGGAATTGGCAGCGTTAAATTGCTTTCAAATATGAGGCGGAAAAATAAGGGTATCAGCAAAATGAGCCGATAAAAACTGTTGAAAATATTATCAGGATTAAATTTCAGGCATCCCCTTCAACATTATCCTTATTATATTATCACTAGGACATCAGATCCTTGTCGTCCATTTGTAGAATTCAACTCAATTTGGCTCAATTTGATTGGGGAAAAGTGCTAATGGCTCCATTTAGGAGGGATTCGTTTCAGATGACGTAATCATAGAAACCTTCTAAAGATGGCGCGTTTGCCTTCTTACGTCATTGGCGAATGTGTTACTCCTGACATCCCTTCTCATCACAAACAGCTCCATGTCATTTAGGAAATTTGAAAAAACTTGAATCCAGGATCATAAATTCAGGGCTCCCTATTCAGGATTCAAGATTAATTCGAAGAAAATTTGAAATTTATCACTTAAACCTTCAAATTTGTTATGGAAAAAATTAAACTTTTTGATTAATTAAGGATATTTTTTATCTCCCATTTAGATTTTGATTTAAAAGCTCAGCGAGATAAAGCTGCGATGATTTTCGGTCATTGATTGATTGGAATATTTCTCAAGTTTAGAATAGCGCAATTTTAAGGATATCAATCATTTTGTGAACACCACACCATGACTATGAAAGTTTTACGCGTTGAATTTTTTCGAAAAACTAAATTGTCTCTAGAGCTGGTTCCCTTGAAATTTGAATTGTGATACGTCAGTTGGAGACGTCAACAGCTCGTCAGAAATGATTGAAAATTTCGTCCTTTTCATCATAAATCCTTGGCGTATTGATTTCATGAAGAATTCCATGAGGACCACTTCCTAACTTTCCTCCCTTGAGGCTTGAATCCCTTCGCTGATTACAAATCGTATTTTCTCGGTTCAGAATATAACCATAAATCAGGATAATCGTGTTTGTGTTTAGCATTTTGTTGTCTTCCTCATTGCCATGTCTTGGAGATATCAACTCCTAATCGTTTGGTCGATAGAAAGAAATTCCTTTTTTGGAAGTTTCATATTTAGTTCATGCGGTTTTAAGGATACGCATGAAAGTGAGAAGAATCCTGTCCTTGACTTTGTGTGAAAGTCAAGTTTAGAATGGTGACAGGATCACACCAACAGATGGGAAGAATATTTCCTAATTCATTCGTTAATGATTTATTCTTTGAAAGTTTCAGACAAGAGTCATGCCCTTGATTCTATAACAAAATAAACTTAACAAATGGTCCCACAAGAATTACTTTTATGTCTCTAATCAATAACAGATGGCGAAGTTTGCGCTACATCTTTCAAGCATACTCGCTAACTCATTTGATTATAATTTATTCTTTGAAAGTTTCAGACAACAGTCTCATGCCTGTGATTCTTTAACAAAGGAAACGTAAAAATGGTCACACAAGAATTACTTTCATTCCTCTAATCAACAACAGATGGCGAAGTTTGAGCTTTCAAGAACACTCGGTAATGGGTTTCGTTCCTGGTTCGTTTGTGTCTGGAATTGCTTGAATGATAAAGAAACTTTGTTGATAAGATCAAAGTGAATGGAAAGTCTAAATATTCATCAAGTTAGAAGAAATTGTAATTATGTTACAAAAAGTAGGAAAATTCCTAGAATAAATTATGGTGTTTTATGAGAACCAAAAAATGCCTTATTAAGGAAAATTTTGAAAATCATTTCAGAAAATGAGAAACGTCAAGACGATATCACGTTGAAATTAATCGTAAAGCATTAACCAAAATTTGATTGTCATGGAAAATACGTTTTTCCAGTTCGAAAAGCATTTTGAATAATTACGACAACAACAAGGTTTCGACATCACTGCCATTCTGCATAACAATTAACCAAGAAATGGTTTGCATTATCTACCAAATTGCCGTACAAAATGTTCAGGTAGATCTACAGCATCCGGTACAATTCCATCAATTTTTAATTACCCCCAAAATACAAAATAGGGATAACAAAAGTTGATTCAGTTTAATTTACCATATCCGAGTGTCAACAATGTCAAACATCGTGACTGTGGTCAAGGGAAGATTTAATTGCATTAACAATGTTTCGCCACATCACAGGTGGATTCACACGTGACCGGAAGTTTGGTTATGCTAAAAGTGCAATAGTGCAACGAGATATTGCTAAAAGGGATGAATGCATGGTTCACGTTCAGTGGGTTGTTTTGTCGTCATGTCAACCATGAGTGATTTGCATTGATTGTTGAATAGTGGAAAAATGTGAACTCCCCCATTACCATCAATGACCTCTACTGGAAATCAACCGAATGATGGAGTCAAGGTTTTAATAGAAAAACGCTCTTAAAGTATATAAACGAAAATCCTTTTAAAATCATTACCGAGGGACGTTTTCAGTACTCGAAAGCTTCGCATTAAAGGATTAAATGCCAACCACTCCATTATGACCTTTAGAAATATTTTCATCCTGAATTCTGTGGAGGCCATTTTCACTGACTACATCCCGCACGAAGTGTGACATTAATCGAGGAATTTTTTAAAAATAAAAATATTTAATATCAAGATTTTCAACCAAATGAGTTTCAAATTCAAAAGGCTTCAGCGCCATCTGTGTTACATTATTTTGAACTTCTGCCTTATGAGTGTTGTAAGAATGTCTTGTGATTTTAGGAAATTTCAAATGTTAAAGGACATTTCCTGACTGATATTTTGGTCTGAAATTGCAATTTACATTTTTCCATTCCTGTTGTTATTAGTTTGCTGGTGACACATTAAATTTTTTGTAGTATCTAATGTAATTATTGAGTAGTCGATCTCCTGCTTGAACTAAGCACACGAGTAACCCTAAATGGTGTTTTACAAAATTTGCTTTAACTGTTCCATTCCTGTTGTTATTAGTTTGTTGGTGAAATTCTTATTGCCACCGATAGAGCAGTTTTGATATAGTAGATTCCGCGGTTCCCAGTTGGTGGCACTGCGCAAGTACAGATTGTACCAGAACTTGCCTTAACTGATTCATTCCTGTTGTTATTAGTTTGTTGTTAAAATGTCAATTGTTGCTGATTGCTGCTCCATGGTTTTAAATTCATGACATTCACATTTCTAGGAGTAATGGCACTCACCCATCCATGTGATATTCAGGATACTTGGCTTACACTTTTCGCTGGATTTTTCATTCCTCTTGTTACTTGTTCTTTGGTTGCACGCAAGTGAACGCATTTAGTAGTACTGGTACACGAGAAACAAATAAATTTCCCGAACGTTTTAAAGATAATTGCAACCTGACCTCATTCAGATTAGTTAAAATTAATTGGACAACCGATAAACCGAGGCTTAAATGCTCCCTAGACTCCAAGGATCAGGTAATTCTAATTTTTATGGAGCCATGTTTCTGTCTTATCACACCCACATATCACGAGCATTCCTTCTGCAATTGACTTGAATTGAAGTTTATCAGAGAGAATTTATCGCTGTTGGGCTACAGTGATTTGAATAATTGATACTCTCCTTTGTGGTAATCGTCCTTATTCTGGGTAAATCCTCAACCACGAAGGACGATTCAAGCCGCCTCAGGTCAAGCCGACATCGTTAAAGGCATTTTATATTTTCCGTTTTCTTGAATAAATTCCGTGGAAAGTTTTGTTAGTTACCTCGAATTGTGTGCAATTTTCATGCAAATACCAGGTGGGGATATTGTCCATCGTGTTCATCGTGCATGTCCTGGGAAAAATGATTTTTATCACATTGAATTTATTTTTCTTGTTATCCTTGCTGAACTCATTGAGGACAGCATGGAGTCCAGACTTTTACCAAGACGTCTTTCTTAAAGATTGTGTAAGATAACTAACATGGTAGGAGAAGGGAAGTTCCTTGAACTTATAGTTGTTTTTCGTTTGAAATGGGGGTTGTGTTTTACAATTCGTGCATTTGTTGACTTTTGTCAGGAATGCAATAAACGAGACATCAACCTTTGCCAACAAATTGCAAGTCAACCACCTAGAAATGCTCAAAACAAACTTGGTCGTGGTTTTATTTTTTTCTGTTATTTTGTGTGTGTTAAAAAGTTTTGTGGGAATGTCTCCAACTAACGACTGGAGGTTCAGACAGTACAACAACAATAATTTTGTTCCAGAACTTCAATCAACTGAATGGTGTGTCCATCAAATGTTATCTCCTTGTTAGGTTATTGTTGAACATTGGAATATTCGGGGCGACTCTGGTCACTTTAGTTATGTCGGTATTCTGGGCACAACTTATTTTCGAATCTGTTACGTCGGAACAAATTTTAATTTCGAAACCGGTTTGAAGCCAAATCTGTAATCTTTCCTAATAGAAAACCTGTTAAGTTTAAGTCAACGAAATTCGGGACTGTTATGGTAACAGATATTTAACAGAAAACTATAGGAGGTTTGCCATGAGAGTTAACTCGTAGAGCTAAAAAATCTGTTAAACTCCTTGTCTTTTTCTAATTACCATTTACTTAAGCAGAGTGAGAGAGGCGGAAAAAGTTTACGAAGATCCGCACAAAGCGGAGACGCCGAGAATAGTTTCACTTTTGACTCTGTTAGTTTTTGACTTACGCATTTTATTTGAAGTTTTATCAAATAAGCAGTTCTTATAAGGATGACCAATTGAGGAATCTTTTCATGAAACGCCTTGGAATTGAATTGAGGTTTTGTTACTTATTTGAAGTTGATACTTCAGTCTCAATGGAATCTCAACTGATTCCTGGCTAGAATTCGGAACCAGATTGCAGAGAAATCTTACCTGACTCAACATGAGTTGCGAAATGTGCAAGAGGAACCTTCAATAATTTTGGGTTCAGAATCCAAAACAAGAATCACCTAGGAACGTGGCTTCGAGCAGGATGACATCACGTAGATTACAGCATCATCAGTTCCGTGATGACGGAAATGACTCTTCAATGCAATAGTTGTAATTTGAATGTTCGAATTGAAATAATTGTGAACATTTAACTACTTGAAAAAGTTTAATCACTAAAATGACTTAAATCCAGTGATTCTTCATTTTCTAGAACTGAAATTCCACTTGATGCCCTTCACAAAAAGCCTGAAATCAAATACTTGTTCTCAATAAAAACCCGCAAAAAGATATAAAACGTCGATTAAAAATTTTTGAAGTTCAAAAAACATTTTAAATTATTTAAATGAAAAATATCCAAAAACCAGGTTCTCATGGACACGTCATTGGAGTGGGGCCATAAACGGCAATAAAAGAAGAATGAAAAAGCGCCAAAAAATATTTCAAATCCACTACAAATATGGCGCTCAGTCTGTGCGTTCCCCATTCTCCACATTCAGCTGGGAGTTAAATGGATTTTCTCTTCAATTCGACTCTTCCAGTTGCTGTCACGACCAGCACTCCACGTGAATTCTTTGATGGAGCTGTGGCCCCAAAAGATTGATGACTCCCCAGTTTAAGACGTAGGCGTAACGATATCACCATCAAAATCACATCAAAACCACGTCATAATCATTGAAATGAAATTTCTTTTGTTGAGGATTTGTTGATGACTCAAATTGAAATGTGTCAAATCAAACAAGGCTCCACACGAGTGGGTCTGACGGTCCCCAGTGTCGCTGAAGACATTAATCAACAATTTCAATGGTAGGTGGCGTTCGAGGGTGCGTTAATTGTGACAGGTTCCCGCGTTATTAATAAAACCATTCAGAATTCGCTGACATTTACCCTCATATCCGAATCACTTTTATTTTGGGGATAATCATTCAGATTCTGGTTTCATTTTTATCTCGATGATTCTAACGAGGGACACTGTGTTATCGGAACAAAGTGTTACATCATCTCGACATGGTGTTACAGCACGTTCTGTTAATTATAGCTTAATTACCACTAAATCTCGAGGATTAATGTTATTATAACTACTGCATTATTATCTAATCAACATTTGGGTTTTGTTCAACAACAAAAAAGTTTTAATTTCCGGTTGAAACCGGGTCTATCTCGAGCCATAACAAAGTGATAAACGTTTAATTGTCACTCAAAGTTTTCCTTATGAACTTGTGAATCTTTTATTACAGATATTCAATTTTAATCAAACTCTGAAGGTTTTGTGAAGGTCATGAAGAGGTCAAAAGTGTACCAATCCCTCAATTGCAGACACGAAAGTCTTAATTTGCTTTCAAAGACAAATTGTAGTCCATCAGTTTGGGATCAGTTTGTGTCCCGGCTTTGATCCTTTTTGGCCTATTCCCATGATATAACCTTTTGTTTAAACCCGAACAAAATAAAAATATTCCATTTAAATAACTTTGAAATTAAGCAAATTGTTAAAATTCTTTTTCAAATTCAAAATTAGAATTTCCAGTTTATATTCAGACGAAATTAGAACTTCCGGTTCAGTTCATTAGGGAAGTGTGTTGTTAAAAGTGCATCGTGTACGCAAATTAAATGAAATGTGAAATTGTTGCCCTCGAATGCATGGAATTTTTGAATTTGTCTCAGATTTCTTTTTAACCCTAGATTACTAAACATTCGTAAAAAATACGAGATAGAAATAAAAGGCATTTTCTGGCTTAAGAAGTCACGTTTTAATGAAAATAGTATACATATTTTTATTCTACACAGTTGGAAAACCTGTTTAGGCTCTACATTTGGCTCTTGTTCATTTCACGCATGTTTGGTGTAGTTTCTCTCGACTCGTTTCTCTAAAATTTACTTGAATTTGGCTCTGTTTTGTGGAACGCGAAAATTTTTTTTTAGGAATCATGATTTTGCCTTCGTAAATCTTACGATAGTTTAGTTATTTAGGGCTAACAGACAGTTCTTTTGCGTTCAAGGGATGATATTGAATTTATTCCACTTTGCCTGGAATTAGAAAGGATTTACTGAATAAATAAAATTTTAATGAGGATTATATTTAATCAAAAAATAAAATAAGTTTACCTTGAATTCCACTTGGGGTTGAAAAATTTCAACACCCTTAAGTGGTTTTAAATATTCAAAGGAATAAATTCGAAAAGAAGTGGAAAATGTGCAAATCGTGTCCTTCAGGATGAGAATTGTCCCAAATTGAAAAGAAATTTAATTACTCAGAAAAATGTGGAAATTATTTGTATTAAATTGTCTGTAAAGCAAAAGGAAACAATTTTATTTTTCCAATTCATTGGTTGCATGATGGAAAAACAAGAGAAAGGTTAAGGTTGAGTTAGACACAAAGTGGACAGCCGCATTTATTTTAAATTTAAATTAAATTTATTTTAAACAAACCTAGATGCCATACCTTCAAACTTGTAGAGAAAAATCCCTAAAATGAATCCTTTCGTCCTGAAACAAAATTCGATTTGATCCCTGCCGCAGGCGAATCAAGCAGTTCAAGTGACTGTTTTTGGACAGGAATCCGTGCATTTGTCCTTGTTATCTTCCAGATTTATGAAATTTTATTTTGAATTTGAAACAAGGGTAGACGACCCCATTGGATATAGCCGTCAGGAGCAATTTGATTTTCAAAACTTCATCAAAATTTAGTGCTGCTTGACGGAGAATGTTCTTCATCGAAATTTTAAGAAAGAAACAAAATAATTTCCAAGTGATGAAAATTTCGAAAAATTATTTTTTACGTAAACAAGGTGAAAACTTGTTAAAAACATAAAAATTGAAATATTTTGTAAACAAAAAAAAGATTTTTCATCAAATTTTTCTTTGGTAATATTCAAAATTTCATATTTCCACATTTCCATCAAGATAGTCTGGAAATTTTCAGTGCATTAAGTTTTGTAAATATTTAAAAATGATTTTTTCTTAATTTTCCAAATGATTGATTGCTTCGTTGTGAACTTTTCTATCATCTGCAGGTCAAAAATATTCTCTCAGTTCAATTTGTTCGACAAGACTATGAAAATTGTTAAAATTATGACACAAAACAATTCACCAAAAATGACTTATGATCATGGAACATGAGGTAGCTCCTCATGATTGTTCAGTGGTAAGAGCATCTGCCCAGCAAGCAGAAGACGTGAGTTTGATTTTGGGCTGAGGCATAAAGCATTTTATCCCTCACGGTTTCATACTTCCAATGCTACAATATTTTGCTGGTGAGAAGAATTCACAAATTTTCCACATTTCCATTAAGTGTGTCGGGAAATTTTTAGTACATAACACTTTCTAAATATTTAAAAATGATTTTCCAATGATTGATCGTCAAAAAAATTTCCATGAATTTCATGTCCTCATAAAATTTTAAAAATTATGAATAATAAAATTCAACTCTTCGAAATCCAAAACGACTCCAAACTGTCGTACTGCCATCTGTTGTTCATTAGAGGAATTCATAATTTTTTTATAATCTACATGCCAGAAACGTTATGAAAATTACAAAAGTTTTCAAATCAAATCCAAACGTCGCACTGCCATCTGTTGTTGTTTGGAGTAATTTAAATTGATTGCACTCCCAGACGCAGACGCATTTCCACGTTTTTGTGGGTCAGAATTTTGCATCTCCCAAAAAATGTGTCGGACGTGTAAACGTTACACCACTTAATGTCCCCAACAGATCCAAGAATAGTCCCCCCAAAAAGCGAGAAAAACAAAAGCACAAGGCAAGAGGTCTCATAAATAGATCAGAATGTAATAATTTCCTAACCATCACTTCAGTCCCTTGTTCCACCAAGAATATTTATGTTGAGCCTGATGTCGCCTAAATCACACCGAACCGATAGGAGTGCCTCAGAGGGTATTTTTTCAGTTCAAGAAGAACACTGAATGTCTGTTGTGACACAAACCGAAATGTTTAGGGATAAATATGTATGTACGCATTTGGGAACGGGTGGACAACGGACGGGCATTGCAGACACAGCACATAATTTAAGGTTTTTCTGGTTTTCAGATCAGGGTGGGACGGGAAAAATATATTTGGCAGTGGTCCACAACTTTCTTGAAATATTTTCCTGGCGTCTGCACAAACGTAGAGATTTTCCAATTTTTTCTACTTCCTTCTAGTCAAGTTTTTTATTGTGGAAAAGTGTCATAATATTTTATTTTCATTCATCCTGCCGGATAGACGGCTGCTGCACGAACCAATTCGGTATAAATTCGGAGTGCCTCCTTTCTCGATTAATGAAATATATTTTCTTTTGTTTGACAGAACTCAAACGCTTGGCGGAAATTTTAACCCTCAAGCGTGAATCTGCCAAAAATTAAAAATAGAAACGTCTGAGGTGATCTGTCAAATTTTCGGAGTACCACGTGTGAATGTAAAATCGATTCGGAATTATTCTCCATCTTGTTGAACCACCTTTTTCTACCTCCTTTTACTAAATTTGTTTTCGTGGAAAAGTGTCATAACGTCTTAAGTTCATTCGCCCTACCTGACATATGAATGTTGTCCGAATCAATTCAACATTAATTCGGAGTGTCACTTGACTGTAATTTGTAACATTGCGTGAAGTACCAGATCTGTAATTCGGAGTTGCTTCAATGTTTCTGTTACTCGAATCCATCCGATTTTTCGAAGTACCACGTGGGACGTTAACAAGTTTCGGAGTTTCAAGATTGACCTGGTCACTTGTCACATTTTTCGGATAATCACGTGTTCAGGTAAGTGACCGATCGTTGTCCGAATTTATTCGGAGTGTTCATTTTAAGTTCTGATCGTAGTACAAGATCTGTATTTCGGATTTGCTTCTACGGTTCCCTGCTGTTACACGAATCCATCCGATTTTTCGGAGTACCACATGGGACATTAACAGGTTTCGGAGTTCTAAGATTGACCTGGTCATTTGTCACATTTTTCGGATAATCACGTGTTCAGATAAGTGACCGATCGTTGTCCGAATTAATTCGGAGTGTCCATTTTAAGGTCTGATCGGAGTACTAGATCTGTATTTCGAATTTGTTTCTACGGTTCCCTCTCTGTTATCCGAATCTATCCGATTTTTCGGAGTACCACGTGGGACGTCAACAAGTTTCGGAGTTCTAAGATTGACCTGGTCACTTGTTACATTTTTCGGATAATCACGTGTTCAGATAAGTTACCGATCGTTGTCCGAATTTATTCGGAGTGTCCATTTTAAGTTCTGATCGGAGTACTAGATCTGTATTTCGAATTTGTTTCTACGGTTCCCTCTCTGTTATCCGAATCTATCCGATTTTTCGGAGTACCACGTGGGACGTCAACAAGTTTCGGAGTTCTAAGATTGACCTGGTCACTTGTTACATTTTTCGGATAATCACGTGTTCAGATAAGTGCCCGCCATAAATTCGGAGTGTCCATTTGGAGTGTACCAGCAAGGAAGCTACCAGATGTGTAATTCGGAGTGATTCCATCTATGGTTCGCCTCTCTGTTACACGAATCTGTCCGATTTTTCGGAGTACCACGTGGTAAGTTAACCAGTTTCAACAAGACCTGGTTCCTTGTCACGTTTTCATATTGCCACGTGACTGATCGTTGTCCGAATCAGTTCAGAAGATTTGTTAAATTCTTCGTATTATCCTTAGACGAGAGAGATCTCTATGGTCGAAGGTGTTATCACTTGTAAATTTAAAAATTTTTCTGAATCCCGCCATTTTGTTGTCCTCCATTATAGTGGACTTTGGAACTTCTTCAATTTGAAATTTGTTCACTACAGAAAGAATTTTCGGAAAAATTGCTGCCGAAAATAAAACACTTAAAATTAAGAAATTTTTTAAAAGTTTCTCTCATTCAAAAATGTAAATGAGCTTTTCAAGTTCAAGTTTGAAATGTAGCGTAACCATGGAATTCGTGTTACATAACAGAGTATTTGAACTTGTTATGATGAAAGCACGATTGTCGTGTCTAGCAGACGAAAAATATTGAATTGATTGAGGGAATTGAATCAATTGATTGGCGGTTGAAATGATGTCACGTTCGAGTTGATGAGGCAATTCGAGTTGATCTAAAATTTCTGTCTTCAAGTATGACAAATGAGCGCCAAGAAAATTTTGTATTTTTGTTCATTTTCTTGTCATTTGACACTGTACATTTTTGTTGGATGACGTAAATAACACTTGCTGATGTGCTTTTTAATGTGATTCAATGTTTTACTGATGAGATATGCATAGAATTGAGTCATTCCTCTGTGTTTTTATTCATAAAATGCAAATTCTATCGAAAGCAAATAAAACAAACCTCTGAAAGTTTTCATATTCACGTCACACTGCAGTGGAGTTTCATGGCGGAAAATGACAGTCATTCAACTTTTTATTTTTTGATTTGTTGAATCAATCAATGTTGAAGCGGTAAATCTTAAAGTTGAAATGCAAAACGACTTGAACGAATGCTCTACTTTCGGTTTTCAAGAACAAAATCCAATAAATTTTTCACGCGTTCAACTGACGATTGATTGAAATTTGATCAACAAAACAGCGTTGAACAATCCTATAACCATGTGATGTTTGTAGCAGATTTTGTTTTTCATCAACTAGAAGTGATCTTGCTTTAATACTTCAAACGATTTGTTAATGACAGGAATGGCAAATTTACAGGAACGTTGAGTATGAAGTAGAAGTAGAGCTTGAAAGGACTTCTCTTTCAATATAAAGTCTTGGAAGGAAATGAGATCTTTGTTTAAATAGTCACTTCTCATGTGAGCGAATTTCATTCCTGTAGCTCTTAGTTTGTTGGTGAAGTTTTATATATTCAAACTAGATCTGCATTATTTGTATAGCAGTTTTGGTTGTATACTTGTTTTTCTGAAGGAATTTCTTATATCAAACAGAAATGATCTGGCTTGTACGAAACAATAACGTCAGGAAAGGCTAGAGGCTGTTTAAAAGAGTTTTTAGTTTTTCTTATGTGAAAATAGAAATTACAGGATAGGCATTTGTCCAAATTGGAGCTAGACAGCTAGCTATAGTGTTCAAGGGATTCAGTAAGGTAATTAGCAAGGGAATTACAAATGTAGAATTCTCCTCTAAATGGAATTTCATTTTACATTTTCAAAAAGGCAAACATAAATCAATTCCAGAACTTTTCCAACAACTTCCGAGTTTGATGGATAATCCCAGAAAAACTCGGAATTTTTTCGAATCATTTGCAAGCATTTAATGAAACCTGCACCCCAAGACCGATCCCTAATTGGAGCCCGAACCAGAGCCAGTCTGTCTGTCTGGGTTGTGTTAATATTTGCCGAGACTTCTGCATGTGGAGTGACTCGCCTTTTGGACAGTCAGTTTATACAACGGAAGTGAGTGGCATTGGATAGATAAATGGAAAAAGGTTCACTAAAAGCTTCATAAAGACAAAAAGCCATAAAACGACATTATTTGCACAAAAACTTGCAAAAATATTTGATGATGTCGTAAAAACGTCAAATGCAGAGGAATTGAGGGAATTTTCCGACC
The DNA here is from genome assembly GCA_963971475.1 of Chrysops caecutiens. NCBI lineage: Eukaryota > Metazoa > Arthropoda > Insecta > Diptera > Tabanidae > Chrysops > Chrysops caecutiens. The sequence continues at coordinate 6,198,179 of OZ020569.1, read as the reverse complement.
CGGCAACTTTTGCTGACACAGCTCAAGTGGCAATGTTACCGGAGAAAAAGCTGAATTTGAAAACAGAAATTAATTCTTACATTTTTGGGGATTATGTTGTTCTAAAATTAAAAATTTAATTTAACAGACAAAATCCGTCTCCATGTGCCCCCGCAAAGACACCAGAACTCCGAAATTAGATCAACCTCTTCCTCGTCGCCGTCGTCGTTGAGGCTGTGAACCACATAAACCGGGATTTATCCGTTTCCAAACATTTTCATCAAGATTCAAATCTCCAAAACGACACCCTCAAAGAATCCGGGACAAATTCCAGTCATAGATACCTTGCAGCTGTTGTTTTTCACTGCCAAGATCGATTGCGGGGGATACCAGATTTGGGGCTCATTTCGACGCCTCGTAAAACGTTTCGTAATGGATTCGACGACGGGTTTCGATGGTATTTACGGTTATTGCACCCTTAAATCTTAAATCTCCCTTAATCAAGTGAATTTAGATTTTAATTGTCTATTCGAGGCGTGTAATTACACGTGTAGACTAAATTTATCCCGTCAATGTTAGTTCGATGCCTGACGACGCCTCTTGAAACTTAAATTATGCAGATTTGTGGTGAATTTGTCTGTTTTTCTAGCTGACAGGTTTCTCTTCTGCTTGTTTGTCTGTAAATCAAAACACTTTGAAAATTCATGAATCAATAATGATACCGGAAAAAATGAGTTTTGGAATTTGTTCAAAACCATTTCCGTATTTCTTCAGATTTTCCGACAGTTTTACGAGAACATGAATTCGGAATGAATTGAATGGATGCTATTTTTCATTCAGAATTATCTACGGCTCTACGGAATTTTGTCTTACTTTAAAATAAACCTCGGAAAGTTTTATTTTATCTATTTGACTAAATTGTTTTTTGAATTTGACAGCTTAAGACTGTCGATTTTATATAGTAGATGAAAATTTTGATAAATCATAGTGTAAATGGTTTCTGAGTTTGGTGTTACAATAAGAACGCAAGATTTGAATTTCATGCGAATTACTAATTTTCCAACAAATTAAAACAAAGTTAATTTATTTCTAATGTAAATGTTTAAAAATTAACTACGCAATCAAACATATATAAAATAACTACCAAATTTTTGTATGAAATTTACCCTTGAAATTTTGAATAATAATAATACGTTAATGTTTCGTTATTAAAACATCTAATTTAAATATGTTTTCATATATATCAACTCTTATCTATTTGCTACTGATTTTTTGTAACATCAAGCTCATCAAATTAAAATATACAAAATGGCGTTCAAATCAAATCTTGCGTTCTTATTGAAACACTTTATATATTATGAATTCAACGTTTGAGGAACAGGTTGTGGTTTAACACCTCATGAACACACACACAGTGTATTTAGTATAACTCTTTTAAACAAAATTAAAAAAAAATCTTGAAAAGAAAATGGCTTCCTGTGTGTATTTTTCTAAAAATGTAAAATGGCTGCATTCAGTATTCCGACATTTTGACATGCATTACATGAATGGAAGGATGAGTAGAGGGTATTTTACCTTCGTAAGTCTATTAATCCAAAGTAAGAAGAAATAGAAATCAATAAGGATTTTTTCATATTAGAATACTAATTAGAATGCAATTGACACAATGACGTTCCGTGACGTTAGAGTGCAGTTAGATTTTTTGTCATGGCGGATTAAAGTAGAAAGGACTAGAAAAAGAATCATTTCAATGTCACGATTACGGTTAATAATTAAAAGTAATTGGGCAATTACCATAGGGAATTGAATTTTAAAACATTTTCATGTGCAACAACAGTACTCTTGTCATTACAATGTCTTCAACATACGTCATAGGTTATTAAATGCAATTTCACTAAAAGCGTTCGCTACCTCCATAGAACTCAAGCAATTTGATATGCAATCAAAAATGGATAGTAAAAATCATGTTTTAATAGATTTTTAGTTTATGAGGATAATCCTTATAGGTGTGGTGCACACATTACAATACCATATAACAACATATAACAGTCGAGGCATAAAACGTCGCCTGTAGAAGCAATAAAATCAAATTATTTTCTGTTATTCCACATAACACAAACTTCTAAGGTGCTAAAGGTATCTTATTAACAAAACCTTTTTGTTTAACCTATCGCCAAGGACGAATTTTGTTAATAGACGTTGATGTTGATGTTTATGTTGATATTGGAAATCATGCATTTACATTGGTTAAGGTAGGTTTATTGATTTCTTATAGGGTTTCCTATATAATACAATACAACGGAAATTGGGTATTATAGGGAGAAAATCAATTTTCCTATATATCATGAATTTATTTTTGTTGCTTTTGTTGTTTTTCTGCAAATTACCTTTGAAAGAAATAATAATTTATTTTTTGACATTAAACAAAGTAGAAATCCAGTTAACAATAATTTTGTATGTTTATCAAATGATAAACATGGAGATATATATTTTGGGGAAACCTTGAAAAACATTTTAATAATTTCAGACTTACTGAGGATTGAATCCTGAAGTCGGTGATTTAAGTTTATCGTTTTCATATTTTCGGGAAATATTCAATACACTTCCAGCAACTGGCATTGCTTTGTTGTAGCTTAAGCAGGAATTTTCCTGGTCAAGGATAACCCTCGGAGGGTGTTGATGTGGAAAAAATTATTCAACTTGGTTGAGGATATTAACGAAGTTTCACACTTCGGTGACGTTATTCGGATTTATTGGATTTTTTCTTTCACAAAAATAACAGACAAAAAACTTTCGATCAAAGGACATCCACAAGATTAAATCTGAGGATTATATTGTGTGTTGTATCAGATGAAATGCTGCTCTGTTATTAAAGTTCTTTTTATAATATCATAAAGGACAATTTGAATAATTTCCTGGAAGTTGGCAACAATCTTTTTGGAATTATTTTGAAGCAGAACACACCACGTTAGGATTACTTTTCAGGATTTTTATAATAATTTTTATCATGTTTTTGAATACAATTTAGATTATTATTCAAGAAACTTATAATATTTCTTTTTGTTATTATATAAGGAACGTTGTCCTCTTTGTTTTATAACGATCGGTTAATAAATTTTTGAGTTACAGTTCGTGCAGGTCGCAAAAGTTTGTTTCGAGAAAAACCAGTTTGAAAGTAGTTGTATGCTCAGACAACTGAGGCTGGTTGCTGCTTTTCCTCATAGCATAGGAGCCAATTAGAATTTGGCTTTGAAACTTCGGGAGGTTAAAATTGAATATTGTTACTCGAAATTTATGCAATAAAAAAAATCATATTTTTCATCGTGTGTATAGTGTGTTCATCCCAGTGAGAGTTTTGTAAGGAAATTAAACATGAGGGCGGCCATTTAACACAGTTTCTTAATTTTGGAATCCTTTTTAATCCTTTTAGAAAAGAATGGTAGAATCTGTGAATCCGAGCTGAATCTTTGTCATTAATAAAATTGTGCCAAAAAGATTTCTGCGTCAAGAATCCCAGATCCAGGTGCGTGTCAAATTAAACAAAAGCTCTGCTTGAAATCAGTTCTGCAAACGTGACAAAAACTAAAGCCAATTAATTTTAACCAAATCTTGAAGACTCTAACATTTGGTTTGTTTCAGTTTTCAAACTCTTTAAGACACTAGGATGTGAGGAAAAAATGTTTATTTTTAAAAACATTCGGATTATTGCCAACATTTTATTTGTGGAACGTGGAAAAATTCTTTTGTAGTCTTAGTTTTATTTTCTTTCGAAATGAAATTTGTTTTTTTTCTAAAAATTTCAAAAAATTTCTCTGTCCGAAAAATACAGTTTCTGAAATGAATGAAAATTTCTTAATGAATCAATGAATTTTTAAACGTTCCGAAGACGAAATTAGTTGACACACTTCTTTAATTCGGTTTTAAAGAACGGAAATTTTTCTTTTTCCACTTAATTTTTGCGACAGAGATTAATTAACGGGAAATTAAGAAGAAAAGCATGAAATTTTATTTAGAAATTTTCACGAGACACTTGCATGACTCCAAAATGATTTTTCATTTTTATCATACTGGTATCCGTTCCAAATCGTTATGACATTTCTATTATAAATTTGCTCAAAATCAGCGGAAACTGCTCTAGATAACCTAATTCTGGATCGAGAAATTCAGATTCACAAGTGACAACGAACCAAAAATTTCCAAAAAACCGAAAATTTTTAATTTCATCGTGAATGTCATTCATAAAAATTCAAATTTTTATACTTTTATATTTATGGTTTTATATTGTATAAAAATAAAATACAAAATTGGGTCAAAAATCGCAAGAATTTCTGAAAAAGTATTTTAATAACACATACAAATATCTCCAACAAATTCATTCAGAGTTTCTCAAATTGAAGTATTGTATGTCTAAAGGGTCCAAGTGCCAAAAATCAAAAGTCAATATTTTTAAGAATACACAATCTAAGTGCCAAACCAATAATATCCAAATTGATTCAATTGCCTGTTTCTTTTGAAATTTTATCCACACACAAATAAAGTTGTGGCGGGTTCTAAGTGCACACGAAATGGTTTGTGTCTGATCTGTAAAAACGGATGCTGTGTCATGGAGTGATAAGAACATTCAAAGAAAACGCAACAAACAAAATAATATTTTTAAATTGGATCCATTTGGCTATAGTTTTACTAGGTTTGGCACTTAGATTGTATATTCTTAAAAATATTGACTTTTGATTTGGTGGCATTTAGACCATTTAGACTTAAAACCCTTCAACTTGTATGAATGCTTAACCATGATAATGATTCTGGAGTTGTCCACATATCAAAGGCTGGATTCTAGATTCTATTTGTTTCCGTGGAGTTTCAGATTCATGGTGGACAAGGAAATCATCACAGAAAAACCTGAAATTCATGGCGGTTCTATGACAAAAATTGTTCAACAAATCTTGCAGATTTAGCCATGAAGTCATGGATATTACTCCAAAACTCAAATGCAGTTGGTTGCTTTTCCCCCAGGTTAATATTGTTGGGAAGTCACCCTAAAGATTCTGGAACTGTTGAAAGATACTAATGATACCAGAGTGCCAAGGCACAGTAGTTCCATCTCTAGAAAGCCCTGAAATATGCAACTGCAGATTTTGGGAGCTTGTAACATTTTTACCTGGATTTTCTAACAGAATGAATCTAAAACTGTCTAAGGATAACAGGATAACCACTGGCATCCATTTTTGAACCTTAAAATTGTTGGAAAAATCTTAAAAACGGAATCAATTTAAAGAATGGTCTCATCGTCGATTACTGTCATGGCTGTTCTGTCACATAAAAGCCTCGAGATATGCAACTGAAGTCTTGTTGAGTGTTTGATGGTTGCTGACACTCAAATGACTTTTACATGATTTTAACAAGGTTTTTTGGGGTTTCAAATGTGTCACACAATGCCAAAATGATTAGCAAATAGTTTTTGCAACTATTTATGGCTCCTGTCAATGGAAATTCCCAAGGAAAAACGAATCAATAACGAAATAAAAACGGAAAATGTCATGTTCATTCCTTCGTTCATGGCGAGTCAACAATATCCAATATCCATTAAAACCCCCGAAATATTGTAGATATTGGATCAGCTAAAAGTTTCCACAAAGATAACACAAATCCCATGAGTGCTGAACTAAATATTTCCAGTGAAAAAAGTGCATCGGTTCAACTTTTGATTTTGGACAGTATTTTCCCTCAACCTCAATTTGAACGGGTAATTTTTTGTTCCCCAAATTCGTCCTGACTGCGTTTGTTAGTTTAACGTCTATCAAAATGGAAATTCATGGTTTTGCTTGGGAAAATAAAATGGACGGAAAAATTCTGTTTGAAATGTGTCCTCTTTGTTAATGTCCTTTTTCACAATTATCCTTTCTGCACTCACAATACTCTAAAATTGTGTTCGTACATTTCTATCTCAAACTTTTACCGAAAACAAAAATAAACCACAAGTTTCCCATTAATTTAAGAAGTTCTTTCCGACAGGACGCACCGAGATGAATGTAACTAATACGTAAACAAATAAAACCGATAAGTTAATAATGAAACACACAAAACTTAAATAAATAAATACTAGAAGCTACAAAAATTTAAAAAAACAAATAAACAAAACAGTGAGTGCCTCAATTTAGGAAATACTCATTTGGAGCAATTAAATTAAAAACCGGAAATTAACCATTAAAATGGCGATTTTCAAAAATCTGTGAGCAAAAAAGAAATTATTTTAAATATTTCCTCTTAAATATTTACAAAATCATATTAAAACAAAATCGAATGTTTACTCGAAACTTTTATAATTAAGAGCACATGTCTTTGTGGATTTGGTTTGTGTTAAAACATTTAAATTTTTTTAATTGGGAAAAGAGAAAAATTTAATTATTGATTATGCTTGTAATAACAATAAAAGCAATTAAATCAATTCTCACCTAATTAGCTTGAGAGTTGTGGAAAACTGTGAATTATTTAATTATAGCACGTGGTGGAAATTTTATTTTCACGTTTGTTGTGTTGGCAGGACTGACTTCTCTGACGCACAATTGCCGAAATGATGAGTTATGCAGTGCGAATTGGGATGGAAATAAGTTTTCTCGTGGATGCAAAATGTTAATTTGAGAGTGACAAATGTAATTGTTACATGAAGGAAAGATAATCCAGAATTCCGTGAAACACAGATAATTATTACTTAGACCGTTCATGCAGAGAGCTGCTGAAAATGAAACTTGAGTCACCAGGTGACCAGGTTCCTTACACGAAGCTACTTATCACCGACCAAAACTTGTTGTCTGTGAGGTTCCGTCATGGTTTCGTTGAGTTGTTGGTCACTCACCATCCTGCTGGATCACTGAACTCGAAACTCAAATCACTAGGCAACCCCACATGCGAGTCGATTGATGATTCGTTACAAACCGGTTTGCATTTGATAAGTAATTCGTGTTACAGATCAGCTACTTCTCAATAGGTCTGTTTTTGGACAGCCTTAGTCTTGGAGAAATTTAATTAATTTTTCGGGTTCATTCTGAGGTAGCTCATATCTGTAGCACGTTGACGTACCGCTCAAGCGCTTTCATCGCCACGTGACATTTTCAAAAGCGAAAAATTATTTTTATATGCGAATTTTTAAAATTTTCAAAAAATTTAAGAATAAAATTTTCTTATTATACTTAAATCTGGCACAAAAATGCAAAAATTTTAAGGAATTTATATTTTGAAAAATATGTTTTTTCTAAAAATAAAAAATAATCAAAAAATAAAAATGGCGTAATTTATTTTATAAGCAAATTTGTCTTTCAACGAAATATTATTTAATATTTTTGAATAATAATATGTTATTATGTGACGAATATAACTGAGGAAGTTGTTTTCCTGTCCACGCTATCCAAGTGTTTTTGATTTATTTAAGGACAACAAGCTGTTGGTGATGTAGTACATTATACTTTTAAGAATTTGTTGAAGTGCTCAAGTATTTGACTGAAGTAGCTAGATATGATCACCGTCCTCCACTCGATACAAATTTCTTTTTATTAATTCGCGGTGAGACTGGTATGAGAAATCCCATTGTTGTTCTTGTAAAAATACTTTATCGGACGGAAAGCGAGAATGAAAAGAGGAAAGAGTGTGAAGAGATCATGAGTGATCAAGTGGGAAACTGGTAGAGTCATGAATTGGATTGTGATCTTTACAAACATTAAAAAATAAATTTAATATTATCACATGAAAGTTAATTAAATTAATTTAATTTATTTAATTTCCTTGTTTTCAGGTAAGTCGCAGAAGAACAAATGCCCAGTACCTGAAATACACCCGAGTTGCATAAGTATCCCTTGAAATTAATTACACAAATCTGCACATTTTGCAATAATTCACACGTTATTAGCTGCTAATTACAATTTCTAATCTTGTGAATACTAGTATTAACAAAATTCAAGATGCCAAACTTTTGTATGTCTGTCTGTCATGTCATGTAAATTATTTTGGTCATACGAAATGGTGTTGATCCACGTTCAATATCACAAATAAAATTTTTATTTATAGAATGCAGTGATTATTAACACCTTCTGTGAAATAATTGCAATTTCATGGTCATATGAAATTTTTCTGGTTGGTTGGGTTCGTTTTTTACCCACTGAACAGGATTCAGGAAATTCAGGAATGATTCAAAATTTTTTGTAAACATAACTTGCGTTTATTTATTCAAATCTACAAAATTTGTATATTCGCCGATTTTGATCAATAAACTTGGTTCTGACGAACATTTAGCAGATGTACAAATCATTTTATAGTTCTGTAAAATTCATCTGTTCCAGTTTTTGTTTATAGCAATGTGAAGTTCATGTTATGAATAAAAACCAAAAGAAAATCATTTTTAACATTAAAGACTTCCTGTCATGTGAAATTTCGTTCCCTACTTGAGGTCAAATTTGTCCCAAAAGCACCCATTTATGTGGCAAACCATTAAATTTTTGCATGGAAATTATTTTATTTCCGTAAATGTTCAAAATCAAAAGAAAATTTTAGCACGGAATGCATGAGATACTCTCCTAAAAACTTTGTTTTACATACAAAAATTCTGTAGAGACAAACTGGTTTTGTGGTCTTGACGTTTCAAGTGCGATTCTCGTCATCTTCTCTTTGTGCGGATATTCGTTTATTTTCTTTCGTTAAATTAAAAACTGTAGCAACTATCCAATTGCATATATCTGCAGTCATCTATGGACCATTTTTCGAATTACATGTTCCTCTTTATGATTCTTTAACTATTTACGACGTTCCCTTCGCTATTTAATTTTAAGTTGCTGAAACATGCGTCGAACCTCATAAGCACTAACAACTTAGAGGATTTCCCTGTTCGTGTTCAAGTCCCCATATCGACCTTAACCTTTTCCAAATAAATTCCCAAACCACTTTCTCAAAGTCATATCACATTCAAGTTACGTATAACCTTTTAATTTATCGTGCCAAACCGTCATTAACCAGTCAAGAAAGGTTTACTCTTTTGGAAACACGCAAAATTCGTTTTTATCAAAATTTCATTCAAACTTTTTTCGAGAAAAAACTAATAAAATATTTTAAGGATAATCCCAAAAGATGTCCTTTGAAAATATACTTGAGGAAGTTCTTAAAGATTTTTCATTTGGTGTCAAGACATCTTCCAGAAAATATCCTTTTTTGTGTGTAGGAAGTCTAAGCTATTTAAAGTAACTGAGCCAAGTTGTTACTACAAATGAGGACATCCTTTTTTGTGCGACGAAATCCTGATAAGCAGGAACGCCATTCAGAAACCCGAAAAAAAAGAAATTTGTTGCAATTCCAAATCAGAAACGAGAATCACCTTAAAAGGATTTCAGCTACAAGGAGCACGTCCTGGTGAAATGTCTTTTAGGGATTTTTCTGACAGGACCCTGCCAAATAAGAATATTCCCTATACAAAAATTGGAATTTTTTTGGCGAATTTCCAGTGCATCTTGTGCGATAACACGAACAGTGACACGAAAATATTTAAAGAATTCAAAGAACTCACAGAACAATTTCAATTGGAATGCGACTGAGGAATGTTACATAACGTGGTGACACAAACTTGAGTCTTAGTAAATATTTAAAGATCTCCTTATCACAATAGAGTCAATCTTGTTAATCCTTATCTAAATAAAATCTCTAATCTTTATGTAGAAGATATACATACTACTCTACGTGATATTCATGTAGATTTAACAGCAAATTCTAAACAAGTTCCACGTGTAAATTGAAAGTGTCTTTGGAAACATTTCAAATGCAAACTATTCGAACAGTACTTACTATTCAACAGAAAATCGATGTATCAATCGATTAACAGCAAATACAAGTGAATACCAGAAAATAACCCTTTTTGTGTCGTCCGTGTTTTGGTGATTTGTAGAATATCCACTTTGAGTTAAGTTGCTATTTACAGACGATTAAATAGAGTTTCTGTTATTTACATATCACTGTACTCGTATGTTTGTGTGAATGTTTGATTGAAAGCAACTAAAGGACTTAAAGACAAACACATGTGCATGTCCTGTTTAACTCATCTTGATAGCGGTCGTTATTAATTAAGGACATTCGATTCAATCGTTTCGTCCTGCAAATATATCATTTTGTAATAAACATAATTTTTTTCGTGATTGAAGGGTTTTTGTAAATCTATTATCTTTATTATCGTTGACATTATCACTACATCATGCTTATTTCATTATCCTTTATGGTAATCATTTTGTTCACTCGGGTTGCCAATTAAATTTCATGTGTCGCTTAAGGACATGTTATTGTTACGAGTAATTGTGAATTTTATTGCAATTATCCTTTCAGTTGCTTATCATTTACAATGATACAAATATTTGGACTTGGCGCCATTTTGTACGGGTCTCTTTGAAAGTTTGGAATCTATTAGAATTTGTAGTAAATATCCCTTTATTAAACTTTTATGATCAAATGGGATTGTCTGGCACCAGAATTTCAAATAAGGACATCTTTGAAACGAAAACATTTCGCCTCAAAATAATTCTTCTTGATTCGCGCCTATCACGTCGCCATTTTGAATGTGATCTTTCTGTTACTGAAACTTTAATAAAGATTTCTTCAATGAAAATCACTAAAAATCTTATTGAGTTTGTTTAAGCAACTCCCAGTTGCAGTTGATTTTGGTGCGACCATTTTGATTTCAGAACGCCATCTGTAATGAAACCCTTGAATTTCGGAAACTCTTATCAAGAAGGTTACATAACCGAATAAATTTAAAGATTTTGATCCTGAATTTGAAATCAGGAGTGGCCAGCTCAGCTTCCTCATAATCCTTTTGGATGTGTGAAGCTGCTATGCAAAGTAGTTTTTCAAGGTTTCGTCAGTATCCTTATTGAGTTTGAAAAAAAAAATTTCCATTTCCCTAAAACCCTGACTCTGAAAAAGGATACATTTGAAACAGCAAAGAAATCATGTGATATGGAGTTGCTGTCCTTGTTATATTATACTTGCCTTCAAAATATAGTGACCGAAAAAACCTTAATTAAAACATAATTTCCCATTTGAAATGATCCCGAAAATAATTACATTACCAGTAACCACAAATTTTCAAACAAATGTCTTTGAAATTACCGCGGCGAAAATTTTAATTATAGATGGGAAAAAAAATTTGTTTGATGGAGACAAACCCTCGAATATGTTATTAAAATTATAAAGAAGAAAAGAGATTCCTTATCAAACCACACCTTGAATTCCATTTTTTGTTTGAGAAGGATCCTTTTATCCGTGGAAGTCTCTTGTTTTGGTTAATTAACATAAAAGTATCATGTTCCTGTCCATCGATTTTTCGTCCTTTCATGTTGAATTGAATTCCTCAAAATAATCCTTAACCATTTACATGGATCCAACTGGATCTGAAATATTAATTAATCAAATTTAACAAATTCATTCAAGAATTCCAAAATGGCGTAGGCAAATTCTATTCAAAATGGCGTATTCGTGGACGTGTACATGATAATTCCGGAATGTAAATTAGTTTTACCCAAGGATTTGTTGGACTTTTGGCCGGGAAATTGTTTATGTTAATCGTTTGAAATGTGTGGGCGGACATATGGGCCGGACTAGGAGGTTTATTAACTCAAAATCTTTGGTTGATGCGGACATTAGCTGAAGCTCAACGTTTCGTGACAAGAAGTAATCATGGATACAGCAACAGGGTTTTAGCCGGGATACAGCCGTAGCAGCCTTCTTTAATTGCTCGTGTGTTTTTAATCGCTGACGTCATCTTCATGGCAGTGAGCTAAAGTTAACAGGAACGGCACGTTATCCTTCTAGAATTTTGAGACTACCCTGGAGTTGCTGGAACTTCGTCCAGTTTTTATTATTCCATCTTTCAACATTCACCACATATAGAAAGACAGCGGGTTGTCCACGAGCTTCCCTTTTGAATGGAGGTCACGTCAATGGAATGTCCTTAATTAAGGAGCATGAAAAAGCCATTAATCGGAATCCGGAAAGCGGATGCTTGAATATTGGAGCTTCGAGAAAATGAAAATTAAATTTTCCCGTCATTTTCACAATGATTTTCGAATTAATTATGAAAGGACATTAAGGACATTCAGGATTTTCGCATTAAATCCCATTCATACGATAATCCATGGTATGGTGTGGTTTTTTTATAAATGACACAGCAATGATTCACACTCTTCCATTCATGGAAAAAGGATTCATGTCATCGTCCTTTTTTGTGCGGCAAAAGTTTTTTCGTCCTTTGAATGATGACCAAATGGTGGTAAGGCTTTTAAATTTATATATGTTGCCGAGTCAATTTCGGAAAATTTCAGTTTTTGTTGGAGTAAACTTTCCAGGACACTCGTCTGAGGAAAAATGTTTTCATTCCACAAACAAAAACAACAAACTTTCTTAGACAAACACACGAGCAAAACAACACCCCCAAGGGTACACTGAGCTTGAGTAGAAAGGATGCGTAGAAAAATTCAAGGACAAAGTTGAGGTAACAAAGGAAAATATCCGGGAAACGCCCTTCATGATTCTGAAATATGATTTTTGAGTAACGTAGAGGAACCTTTTGTACTTCAAAACGCGCCTCTATTGCCGCCAGTGGGTCTCTGGCGCAGAATAAATTTCGAAGGATTCGTCATTGTCTCGGAAAACGTTTCTATTTCGGTTCCAGTGTCATACAGATCTCCATGAATTTTATTTATAGCCACAACCAGCAGATGGCAGTAAACAGATTTTATTGGGAATTTTAATGCATTTTGCGCTATTAAAGAGGCGATTTACAGTCGGAAATAGTGACACATCATGAGTGACTTTCGCGTTTTCTGGCGTTCAGCTCTTGATCTTCGTGATGGAAATTCTCCAAAGTTCGAGTTGACAGAAGCTGTCCCTATTTAAGAATAGTCCGCCCCTTGAAACCTCAGGAAAACAACTTGTAGACACAAATCGTATCCTCAATATGTCATCAAGGATTCAAGGATGATTCCTCGAAAAATTCATTCTACAAAATGGTTTTCTCCTTTTAAACCTATTTGGAGCAAGCAAATGGTGCCCAAAAGGACTTGAAATTTCTCAGAAAATTTCAAATATTAATCTGTCCTTATTCCTCCATTCACCAAACGACACAAAATGGCGCCACCTCATCCATGAGAGCAATTTCATTACACAAAATTATTGAAATGTCCTCCATTAAAATCCGGTAATCCTTGAAACGATCCATTTTGGAATATCAAAATAGACAATTCCATTTTCCAGAAAATCACAATTTGAATCCGGTTGACGTTGGGAAAAAGGGAAATGAAAATTTCTTAGAATTTTCACCATTAAAAATTGATAAGAATCACTATGAGGTGTTGAATGCAAAGGACAATTTTTTGGGGTTCTTCCCACTGGACTCACTTTTTTAGTTGACACTTGAATGACTCCGGGAGAAGGAGACCCGATTCAGGTACAGGACACAACGTGACGTGACTCTTTGAGAAGGGACAGTCAACTCTTGGGTCACATTTCTGCATGCTAACGCGTTTTCAACGTTGACACGTGTGAGCAGTAACTACTTTCTATAAGACTTCGACTTCTCCATTACCAACGAACTAATAACAACAGGAATGGAAAGAGGACCGTCAAGTTTTAATAAATTCTAGCAGTTCCGTTTATTCGTAGTAATACACATGTCGTTGAAAAATATCCGCTTGAAAGCCTGATGATATCCCTTTTATATATGTACATTTTCAGTTTCACTAACGAATTGATAACAACAGGAATGGAAAGTCTGTTCAAAATATACAGCAACTTCTGCAGAATTTCGTTGACAATGCGAGTATGCTCGTTTCTATAATAGTAACGTAGTCGCCAATCAAGACAAATCTTTTTGACAGTTTGACAATACCATTCCTAGAAGCGAATTGCAATTCCAATTTTGAATCAATAAGAAGAAGATCTTGCAAACATTACGCCTATTCTATTAGTTGCAACGGTGTTACGATGTTCAGCTTGTGGTGTATGTGTGCTTCTTGTGTCAACTGCTTTGAGTTTGACTGAAGAGCAATAGAATCAAATTCTGACTTGTGGCATCTTTTTATCGTTAGTGTTACCATGAAGCGGTCTTAGTCAAATGAATGTGAGCAATTCTCTGCTGACGACGTCAATATATTTTGACTCAAGAAATTTGGTTCAGAAAAATGACCAGAATTCTGGAAACTTTTTGTAACAAGAGGATTTTCATCAAAAAGGATTTAAGTTCAGTGGACCAAAAAAATTGACTTTTAAAGTTTTTTAAGGCAAAAAAAAACATTTTCAATTGGAATTTTGTTAAAATTGGATTTTTGCGATGCAAGAAGTCAGTGGAGCGTAAATGAAAAATTTTCTTTAAAAATTCTTAAGACGTTATTCGTAGCAAAGGAACTTTTCGGTTTTTGTTGAGTCACTCACAGGAGTTCTGATTGGTTTTGGGGTAATCATGACAATGGTGGAGCATGTGGTTTAACATTGGAGCTATCAGGAAATCAATAAATCCGCTCCTTCGAGAATTCTGAGCTGATTCCATGTTGTCATGCTGCTGAAGGACGATCCTGGCAATTACTTTACAAAACTTTAATGAGATAGATTCCTGAATTGTTGAGAAACTTTGTGGAAAAAGTACACCACGTGGACTTGTCAAGGTATCTCTCGTTCGCTTAATAGGAACGTTCCCTCTTCTTCAAATCCGTCTAAAAAGGAGTTGAACATCATTGAGACATTTACTAGGGAATAAACAAATTTCACTGAAGGATTTTCTCATCATGAACATTTGCATTCCTCCCATTCCTCCAAAGCATCGATTCAACTCGTCCTGATTGTGAAAAACAATTCCATGAGTTATCAAGAAAGAAATCATTAACACAGTTCTCGTTTGTCCTTGATTTATTTCTCGGGACTTCAACCTGAAAGACTTTATATATCAAAAATAAGGATGACCTTCATGCTGTTCCCTCCTGGAAAAAAGGATACTTTCGTAAAGAAAAAGAAAAATTTATTTCGTCCTTACAGACCTTTCTCCAATTTGAGGAATTGAGGGATTAATGACTTCCACTTTTCTTGACGTGCTCTAGGTCAAGGAAGTACACCGGTCTTTTGTGCATTCCCATGCTCAACAGTTATCCTTGTAGGGTCCTGTAAAATTTCACAAAATCTTGAATTCGTCTCATCCCATGATGGATCTTGTGTGAATAAAGTTCGAGGGACAGACAAGAAGTCCTGGGACCAAACGAGCCCCAAGATGATGTGTAAATCCTTGCAAAGGACATGAAACTCTCTTCAATTGAATCCAAAATGTACTGGACTGTCCGGTCCAACTTTATATCCCTTCGTCCTTAATTTGATTTAATCAATTTAAACGTTCTGCTTGTAAATATTTTATATCCTTCGGACAGCGAATATCCTTAAGCTATAAAAATTTCATTTATTACCTCGAAGTGATACCGATACGCTTTGGGAATTTCATGTCATCTGGAAAAAAAAAATTTTTCCCCAATAAAACTAAATTGAATTTGATAAAGTGTAATTTTCTAGTTAGCTTTACTTACAAAAACAACAGCAGCAACAAGAAGAAGATATATAATTTATTTCCAGCAAAATCGAAGTCCTTAAATTGACACACAAAATTCCGGAAAAGCGCCAAAGTTCAAGGAGCTTTTTTAATTTAATTAATTTCAGGAAACACTTGATTGCGTTTCTAATCGATCCTTAGTATTACCACTTATATCCTTAGAGTTTTCTTCAAGGACGAAACGTCTGAAGTCGTTTCAGGTTGATTAATCGGTTTGGTGTCGGTTCGGTTCCACGTGACACGTGAGTCATCAGGAGTTAATCAAGGATTTCGCATCGTGAATCCAGTCCTAATGGATTATTCATCTATTTCATCCCTTATTCCAGCAATGCCATTGCATATTCAAATGGTTTTAGCATTCGAAAGGGATTAAAACCGATAAATCCTTGCAAACATTTATCATGAAGTCAATGGAATAGAAAAAAGGATTTTCAAAGAAATAGTGCAACTGGATTATCCTTTTTCGAATCACAAGAACGACAACATTGCAGTAAATCAGTCATTTCAATGAAATTCGTTTTTCTATCTCCACGGCGTAGAGGATCCTGGAAATCAGGATGAATGGTGGAAAAGCTGCAGGATGCTACAGTCAATGTCGCAGTCTTATTACGAATTTAGGATTCAAGGATATTGTTAAGGATCAATACTGAACACTTTGCTTCGTAATGCAATAATATCGATTCAGACAATTTGTGCTAAGGACATTTGAGAAGTGTCCTAGTTCTTGAACGAATTATTCGAAATACAATTAGGAACAATGTACGTCGCGGCCGGAATTTGAATTCGTGTCTCCTGCTTTCTGCGCAGATGCTCTAACCACTGAACTCCCGCGTACGCTTGCATTCCTACTCATGTCCCACAATCATGTTGACTAGCAACAGCGTGCAAATGAGACGCTGCAATGAACCGACCTGGAGTTACTATAATCACCAACTTCCTCCCATCCTTCTGTATGAAGTGGTTCTACTCAAGTACCATAATAAACCAATGACCGAATCCGTCTCAAACAAAAGTCCTTTTTGACTTTTCTAATTCTGACAAAAGTTTTGATTCAAAATCAACCAAAACCTCAAAGGCAAAAATGACCCACAAACACAAAAATCGATCCTTAACCACGAACGAAAAAGGTCAAGTGAATTTACCCCGAAAAAAAAACAAAATAAAATTGTGGTTAATTTGATGAAAATCAAGACGCCATTGCTCCTTATGGAAAAAGGACATATCAGAAAATTTCATTTTCCATTTGGTTGGGCTCATGAAAACCCTCAAAACGATGAGAATCCTCAATTTGAAATATACTCTGGTATTGAGAGGATAAAGGTTGTGGAAGTTTTCTTCAAGTTAACCTAGAAAACCTAAACCTAATTTGTGAATGACTTAATAATTTTTCTGAGAAAGTTTCACCACAAACTTAGCTGGACTTGATTTTTATTTGATTTGATAAGGAAATTAACAAAATGGCGATTTCATGTGGAGCTGCAGAATTGTTCCTGTCATGAAAGTGACCCTAAAGGACATCTTAAAATGCCATAAAACACACAGACCAACTGGCGTCCATCAGGACAATTGTCTTTAATATTAAATAAGAACAAATGAAGATTATCCCTTTGGAAGAAATGAGTTAATTAGTCCTTTTTGCGATTTCTAATGAGATCCTTGCATTTCTCGACTATCTCCATCCATTAGCAGATATTCCTGCATTTCATATCCTTCCGACAAAGTTAATTCTGTGAAAAAAACCGACATCTTACACAGAATACCATCAACTCTTGATCCTTGTGAAACTGTTCATTCAACTGTTTGTCCTGAAATGTTCTGAAAATGTCCTGGCAAGGGT
The DNA here is from genome assembly GCA_963971475.1 of Chrysops caecutiens. Classification (NCBI taxonomy): domain Eukaryota; kingdom Metazoa; phylum Arthropoda; class Insecta; order Diptera; family Tabanidae; genus Chrysops; species Chrysops caecutiens. The sequence continues at coordinate 6,180,756 of OZ020569.1, read as the reverse complement.
TAAAGGATTGTTTGCCTTGCACCCAGTCTAAACTCATTACGGTTGCTTTAATGTGTCCTAATGGAATATTATTAATTCGAATTTGACTGTGCATTAGTAAGTGTTAGAAACACCCTCGTGACTTATATCCTTGAAACGTGAAAGGATAATATCTTAATTATGAAGGTATTTACTCTTGTAAGGATACTTTAACTAGGAATGGAGCTTAATGAATTTGGTGTGTTGTAGACGATGGAATCCTACGATTATTAATACTAATTTTGCGAGTGTAGGAGTATGAAGGACTTCAAAGGACTTGCTCGTTTCTAGGCATTAAACACTAATTATTACATTACTAGGAATAATGATTGCTAAATTAATGATTACTAAATCATTATGTTGCCATGATGATACATATATTAATGTGAACGAAAACAAGCCGTGGATGCGACAAATTAACACACTTAAAAAACAAAATGGCGTCAACCAAGAGATGACATGTGACGTAACATAGCAACAGTAAGAAAAATACCTAATAATTCGATGAAGATGCTCCTAAACATGGACCAGGATTTCTACCTTTCAACCAAAATACTCTCCTCTCTTGGAAAGTCCTACTCCTTGGTTGCGGGCCTAATTATAAGACAAATTTGATTATCCTTTATTAATATAACGATAATTTGAACAAATTTACATGCTGAAAACGAGTTAAACTTCTCGGCAAATAAACCACTAAACTAACAATTACAGGACAAGGAGAACCCGTTCTCAAAAATTATTTAACAGTAACTAAACTAGTTCTACAAAAACAAACTTGAAAAGTGACTACCTTCAGTCACACCGTACCAGACGTGGCTGACGTCGAGCTCATTCCCTCAGCATGCACGAGACAAACTTCATATGACGGTGCTTCGTCATACGCTTGGAATTCCAGTATTGGAAAATTTGATTGTAAAATAAAACAGGGCAAAAAATAAATCCCTTCATTATGAAACCATGTGACTTAAATCAAGCAAAACGAATTTTATATCCTGCAACAAACTGAACTCTAATGTGAACATATCGTTTTATTAATCGTTATAATCCCTAATATCTTAAAAGTACTCCAACTTATCCAAGTTATCCTTGTAGTACTTGAGGAAAGTTTTATCCTTACGCGTGTCGAACAACCAGAAACAAGCAGTTAAAATTTGTGTCCCAACATCCACTGAATCTGAGATAACATCCTGATCCCATAAACGATCTGATTTAGTCCTTAATTTATTTAATAAGTTTTTGTGTCAATAATTGATGAATTTGTTTTTATTTCGTTTTAGGTAAGTTTCGACATATTCATGGGTTAAATGTGAATATCTTCGTAATGAGTTTTGTCGAGTGTGAGTTATGATCCTGTTTATTTCTTAAGTTCTATGTCCTTGGAACACTTTCTCATACAGGAGAATAAAGGACATTTATTGCTTAACTTTTGCCATAAATAATCGTGAGGAATACCTTAAAAGGGTTCATGCTAAAAGTCGAATATAAAAATCCTTCCAAGGATACATGAACGAAGACAACAGAAATCCTTAAACGTGATTCGGGGAGATAAGTGCACAGAATCCGAAACAAAGTCATTAAGTGGGTTTGTTTTCATTTTTTTATTTCAAGGATTTCAAGCATATCAAGGATACTTCATATAACCAGGACTAAAAAGGATACTCCACTTACCGATGAGAGGGAAATGTTTGTCTCAAGTAAATTTTCACTTGTGTTAGTGAAGGATTCTTTTAAGCTAAATTGTAACAATGATGTTTTCTGACTTTAATCCTTATAAAATCATTTCCTAAGGACCTTTTCGTAAATAATCAAATATGATCAGGATGACAGGACGGCCAACGTTTGACATTTGTCACTTTCAGGACACTTTCACACGTTGATTGTCGTCTTATTCCCGAGAAAAATAAACTGTTAAGGACATCAACTTATCTGATAAGAACGCCATGAAGATAATGTCGATTTAAGGATGCTCCTTGTCTGTAAGTGCTCTGAAAATTTTAAATTGAAGGACAATTTTCGTCCCAAAAGTAATATTTTGATTTTCAAAATAAAACGGATAAAAGATTTGATAATAAAGTGAAAAGTCCTTTTTTTGAAAGTTTATTTGCACTCAGAATAACAATAAAGTCCTGGAAAAAAACGAGAATTTATGGCCTGAAAATGAAATCGTTAACTGCTTTCCTTATTTTGAACGTTTCTCTCGTGTGTGAATGTTTTTAAGGACGATATCATATATATAATAACATGTTCATGACCCACTTTCAAACGTATCCTTTTTGGTGAATTGCGTACTGTCACGTTCGAATCATTAAATTAAGGAAATTATGTCCTTGTGGGTCCGGGCCAATTAAGAAATTTGGCATTTTTGACACTACTTCCTGAAGGACCTTAAGATTAACTACATCCTTCAAGGATAAGTCTCTTCCAAGGAGTTTGAAATTTTAATTCCCGTCAATCCCGATTTACAAGACGTAAAGCTTTGACTTCAATTAACTTAAAAAAAGTTTATTCAATTTATATCACGTCTACCAACGTGATACTAATTTTCACGGTACGCAAGATCCTGAAAAGGATAAAAGAATGAAAATATAACGAAGTTTAAATTGAGAATTTTCTTTAAGGATAAAATAAATTTGTTGGAAATTTTTCTTAAGAAATTTCTTTTTTATAAAGCTCTGTTACCATGTGATGAATATTAAATTAATTTATTTCAAAAATAAAAAATCTTCGTTATTAAAAAGGACTTTCCCATTAAATCAGGATAATGGGGAACAGCTCAAATTTTGTGGAAAATAATTCGTTCAAATGTTTCTTTGAAGTTTGTTTCTTGTGATTTACGGAATTTTTTGCGTCGTTTCTCGTTAATAATGTTGAGCAGGATAATGTCCTTATTGAAATGTTTTTCTAACGTTTCTTTTTATTTTCAAGTAGATTTTCTTTACGTCACTAAACAGGATTCACTTTGAGCTCGTTGATTTCGAAGTCAAGTAGGCTGGGGGTCATTTCAGATTGCAATGTCTTCGCGCGTTGTGTCATTTCAGAAGTTTTGCAATCGACAGAACACGTTGAAATGGAGTCAGTTTTAAGTGCAGTTGGTTTGTATAAGCTGGAAGCTAAGGACGAACTGAAGGACTTCGTGTCTGATTTGGGGGAGACGTCAGTGTTTACTCTGGAGAAAAGCGAGTTCGACGGAGTTCAGGAGTTAGGGATAAAACAAGAACAGAAGCCGGTACATCCTGTGAAATCGCTGCTGATGCTTCGGTTCCAACTAGACATCAAGGAGGATCTTGTCAAGAAACTGGGAAAATTGAATGATTTAGCTGAACGTGGAGCTTTCTACGATCACATGAAAGTGGAGTACGCTGTTCTAGTGGTGTCGCTCGAAGAGACAAATTCTCTGATCGAGGCATGCCTGGACAACATTTCAAATCTCGCACATCAGATTGGATGCATTCCTTCGCCTCTACTCGACGCCCAACTTAAAGCGGAAAGTGGGAATGTCGCTACGCAGTGCATTATCCGGAACATCAACAACAGACACATTCCCCGGCCAACACTGAGACTCATCAGGGATTTGGGTGCCCTGCTGTATCTCGCTCTGGTGCAACCTGGACACCGTGACACAGACACTTCAAACGTCCTGCAAAATTCTGCACTGGAACTTTCTCAATGCTTGCACCATACCCACCTGAACATCTTCAAGGATATCTTAGGACTCCTTTACCGTGTGCGAGAGATTGGCCATAGTAACTACGGTAACAGCTGGTGGTTCGAACAATAAAGAAGTTGAAAAAATTTTCTGTATTTTTACTTCCCATGAGCAAGGACTGAATCCTTTCTTCGAAACCTCCTGACAAAAGTGACTGTCCAGCAAAATGTGGATGGAAAAGCACATTATTTTCAGGGTAGATATGTGTGGAATTCAAGTCACGTAGAGAAACTCGGCATAGAACAAAATTTTCTGGCATGGAACGAAAGGATTTTTTGATAAAACTTTCAAATTTCACGAATAACTTCACTGGAAACGACTCCATTTTGATGGAAGATAAAAATGGCTGGTTCAGTTTTTTTGAAAACTTTGCAGTGGATCTATCTTTTATGGTTTTTCAGTGAAGTTAAGGGATGGTACCGATATCTACCTCTCGAGGGTATTTTTCGTCCTTCTTGTTCCACTCACCTTAAAACGCAGGATATCTCAAAAGGATACATGCCCTGCGCGCAATAATTCATTCAAGTTCTTGTAAATTGTTTTAAAAAATACATATCTTCTTTTGAATTGCCCTGTCCTTGTAGACACATAAATATCCTTGTTGCGAAGAGATTGAACAAGGATGCCATTCATTTGGGAAATGCTTTGAACTGGATGAACCTTAATCCTTCAAAATCTTCTTGGATTCACACAATTTTTGGTAAGTGTCAGAAAGGACTCTCGAGAGTTTAGGGAACTTTCTCATCTGATTCTTGGTGTACACTACTCATTCTATAAAACCTTCTAAGGATCACTGAGCGATTTACCACTTGATGGTTCAATGATTTCCTTAGGGTCCGGCTTCTAGGATTTTCGATGGCACCACCTGACATATGTGGCTGAACCCGTTTAAATTCCACCAGAAAGTGACTTGAAAATTAAAGACAACATTCTTCTTTATTAATAAGACACACTTTTCATATGTTTACCAAAAGATGGCGAAACAGTCGCTCGAATTCGATGATTGACGAGAGGATTGTCTGTGACGAACGTCGGTCAATTATCCTGATTTCTATTCCGGCCCATTTTATTTGGACAAATGTTTTCACTAGATTGCTTACTTTCAGGCGTTTACAGAAATCTGCTTTGACTGCAATATTGAAATGTTATAAAATAATTAATTAAAATTAATTGAAAATTCTCTTAAAACTAAAATTTATTTAATTACACTAGAAAAGGGTAACTAGAAGAAGGAAACTCTTTGAGTGTCAAGAACAAACAAATCGATTCAACGCTTTCGACAGAAAAGAGTCAAAGGCATGAAAAAGTGCTGTAGTTAGCACACAAGGGTAGATTCCCCTTAAAACCACCCATTTTCCAATGACCATCACGATTAATTCGAATGTTATGTTGTATAACGCATAAACCCGACATTGAAACACGTGCTAAAGGTGCATTTTGTGGCCGTAGTGTTTAATTGTATGAAGCCATAAAAAGATACAGAATAGAATTTTTCAGACCTACAAATGGGATTACATCGAAGCATATTAGAACCGACACTGGATCATTGTGTAAAGTCAAGATTTCATGAATACAACATATTCAAATTGTTTTTAGTTTCACCCTTAACTGGATGTGCCCTCATTGGAGTTGAGGAAGAGTTTCGATGTAGCAGTTGAAATTCCGGATGTTATTCAGGTGCAAGGACGTGGGTTTGAGTTTTCCCTTTAATCCCAGAACTGACACAACGTTGGTATATTTTCACCCCTAGGTGAGCCAGCAAAACGTGTCCGGATTTGTGGTTGTCATGTATCAAAAAATAAAATTTCTTCTTTCAGGTTATCTCGTCTAAGGTTTGTTGGGTTTATTATGTGTTTATCATGAACGATAGTATGTGATTATGTTTAAGGTTTTACCTCTTCAATCTGTGGAAAAAGTGGGTGCAAACGTTTCAAAATTTTTTAATAACAAACCTTTCATGGGCCATAAATCCCGGTTATCGGTATGTCAGAACTGGTTAAACCGGATCAGAAAGAAAGTGATTTATGAAGCTTCAATAAAGGTTATCGTACACATACTCATTCATTCAAAGGGTTGAAGGTGAGTTTCAATTTTTTATTGAAGGATGAGGTAACCTTCTAGTGGAGAATTCCAGGAAGTTTCAACTGATTGTGTGCTACGAGAAAAGAAGCACTTTTCCTCGTGAATTATGTACAAGTCGAAGTGCAAATGAGAACAAAACAACAAGAGACAGAAGAGCTTTTCGCGTTTTCATGGAGAAATTCCAGCAAAAGGGAAGACGCTAATTCTGAAACAAACATTTTTCCCTGTTTTCAAGGGTGAAAACTTTTGGTAATTTGCTAAGCAAATATTTGAGCTTAAAAAAAATTTAATTTTTTAATCAAAAGATGAAACGATGAAACTAATCAGTCTGATGTCTGATTTCAGAGAAAGTTTGTCACACTCCGAACCTTATCCTCGTAAAGTTTGTGACTTTATTGACAAGGAACAGTTGAAGACTTTCTTAAAGACAACATTTACTTGACTCAATGACACAAATTCGTATTCTTATCGCATAAACTTTGTTAAGGGCAATCGATATTTGTCCTAGAAAAACGGGAAAGAAAATAGAAGTGAAATAGGGATGGAAATAAAGAAAATGTTTTACGCATTTTCACATCCAAGATGGTGTCGTGAATCGTCCTCCAACGCGTCTGTACCATTTAATGGCACTGCCATGTTGCATCCATAACTTTATCCTTGACGGAATTCGGGACGATACACTTTAATCCCTTGGATAAAGTGATGAACACTCAGTTGGGGGGATGCGAGGTGGGCCAACATTGAAGTAATAAATTTTCATTTGGGGAAAATGTATCACAAGGCAATTTTCTTGTAAAGTCCACGCGGAAATTGGGGAGCCTTCGGTGGAAAATTGTGCAATTCAAAACGTCTGCTGTTTGAAAGGGAAAATGAATGACTTTGGAAGAGAGTAATTTGGGAAAATAACCAACATGTATGTACCATACGTCGAGTAATGTTCAAATCTCCTTAGTTGGAAAATATTTTCTTCACGAAACATATCATGATATCGCATTTGTACCAATTTACTTTAAGGAAAACAAGAATCTTTAAAAATTTTCTAGACAAAATGACATAAAACATTGAGAAAAATTTATGTGAAAAATGGCAACCCTCCGCCATTTTGAAAACAAGCTCTCTGTATTCAAGGAAGTGAAACGCATTATTTTTGAGTCTTAGAAGACATAATGTTTATAATTTTTCCAAACTTTAACATAATATTATTAATATTTTGAAGTTTAACTCCAATTTTGGGAGTATACCTACAACTGTGATTTAAAAGCAATGTTTATTTTCTTAATATTATCTACCAACAAATTTTTGGAGAGTATCAACTCTGAAATTAAAATTTTCATTACGTTTCGCAATTGTTTTCTCATAAAAAATAGTTATTAGATAAGCAGTTTTGTTATATCCAAAACTTTTTATCCTCGTATTTGTTATTATATAGATATTGATCTCCTTTTTGTTTTACAACGATTGGTTAATAACTTTTTGAGTTAACGTTCCCGAAAGTCAAGAAAAATATCTTTCGAGAAAAACATGTTTGAAAGTCGCTGCGTGCTTTGGCGCCGTTCTGAAGTTGGTCTCTCCGTTTCCTGATAGCAGTGGAACTAATTTGAGCTTCATTTTGAAACTTTGGGAATAGTAACACTAACAACTTGTGCAAGAAAAAAAATATTATTGTGTTCCGATAAAATATTCCCTTTTTCTCTTGACAAACCCCAAAACCCTTTTGGCAAATAAGGATAATGGATACACTTCGAATGCATTCAGACAGTTCCGGAAAATCCCTTAAATGCATTCATGAAATTCTTCAATACGACCAGTCTTGCAGTCCCAATTAAGACCCTACATGAATCCTTGACTAATCCTCATAAAGGAAGAGAAATTTTCCATCTGGTGGGAGAGGGAGAGAAGAGTTTAGTGCGGATGATATGCGCGTTTTACCCCAAACACTCATGTGTGTGCACACCTGAAATGAAGAACTTAATTATTCAAATCCTGCAGTGTTGAATCCTATTTTTTCAGGTTTTCCAGGATTTCCAGCTTATGAAATATTTCACGTGACGACACGTGGTGGATTAAGCTGTTCCATCAAGTTTATAATTTGTGGGTATATTATGCGGTTTATGAATGGGATCAAGTTATGCGGCTTTTCATATCCACCAGAGGAAACAGATTGACTGCAATGAAGTTTTGTAATAAGGAAAGAATCCTTTAAATTCTTACAAGGACACAATCAATAAAATCGAAGTTGATGGTTGAAGATCATTCCTTTATTTCCCATAGAATTGCATGAATGCATTTTCCTGTTCCGGGAAATTGCCATTCCTTCAGAGTTCGCAAACGGAATTGACTTTTATAATAGAATGCTGTGTCCTTTGTATCCTTGGCATTTTCTCGAAGAAAATTAGCGATTTATTTTCTTGTCAAGAAATGATGAGTTTCTTGTTAAATTACAAAGTTGAAAAGATGTGTTCGATAATGAGACATAAATTGGTTTTATTTGTCTTGAATGTTTCTTCTAGAAAATATCCTTTTGTGGTTGAATAAGTCATTGAATGCGTTTGAAACAGAAAATTCTCGATTTAAAGGTTTTCCTTGTATATGACTGACTGTAAATCTCATTAGATGAAATTAAAATTAACTTTTTAATCAATCTTAATTATTCAAATACAAAGAAATCCTCATTATTAAGAATTAACGCTGAAGTTTCTCAGGTGTACAAACATCAATCACGAAATACTCGAAATTGCGTAAGAAAACCATGTAATTTCCATAATTCACAAGGAGACTCCTTTCAAGTTCAGTGAATGAAATTAATTCAAATTAATTAATAAGTTCATTCAATTCCCTTTAGTGCTTAAATTTATCCTTTAATGGGTTTCGGATCAATTGACAGTTGAGAAGTCATTAAAATGGACAACATCAGACAGAGAAATGTCAACAAAATGGTTGATTAACTTTTAATTGATAAACTTTTAATTATTGTTTATAATTAGTAAGGAAAACACTAATAATTAATCAGTTAAAGTGTGTTTCTCTTAAATTTTTCCGATTTTGTATGGAAATCCAATAAAGAAACTATTATATTATGATTATTAATTTCAAATCAATGTTAATACAGTACAATATAAATACAATTATAATGGAAATGTCAGTTCCAATCTTTTTCATGTCTCTTAGAAGACTTAGCCCCAAAAGCTACCAAATCTTCATTGGGAATTGTTAATGATTCTTGGTATTCTCAGAGTTTCAATGAATAAAATATAAAATAATTAACAAATCAGTCCTTGGCGTCCCTAGAATTATCCTTTAATGGGTTCTAAATCAATCAACAGTCGATTAATCGTTGAATGGACAATGGAATGTCAACAAGACGGCGGCAAGTCATTTTAAATTAATCAATTTGTGATTTATGCTAATAATTAATGGGAAAAACACTAATAATTGATGTGATAAGTTGGGGTTTACCCTTTTTAAAAATTGAACTGTAGTCATTTTGGAATAAGTTCAGGATAATTGATAATCTTGTGATTGTAGAGAAATAAAATTAAAAATTAACCTTAACCTGCTGTGAAAGTTTGTCGGTTTACCGAGTAGATGACGCCAAGGTTTATAAGGACGTCATGAAAATCGTGTACTTGGAACAAAACTTATAATTAGTAGCATCGAACAAAGGACGTTCTAAAAATAACTAAACAGCCTGATTACGCACCTTGTTCACTTCGAGAGCGAGCCTAGTTCGCGTGCCTTGTCCATTTGACATCACTCGACCATGAGCAATATGACCGTCACAGGACTATTTTTATCTAATAACGAAATCGCATGATTGTATCTCAAAAAGACTTTCATCGGTTTTTAATAGACAAACGAGGTAAACGAGGTGAACGATGTGAATGAGGGCCACCCAATTGTTGCTCCTCTCCATTGGGGATATGCTCATCAGTTTGTTTTTAATGGAAATTACATAGATTTTGGTACGATAAAATTTACGTCATCGTAAAGGAGCCACAAATTAACGGGTCATGCTGAAACTCACCCCGAGTGTGTGATTTTACCGGGTTTAGATATTCCCAAATTGGGGTAATTCAATCTTACAGTGTGTGCGTGAGAGTCCATGATTGCCATGAGAAGCCTATTAAGGTTTTAGTAGACAATAAAGGGAATGTGTCCTTTCTTTGTATGGGGCATGGAATATTTGGTCATTAGACACTTTGATTGACGGAAATGTGTCAATTTCCATGGTTATGTTTCGGCTTGACAAGGATCTTGCTGTGTCATAATGCCACGGGAGAACTATTGACAAGCCAGAACATCAACATGAGCTTAAGGAGCTTTATTCTCTTGTTCTGTGGGTTGCTTCATGGGTCAGTCCAAAATCTCTTACAGAATTCATTACAAATTAATCCTTGCAAAATATATTTTACGACTCAGATGACTGAAAAGGAGAAAAACTTGTCCAGTCATTTTCTTTAGAAAGCATTATCCAAGTTCATGTTTCTGAACATGCGATTGAGTTTCGCATCAAGTTTTTCAATGGAGAAATGAATTTTAAAAATTCTCTTCTGTTCTCTTTGTGCATGTTTCCACTTTCGGTCTGTGGTTCGGTGCATCATCGTTAATATGAAACGTCAAGTTCAGGAAAATGTTTTTCCACAGAAGATTTTGAGTAGTAAACTTTTCAAAATTATTTTTTGTTGTTTTTGGGAATGAATGACTCCTATAGAAATTTCATATTGGAAAAATCTTTTAATCGTCTTTACTATTCCATCGAACCTAACACAAAGTTCAATCACTCAAGACTCCAAACACGTCCTGGCAAGTAGCACATTCAGGAAATTTTTCAATTTAAATGAAGTGGAATCTTTCAGAAGCTGACAGAGATTTAAAAAAAAAACAATATGGCGTATAGATGACGCTACGTGCTTGTGACTCATTAAATCAAGTGAAATTCCTGATTTATAGTCTGGAGTCCTGCCAAGGGTTAGTGAGTTTGTTGTAAGGATAAAATAAAAGAGAAAAACCGAAAAGAAATCGTCTTAATCCAAAGAAATGTTTGAGTTAATAAATGATTCGTCATATTGTAGAATTATGGAAATTTTTTTGTGATCCTTCAAGGAGCAGATTTTAGTGAGGGTAATTTATGAAGTTTTGTTCCTTGCGAACTACTCCACCACGACATGAACCTTTAAGGACATCCACCACACTAAACAGGAAGTCTTTTTATAGTTAGCCTTGATGGTTACATTACGGCGCGAAAAAAAAATCTACTTGAAAATTGCGTTTGCAAAATGGCTAACATCATTTGCACGCTACAAAATTACAAAATCCTTGAAGTTACATTAATCACGGGAATAAAATGGCTTAATGTACGAAAAAAATTTGGTCATTTTAATGGACGGCATGGCATAGTTTTTATGTTTTGCCGCAACATGTCAGAAGGATTTGGGGAATGGGTCGTTGATAAAATCAAAAGAAATTTAACATTCTTGAAGAAATATAGAAAATTACGGACTTTTTTTAAAATAAAATTAATTTTGAATGCAAACACAGGAAGCCATGTGGGATTCATTTCAAAATGGCTCCACAGGATGCAGTGAGACGTGCAGTTTCAGTGTCGATTTGTCAAGGAACAAAAACCATGAAAAAAGATTTTAAATAACCCACCAAATCACGTATAAGTGGCAGGTTTATGAGGAGTCCTTGGAAAGAATTTGAAATGAATTTTGCTTCCTTGTTGGACATGGGCCAAGATTTGGTGAATTAAGGATAATTTTTGATTTTATTGTGGCGCAAACATATGTACATTAATCACAAACACGTCGATTATGGATAACCCATTAGGAGATGGACTACGAACAATTGCAAGTGTATTTAATTTCCTGAAAAAGGATCAAATCCAATTCACCTGTTTGTCGATAAATTTGATTTGACAGTTTTCTTTCTCTAAATCATTCGTCAAATGTGTTTACCATGTCCTTTTTCCAGGACACTATATGCAAATAAATGGAAATCGATTAGCTATAACTATCATTTATCATGTCCATTCTGTCTTTTACATATAAATATATCAAATACTAACAGATGTCACTGCTCGTAATGGAAAATTGATCGTGAATTGATTTTCAATTTCACATATACACATTTTCATATCTATAAAATTCATAATAATTTATGTTATTGTATCAGAAAAGTGAGATAAATTAACGCCATCTGTTGGTGCTATTCTTAAGATGTTTCCATCAGTTTGAGAGTGTCGTCTATCAAAATTTCTTGAAAAGATAACCATGACTTTTATTTTAAGGATTATCCTAATGGCGTCATAACGCCCGATACAAAATTATGGATAACTTATTCACACAATATGGAACACATTAATGGCCACCATACTTACAATTATTGATCAATTTGCAACAACTAGCATTATAGATAAACGGTGAATTATGGATAATTCAAAACTTATAAATAATTCACAAGCTTTATGGGGCTTACTTCCTGACGCAATGCGGAGTCAAGTCCTGACGGATAACTGATGCGTAAACTATTTATGACAATTCATAAATTATGAATGGTTGGGAAAAATACAATTATGGTTAACTGATGCAAAATTATGTATACCTGCTGAGCAATAAAAATTATGTTTAACTCATGAATAATCACTTTGGTTGGAGTTACATTCATGTTTGAAGACGGGCAATGAAGGATAGTTAAAATGAAAATTAAGGATACGTAATGAACACCTTCATAAGTGCCTAAACTGTGTTCAATTATGGATAACTGATTTTCTATTAAATCAATAAGATAACTGATACATAATTAAGCTAAGGGGGTTCGCAATTATATTCACCTGTTGAAGACCTTATATTATTTCTTTGTAGGTGCTCATGACGATGCACAAGAGTTAAACAAGGAACATTATGGAAAACTAACGTATAGCAACTTAAACACAATTTCAAATATCAGTTTTAATGAAATTAAAGTTATGGATTTTCAATCATGAATCATTTCTCATGGACTCTAGACAAAGTAGAGTATTAATATTTTAACACTGGGTCAGTTCCTTCTAAGGTCTTTTGTACCATATCCACCGTTTGTCTATTGGGTTACTAATAAGACCATCTCCAACACTTTGAAATACGAGATCAGTGATCTTGGATCATCGGCTTGAGAGCATCTTGCCTGTGACAGTGCTTCACACTTCAAGAGATAGTTTACAAATTCTCTGTCTTTGCTGCAGGAATCATTATCCACCTCACGCATCTTCCTTAGATGTTCATTGACATGGTGATCTGTAGTGATTCCTACTGAGAAGTAGAAGTTTATTCTTCTCACAGTACAACCAGTTCAATAGCCTGATTGGACTTTAATCTATTGTCCCAGTATAAGAATTTTAAATTTTGTTCTCATTTCTTCCATTTCTTCTTTGATGAACTTTTCGCATATCCGCAGAAAGGTTATATTGGTGGTTGCAGCTCGTTTCCTAAAACCATGGATAAGTAAGCGGTTTTTTTGAGAAAATGATTTAAAACCCTCAAGATATCATTAAGCTTGTTACCACAATGGTATCTTATTTTTTTAATAATATAAAATGTTAATGGTCGTGGAGCAGAAAATGAATTTCATTCACCGGAGAATGGGACTCACTCTCTAAAAGCGGAAAAAATTCATTTTCTTCATCACGACCAATAGCCTTTCATGTAGATCAAGCAAAGAATTAATATTCGAAAATCATACCGATTTTTACTGAACTTGAGAGTTTTGCACGGAACGGAAAATTGTGAGAAAATTACTCTCACAAGCACTTCCCCTCGTTACTGATTTTTACTGAACAAATTTTTCAAATTTTTTGTGTTTGTTTCTAGTCTCATACATAATTATAGCTAGACACTTCACAAAGAAAATACGATGATGTACAATTATGGAGTATTGCATAACTTTCAATTATGGTAACTTGTAGCACAATCGAGTGGAGTCGATTGACTTTAAAGTGACCAAAAATGAAAGAAGCCTCCGAAGAATTGCGCTGCACTTGTCCATTGTGATTCACTTGATTCACTGATGTCTGAATTGCTCGATTTTGTTGATTTTGCTGCCATAAAACTTACCTGGAATTTATTACCATAATGTCTCTTATCAGTATTTAAGTTGAAAACGTGGTTCTAGGTGATTACCTGAAACCGTGCGATCAAGTTCATGAATGATCAGCAAAGAAACATTCAAAAAATGTCAGTGTGTCAGCAAAACGCGTTTCCGCACGTAACAGCTGTTGGTTGAAAGAACGAAGGAAAATTCCAAGAAAACTCACTTTTCGTCAGTGTACGAGTAATTTTCATTTTTTGAATAATTTGCAAAATATTTCGCTACGGGATATTTTTGAAAAAGGGAAAATAAAATTTCCAACCCGTGGGAAAATTTTCAATGCAATGCATCGGATAACATCGCGTGCTGTCAAGTGAAAGAAAGAAAAACACAATTTGCCACCACCACAGTACAGTTGTCGTCATCGTGTCGCGTTGTAGCGACTTGACTCTTTCCAGAGAACAAAATGCTTTCAACACAACTACGGTGTAATTGCACACAAACAAACCAGTTGATATACGAACAGAAATCAATTATATTCTTCAATTGTGTGGGTGAGAGGAGTGAGAGAGTCACTCACCCGTTGCTCAGAAACTCATTAAGTCAGTGCGGCGTCGGTCATTATTGTTGGATTGTTGTTGCTTCCCTCCATTTTGTGTTTCTTTCTCTCGTGTTCATGTGTGCGTTGTGTGAGAAGCCGTTCCACTCCAACCACCGGTTGAGGCATGAGATTCCATTTCGAGTCGACTCGACTTGAGTCAGTGAACGAAAGCCGCGCGTACGAGAAGTGAAATTTTGACGTTTTGTCGGTAAAGAAGAAACCCGTTTTATCCGCGTTGGGTTTCTGGCGGTGGAGTTTATAATTTTTGATTTTCAAACAATTTAAGGATAAATGGCGGATATTGAGAGGCAACCGGAACAACAGAGACCGCAGGAGGAGATTCCACTGAATACGCTGCAGAATGCAGGAGGTGCTGGACCGAGTGCGGATCCAGAGCGGAATACTGCAGCAGATCGGCGGAAGATGAAAGAGATCTTTGATAGATACGATACAAACCATGATGGGTTTTTGGAGGTACGGGAATTGAGGCGGCTGATAAGGGATGGACGATGCAAGGACTTGCCGCGACACATGGTGGAGGCGCTAGTAAAGAAAGCCGATGAGAACGAGGATGGACGTTTGGACTTTGAGGAGTTCTATGCGCTGTCATTGACACACCCGATGCTATTCCAGGATATTATGAGAGTTTATGTGTACAACTTGATACCAAGGCGGGAACCGCGGGGGGATGAAGTTGATGGAGGAATGCGGGACGAAGTGTCGTTCTATCCACCCCCATTGACGATGATCATCTTCTCGTTGGTAGAAATCATGACATTTGTAGCAGACGCGATCTACGTCAACAAAGTAGCTGATGAATCCAATCTGGCAGTGCCAGTAACAAGTGGTCCATGCGCTAGAGCACTCATCTTCAGTCCTTACAAACGGTACGAAGCGTGGAGATTCGCCACCTACATGTTCGTCCATGCTGGAGTCATGCACATCGTGATGAATCTATTCTTCCAGATCTTCCTCGGAGTAGCACTGGAAGTAGTTCACAGATGGTGGAGAGTTGCAATAATCTACGTCGCTGGAGTGGTGGCAGGATCAATGGGAACGTCTGTAACAACCCCCAACATCTTCCTCGCTGGAGCATCTGGTGGTGTCTACGCCTTGATCACTGCTCACATAGCCACACTCATCCTCAACTGGAAGGAGATGAAAACAGCTATCATCCAGTGTCTAGTTTTCGTGATATTCATTGGCTACGACTTCGGCACATCCATATACCGTCATTTGCACGATCCAAACGATCGTGTAGGGTACATGGCTCATCTGTCAGGAGGAATTGCTGGTCTCCTTGTCGGAATTGGTGTACTGCGGAACCTCAAAGTTCGACGATGGGAGAGAATCCTGTGGTGGGTTGCTGTCACCGTGTACTTCGTCCTCATGACCACTGGCATTTTGATAAACATTTTCTACAAGTCACATTTTCCCGCACAAAAAGTTGCTTAAATATTTTTCTAAAATTTTTGATAAACAATCGCTGGAATCGATAACAAGCGCACAAAATCTATTCTTCGTGACATGACTTCATTCCGTCGAGGTGTGAGAGATAAGTTAAGTTCTTATTATATTTTCGTTATTTGATTAAGTGTTTGAGTGAAGAATAAATGAATTCAATTGTTCTTATGTGTTTTCATCCATTTTCAAGTGTTTTACAAACTTTAATCTTCGAAAAACCATGATTCATTTATGATCAACACGACACAACAGGCACACCTTGCCGCGCGCCATTGATAACGCTTGCGATCGCAACATTCCAACGTGAAAAATTCACCGCGCGATGAACTCCGTGTCTCTGTGACGTCTTGTAATTGCATTTGAGCGAATGTGAAAGAGCGGGACGCAGTCATTCATTGATGAATCACCCAAACACTAAGGTTTTACGGTTTATTCAGTGACGATTACTATAGGAAACTTACTATATATCTAATAAGTCGCATTCTCCGGTGAATGAAATTCATTTCCAGGAAGCTGAGAGAAATTCATTCTGTGTTTGATCTACATAAAATGCACTTTCAACGCTTTCAGAGAGTGAATCCCATTCTCCGGGGAATGAAATTGATTTTCTGCTTCACGGCCATTAGGATTTTACAGTTAATTAACATTTTTGACATACGTCCTTAATCATGATTCCTAGTTCATCCAGCTTTGTGTTTTAGGACACATGCAAGATGAAAATGTTACGGCAGTTCGAAAGCTAAATCCTCTCAATAGGTGCTAGCACATACTCTGGTCGATGATAGGCCTCACTCTCACCAGTGAGTATCAACTGGCACTCACGTCATAGAGATGTCATGAATTAACACGGTAGGAGTCCACGTTAAACACAAGCCATTATCACACAAACACGAAATCAAGTGACAGTTGTATAATTGGGGCTCCAGTGCGACTGCTCGTGTTTACTCTCGCAGGCTGTAACTGTCATGAACGGAACACGAACGTGAAAATTTCATTAATTTCGTTAATTATACTAATTGATACGAACTTTTATGGTATGTCATCAAACTTTTTGAAGTTATTCACATCCAAATTTGGTCGAAAACCCCAAAGAAAGCTTAAGAGAAGCAAACGAAAACTTCTCCAACATCTGTTTTTGTTCGATTGAGAAATTCCAGACAACTTTTATGTTCTTTGACGCAGTGAATTCTTCGTGATTTTCAGATATTTCTGTTGGATTGCGTAAAGAAACGTGTTTTTTATAGATTCCTCGTGGCTTTCGATCGTGAAAATTTTACAATTTTTATGATTTTTCCTAAGTAAGTTTCAAAATTATCGTTCAGCTGCCACTTGTTCATATCAACCGAGTGTCAAAAATGTCACTTCCCTGATGATAGGCACGAGGTCATCTACCTCTTATCGATATTGAAGATAGTAGCAAATCCAAAGCAGCAAATGTACACCACGGACTTGCACTGGATGGCTGAAAACCTCTTACCAACTTCAACTGACATTTATGTGGATTTGAGTGTATAATTTGGAACATGAAAGAAGAAAATGTCGAGTGCTCCGTGACCGAGAATCGAGCAAGATCTGTTATGCCGTCAAAATCGTATACTCGTATGATCTAACTTAGAGAAAGAGAGAGAGAGTGGCAGAACAAATTATACGAAGATCCGCACAAACAGAAATTCCCGATTGACAGTTTTGCCATTCCATAAAAAGTTTCACTTCTAACGTCGCTAGCTCTCCTGCTTCTAGTACCTCAAACAATATTAGTTTTAATAACTCAGCTATCAACTGATACTGTTGTTGATCTTGAGCGACCTGAAGTCAACTGAAACTATTTTCCGGTGCAGATGAACTGAATTCTTACTGATCATCATTCTTTGTTATGTCAGTAACATCCGAACAGTGCAAAGAATTTCAATAGTTCCTGGCACGATCAGGGATGTTTTCTATAATTTTTCTCCGTCAGATTGTAGATCCTCCACTAACTGACACACGAGACCCGCTTTGTAGAATATGAATCAAAAATTTAATTGGAGATATTGATGAACGTTCTTTTGACTATAGTCCCGGAGGATATGTGAATGAATCAGCGAACCTTCCAGATAAATGATAGACAACTTCCATGTGTTGAATAATATTGAAGTTTAGCCTGTGCCTGGATAACTAATGAAAGATAAAAAGTATATTATCGATAAGACAAGGAAAGTTTCGCCATTATCAGAACAAATTTACTATTTCTTATTTCTTATCAAACTTACCCTTCTAGGTTTTAGGTGAATTCCAGGCAATAAAGTTTCGTGAAACTTATGAAGAATTTCAAAATTATTTTGGATAAAGAAAAGATACAATCTGTCCCATCTGGTTACTTGCAATTTTATATGATTTTAACACGATTTTCACATGAATGCACAAACAAGCAAGTTGGTTTTTGTATGATAGTAAAAGGAGCTTCTAGTGTAGACTGAATAATTAAGGACACTAGCTAGGATAAAGGAGTTGGAACATTCCATATTTTAGAAGTGCACCTTCTTAAACTATTTTTGGAATTTTGTGCTGATAAAACTCGAAAAGTTTGCTCATCTTGTAGAAAAAGGGTCCTTGGCAACCATCTTTGGTTTTCTTTCAAGAACCAAGTCATGTAGAAAACTTTTGATAAACTTCTTGAAAAGAAACCGTTCATGTAAGTTTTCTCCATTAAGAATTCCTGTGATGGGGGTTTAATGGGTACGGTTCATTGTAGATTTATTGATTCATTCCAGAGTTATCGGAAAGTATGCCCAGCAAATTGTGTGAATTCGGCAATTGAGTGGTACTCCATTGAATTGAATCAATTCCATTCGATAACATCCTGTCAATAAAGTTGAATGACTGCGGATATGAGATCAGTAACTAATCAATACCTTTTAATGATTGGCTATTGTGCTCCTTATGATACCAGTTATCTGATGAGTTATATCGACCAGAAACTTCACTACAATTCGAAGTGTTTCACTTAAATCCATGTTGAAGCATCTAAATCCTTCAAGAATTTATTGATGTATCCGACACCACCTCATTTGTCTCACGATTTGGGAAAAAAAACAAAACTCAATTTCGAAAGTGGATTCGCCGAAAACAAAATAAATTCAACCCTCCAAAAAGGGATCAAATGATTTTTGTAAAACTGGGAAATAAAAAATTTATTTCGGCAAATGGAAAGTTTAGTCCTTTAAAAATTCAGTAATCAAATGAACTAAAAATTTGTTTTGTAAAATGAGAAAAATTAGAAAAAAAAATTAGTAACAGTAGCAGAATTTAATATACCATAAGAAGTGCAACAAATATTTTAAAGGAACTTCTATTCTCTCCAGTTAAAAAATTTTGACTATCCAAAAAATGACAAATACAAAAATGCACACAAAATTTTCCAACTAACTCGATTGTAGACGCAGCAAACACAGAAAAGCGAACAATGCGGACGACAAGACATTCCCCGTGTTCGAGTTTTGAAAGTTTTTCGATTTTCTTTTAACAAAATTTTCTCCAAGAGTGATCACCTTGCATCTCCTTTCAAATTGTGAATCCCGCATTCCCACACACAACAAATATTCAATCCGAGTTGACCTCAATTTTGTAAATGATTTTGGACAAATCCCGAAGGTGTACTATTCAATTTGTTCTAATCGAAATGAGTAACCCTGTTTAATTGCAAACAGTTACCCCAAACCCCTATCCCTCAGCCTATAGTTCATTAGGGACTCATCCATTTCCGGTGGCTTGATTATCAACAATTAAAATGTTCAGCACATCCTCGTGTTTTGTAGTTTGTGCAAAATTTTGCTTGCTAGAAAGTTTGCTGACACACACAAGAAGAAAAACCGCTTGGGATTTTCAGTTTTCCATGAAAAGCAGGTGAAAAATTAACACTTTCATTATTTCAGGTTAGCATGAAAAATTCAGCGAATCAACAAAATCGTGTGTAATGGAGTTGTTCCTCATTCTCCAGCACAGATGAATCCTTGTGTTTATGTGGTTACGACCTGTAGACATGTCTAAATGAGTTGTGAAATTTGTCGAGTTTATAGGGGAGTTCTCCCACCCTCCCTCGAAACAAATGCCGCTTTCACAATTACAATTGTGCAAAGTACACTTACACTTTCATGAGTACTAGGCACAATTGAAGTGTTGCCAACATTTGAACGACATTAATTTTATTGTTGGCTTTGAACTTGGAGCGTTCTTGGCTCCAGGATAGGAACAATTTCTTCCCTCATCAAAAGGTTTAAAGTCGGGAAGTTCTAAAGCTCACAACTTCAATTTGCTTTGAGGGTTTTCTAGTTTTATGGCTTTCGTGTTTTCGGGTTTTCGACTTTAAGTTTTAATTGTTTAACAGGATAAAATGAAAAAGTCCTGAGAATCCACTTAAGGACTTTGTGTTGCTAAGCGGCGCCTCGAAAAGGACATTTTTTGATCTTGCTTTTCATAACAATCATCCCTGAAGCTAATAAGGATTAAAAATATTATTTTGGGAAATTCATGTCACTTGATATTTTTACCCATGTATGGGAAAGCGTGAAACTTGAGACATTTTCCATTAAAAATTTCGAGGGGATATTTCAACCCTTGATGAAAGTATCATTCATTTACGGACACTGACTGGTTTGTCGCCCCGAAGATTTTCTTGTCCTTTACTTAAATTTTGTGTTGCCTAATGGAACAGTCTCTGTTTTTGGCAAATATTTGTCCTGATAAATCGATTCACTTCAATTGTAAAATGGCACCGAACCGCGCCCAAATCCGAGCACGAGCCTTTTTAGCAAATGAAGATGGAACAGGCTTAGTTTTAAGGTTCAATTCACTCAAAATTATTCAGTGATTAAAATTCTATCGATTTGAAATTTCAATTACCACAACTCCACGAAGGGGAGCTCCAAATTTGGGAGTGGAGCTTGGCACTTCTGTCAATTTGGCACGGAAACAATTTCGCCTAATGAATTCAATGGAAAATTTCTGGAAAAGTCATTTGGTTACTAGTGAAAGTCCTTCTTCCTGTTCAGGACACTCATTTGAATTTTTCACTTTCCATGAATAAACCGAGGACTTCTGGGAATTTAAGGACTCGCTATACGCAGATAGGAGTGTTGCTTTGGATAACTGACTCTAACAGTTTCAAAATTGAGATCTCCCCGAAGAAATTGAGACACTTTGCAGACACTGCCATCTACTGAATGTTTCCCAAAACATGCCGAAATCCAGGTATTTGGATGCTATTTTGTTTTGTGTGTTAAAAAAGGAAAAATAATGGGAAAATTTTTATTTCTTCTGGTATATAACATCTTGTTGTTTCTGACAAGATTTTGTTTCTATGATTCAAAATTGACGAAAATATTTCATGAAGTCAGTTATTGTTATTTTTGTTTTTGGCTGTCAAAAATGAAAAATTACAGCAACACCACTATTGATGTCTCGTTTTGTAGGTATTTTTCATCTCTTTCATTTGTTAAAAAATTATTTTGTTTTTTCTACAGAATTTTTGTTCCAAGGAATTAAACTTATGAAAGTATTCCATGAAGAAGGGTTTGGGTTGCTCTTGTTTTTCTACTGTCACAAATCAAAAAATAGCTTGAGACAGTAAAAGTTTTGCTTTTTCCATAGAAAATTATCTCCTTTTCCAGAAAATGTTATAAAATTGTTAATTTTTTAAGATTTTTCCCGTATACGCTGCAAAATCTACAAGGTACACATTGAATTTTCAAATTGTGTCTCCCGCATTTCGACTGTTAAAAAACCAAAAATGGCGTGAATTTCCAACTTTGTATCCTATTTCACGAAAAATTGTCTTCCTCTCGGAAACAAACCAAACTTTATCAGTTTCTCCCTCTCACGAACGAAAATCTCCTTTAAATATTAAAAGTGTTTTCGACTATCAAAAATTTGAAAATCCGGGTATAGTTCCAAAAAAGCCGTAAAAGTCTCAAACTCTGAAAATGATTTCAGCAAAAAAGGATAATAATGAAGTCTTCTTAGGTTGTCCCACAATCCCGTTTTTTCCACCAGATTCACTCAACCCGTCATAATCCCTGACCCCAGAAAGGGATACTGAAGTGATTAAAAAGGGACATGAATAAACATTGAAAGAGACACATTCGAGGGTTAAGCCCAACAATTTCCAGTTTGACTTCATATTGAGAATTGCATCCCTTTCCTCTCAGAGCAGCCTCTTGAACCTTCCTCTCATGGTAAGGGTTTGATGCCATTAAACCGAGAAAAGAGGTTCCCCGTATGAATATGACCTTTAACGAGGTGCCTTCGACTTGAATGGAGTCCTGCCGGGTTTGAACATCTTCAACAAACAAGGAAGTAATGAAATTCCCTTTCACAACTTAATTTTGATACATAGAACCCTCTACGGCAAATAGAAACTCCTACTCCTTGTGATGATCCTCGAGTTTATTTAAGAAAGAAAATGAATTTATTTCCCCACATAGATTTAGATCTACGTCGGCGTAGAAACAGGATTTTTAATAAATCTTTTATCGGCAACTTTTCTCTTTTTTTTGTTGAAACGTCCTGAAGTGGAAAAACGCAAATTTATTTAAAATGGAAAAGGTGTGTCTCAATTTTAGGGAAATGTAGAGAATCCATAGAGAAATTGATTAAATTCACAAATCAATATCCTGCGAATGAATCAATGGAGTGAGAATTATCCTAAAAGATTTCAAGGACATTCAATGTGACAACTGTTAATTGCATGCAATAAAAATGTCCTGAAACAAAATAGGATTTGTTCGCAATGTCAGTCAACCGGGCAATAGTTAAGGATACGCTTTCCTGGAAACGCTCGTCATGTTATCCTGTGACTGTTAGGACAAAATTATTCCTTTTCGTTGAGGGTTACTACAGAAGCAATTTAGCGTTAAAGGATAATTTTAATTTATCTCCTTTTAGTGTCCTTGTGTCGACAACGAGGATGGATAAATTCGTTTGAAGTAATTACGCCTTGTCGTTAATGCCAACATAAAGACAGTTGAGTAGAAATTAAGGCATTAGCATTTATTCGTCCTTTCGTAGAAATGTGTAAAATGTAATCGTCTTTATTTCGTTTCATTCAATATCCTCTTTAGATTCTCTAAATAGAACTAATAAATGAGCAGCTCGTTGTCAACCAAATGTACAAGAGACTTAATCCTAAGCCAGAAAGCTTCTCTCTGTGAAATTCCAGTGAGTCCTTAAAATTCTGAGGTACCATTAAAGTTGGTCCTTTTCCAGCGATAAAGGATTGCACAAATCACTTTGACAGCTAGTTGGAATTTCGATTGAAATAATTTTCAGTTATTAAAAAGGACATTCAATGGGAACATCTCCTTAATGATTCTCTCAATTAATGGTTCAATAATCTAAAAGTCGTTGCACGCCGCCATTTTGTCCCGTCCACAAATTGGTTTCTTATTAAGGGAACATCACAAAAATCTAATAACTCAGTAATTGGACATATTGTCCTTTAATTAAACTTGAAGCTTTGGGCTTTGTACTCATAATCGAATTTTCTATAAGAACCTCCGTCGAGTGTGTCTGGGAGGACATCTTTCGTTGAACTTTAACCTTAATGAAAACGTCACGTGCTATCAACAGCATCCGTGAATTCGGCAAACAAAATCGACAAGTGCTGAGCTTGTTGTTTGTTCTTATAACCAGAGAATTGAAAACTTGAGGAAAGGCAAAATTTGATGGTTCTTAATAGGGAAATATGCCAATTGGTTCAACAATGCTGCTTGACTTATTAGCCGTGTTTTATTATGCAGTTTATCTATTCAGATAGATATTCAGATTTTTGAATGTATTAAAACAACAATGCCTGATCCGGACAGCTTTCGAGGTACCTACATCAACCCATGAACTAAAAATTACAGGAAGTGTATTGATTCATGTTAAATGTAAGCCATTACTCCATAACTGAAACTTCCGTCAATTTAACCCAACCACTGACGGGTGAGGAAATGATCACTCACATTATTAAACTTAGAACCGAGAAATATAGGAACTAGTTCCTGTTTACGCTATTAACACGTCAAACGTCAAACCTATCTCAAGGTTAAATTTCCAGGCATATGTAAAATACGACATGCAATTCAATTTTAATTTGACAAGTAGGGGAAGGAAGTTTAATATTTATGAACCAAAGAATTAATAGTAACAGGAAGTCCCTTAATACATAAACTGTCAAACGCGGAACAAACAATCAACTGGATATGAAAATTTGAGATCTCTGATATAGAGCGAATTTTGCAGCGAACTCAGTTTTTTCCTTACGGAAGATTTTCATTTTCACCGTGAATGTGTTCCGCGTCGCATCGTTCAATTTGTGGATTGTTTTAAAAAGTGCGGCAGATTCACGACGAAGGAATGAATCATGAGCAAAGATACACTCTTCGCTGTGAATTAGTTCTGCACGCGCCGAACGTACCAATGAATCCAGCTTTTTGACAAATAAATTTTAATAGTGCTGAAAGTCAATACTGAAAATCCAAAAATTCTTATTGCTGCTGCAACTCCTTTCGCACTTACACAGAGAATAACGCACTAACACAAGTGTACACTAATGTTGCCATTCTTTCGAGAGTGTCGTATGAGACTCTTCATATCATCCGTCCCGCAACTCACAAAATTAGGGATGTTTCCGCAACCCCTTGCGTAATTGATATGATAAAGATTTGATTAAAAACAAAAAGTTTTCCTGCTGCCGTTGACAGTTTCCGCATTCCAGCAACGATGAGAGTTAATTATTTACACAGAAATGAGAATCCTTGCCAGAACAGTGAGGTGTATCCTTGTAAGTCCTTGTAATTAATGTCGTTCCCATGCATCTTGTGTAATTTTAAATCGTCGCCATAATAAATTATGCTTCTCATGTATTATGTAGGCTTAAAACTTTCCACACGAAATATTTCAAACAGAATCCTGGCAAACATCCTTGCTATATTAACTTGGCTGTTCTCATTTTCACATGATATCCTTTAACAGTTTTATGTATATACTTTTTTGTTTTTGGGAAAATGGAAGACGCCACTGTTTGTGGGGAATTGCATTTTCTTTGCACTACTCATTGCATTTGTAAAATTCATTTTAAGGACTTGAATCCTTGTACGTTTTGCGTTTTTAAATCCTGTTCAGTGCTAATGATTCAGAACGTGTCGTTGGGGAAAACTGGATGTTAGCTACGAAAAGGAACTTCATTTCACATACCGGATACTGGATGATCCTGTTTGTCCTGCTGATGCTACACATATCCTTTTTGTGTCCTTTGTTATGAAACCATGTGCTACATTCTATGTAAACGCTCTAGATTAAGTTAATAGCCTCATGTGGTGCATCAGACATGCTTCCTTCCCGCTGCAAGGATCATTTTCAGAAAGGTCCTTTTTGCTTAAAACTGTTATGTAGATCTCTTTCTCCTACGCTGCGTAATTAAATCAACCAACAAAGTTTGAACGGTGGTGAATGAAACTTATTTGAATGGTGGGTCTGTTTTAACCAACGAAGTAATAATCACAGGATAGTAAATACTAAATGAATATCTGTATTTGAGCTTGTGAATTTTAGTTCAGTGGTTTGACACCAAAATAGCGTATAATAGAGGAAAGAGAAGAACATGTCGTTTGTTTCACTTCCTGCATAGAGTTTTCTCATCTTCCAGTAGTTATTAGTTCAAGGGTGGCTAGGCTGCAACTCGGCGATTCGTGAAATTTTTTTTACATAAGTGTCAGCGAATTTCATTTCTTTTTGTGTTCTCCTTCTCACATGCTTTTGTATCTCTCTTTCAGGCAAATAATCGCACTTGGTATACTTGAAGAAGGCAGTTACGAGAAGGATGTCCTGATGTACGTGAATTTGGGAGAACCACAGATGGTTGGAGGTAAATATTGCTTCGTTGATTTTTATAGTGAAATGTTTTTCTAGTGTAAAAATTAAAAACATACAAAAACTGTAGAAGACGTTTAAAAGTGTCAATAATTTTTGTTTTTGAAATTTTTTAATTATTTTGAAATAATTTTTAGTGGTAAAGTGGGAATTTCGGAAAAGATCATAACTCAAAATTTGTGAAAAAGTGAGAAAAGAAAATTTTTACTAACACGTTTTGATTTTATGCGTAAGAGGATAGACTTTAGTGACTAAAAAATATGTTTTTATTTTTATTTTTAATCGAAATTAAGTGTTAAAAATGTCTTCCCATGTGGACTATGTGAATAATATTTAAGAAAAATTGTTTTTGAGTGACTTTTATTGAACTGTGATCACACTTGAGTTAATTGAATTAGTTGAATTTTGTTCTGTGTCCCACAGATGGCTCTGTGTTAAAATATTTTTAATTTATAAACATGAACTTTACTGTATCTACCTATCGATGTGTATATGATTTATAATATTTTTAGTCTCAACTTTTTCTGTATTTTAGTTGTAGAAAAAATTTCGTTTAAATGAAATTTTTATTTTTTCTTCTACTAAAACTTAAACACAAAAAGTCATGAGAAAATTTTGTTTTGCAAAATTTATTTTTAAGACGACTAAATTTGTTTTTTGAAATGAAAATTTTTTTCTATTTATTGCTAAATGAAGAAAACCAAATATTTTGTACTATATATTCTAAGCTTCTCATTGTTAGCTTTTAAAAGAATCTTCATAAAAAAACTATTTTTAATTTTGGTTTTTTGATATTTGGATTTTCGAATTTTTTGAATTTTTGTTATGAAAAATTGAAATTTTCAAATTCATTCATTTCCTTTTCATCTGGAATCAGTAAATCTTTGCATTTGTCTTAGGCTAATGTTGCTGTGATTTTTGGAAAAAGCTTTATTTTTAAAAAATATCTGAAAAGCTTTATCAGAAAAAAATACTTGTAGTTAAATATTTTGAATCTTTATTGAAATGTATTTAATGTTAAATTTATTATTATTCGAAATCAGGCTGCTTTCACTTGCTATAAATTGTTAAGCTTCATCTGTAGCTTAGCTTTAATTGCACAATTTCAATACCACTGTAATTTTGCACAGACACTCAAACAAACTTTCATCTCGTTGTTTCTATTGTTGTTTCATTTTTGAGCTATCCTTCATGTTATCCTATTATCCTTTAAAGTATCCTTTGAGGATGCTCTTGATTCTTTGCTCGTTATGATTTCTATTTTATATGTTCTAAAGCTTTTGATTGATATCTTCAAATTTAGCCAGTTAGTGTAGCTTTTAGGCTCCTTATTGATTGTACAAAGCTTTTAAGAGATTTATTTTCGAGATCAATTCAACAATTGGCGACATGTTTGTCTTTTGTAGAGTCTTACGATGGAAAAGGTTCTCAACTATGGCGAATTTTTTGTGTTACAAATATTTTCGTTACACGAAAATTCAGATTATAATGGATATTGCGAACGATTCAATGCACACTGACACATGTTTACGCGTACAACTCAGCGTTCTAAAGTGTATTTCATTATGGAGGATGTCAGTTGTCATTTTCCTTTTCTCCGATTTCGTTTTGACGCGTTTGGAAATGTTCTTGTTGATTCAAATTTCACGGCGTACACGGCTTTCGTTTCCAATGCCAGAGTGGATCGATTTCACATCCATCTGTTGATCATAATTTGAGTCGCTTTTAATTATCAAAATTATAATATTCTTTCTACATAATATAACCTTTAATACGTTAGGACTGAATAGTTCCTTTTCCTGCTTTACCTAATTTTACTAGAAAAAATACAAAACTTCGTCGCATATTTCGAATGATCTCATCGCAGCCACTTGTTGGAATCGCTCCGAAATAAGACTTTCTGCCACTCCAGAGTGGAAATAGAATTACATCCTATCGTGCAATCTGGATCTGGATAAACACGCTGTGCAAAAATTGCACGAGAGGCACATATGGTGGAGTGCGTAGACGCGAAACGTGCGGAACATGCAAGTCAATCCCTTCCACTCCAAGCTGGCATTGGAATCGTACGTTTACTCAGTCAAAATTCCTCATAAATCCCCCATCCCCCATAGGAATGATCAATTTGCAAACCGTCTTCATGAAAATTTAGAAGCAGCATTAATGAACTGTTACAAAAGGATCCACGACACACGTACCAATCAATTCCTGAACAATGTCCTTCTTCACAAAACCTCGAATTTTTCATATCAAAATCACAATGTGGATAGGATATTATGATGATGATGATGATGATTACGTTTTATATATTGGTGTTTCGAGGAGCTATGGGTTTCAAGTGGATTCTTACGATTGAATCAAATATAAGAATATGGGCAGAATATGAAGAAACAACTTTTCATGATATAAGTCCACAGTTTTCAAACGACAAAAAAGACACACAAAAATTTGCACATGACACCAAAACCAACACGAAATGAAATTTTAAAAAATGTTAAAAATTCAAAAATTAATTTAAAAACTTTTCATAAAATCTAATTTAAGTGAAATGTAGCTGCAGATAACTTAAAATTTATAGCAGCGCTTTAGCGTTTGAAAAAGAAGTAATCAAAACTTTTTTCCAAAGCTTAAGACAAATGCAAAATAATTCAACATAGATTTAGCCTGTTTCGTTATATTAACAAATAGTTGATAACTTTATTAGACTATAGAAATTTCGATAACGTTTTTAATTCACATTTTATATGACATGACATTACATAGGCAGTTCTTATATCATTCTCTCAACCACTTAGATCACAGATATCACTTTAACTTTAAGTCCATATATGTATGATATTCATTGGTGACAAGCTATGATATAAAATTGAAAACATTGAAATGGTAGCGATTAAATTGAGTCAATGGATATAAAGATATCATCGTTCAAATCCGAGTTATGAAAATAAATGACATTAACAAGGATGTATGTAATTTAATTAAATTTATACAATTTGTGTTTTATTAACTAAGCATTAACTATTAGTTAGTTAATTTCCTCTTTTATGGGCTATATGTAATTGATACGTTCTATACAAGGTATGAATGGTGAAGGTTCCTTATGATTTATGTAATTATCTTTGCTGTATGACTTACATACCACTCATTATTACCCTTTTTCAACATTTACTAAGTCAATTTTCACATTTTTCTGTAAAAATTTTCCAAAAATCTGCAAATTTCCACAAATTCAATGCGAGAAATGTCAAATTAATATGCCATATATATACATTGCATATGGCCAGGCGTTTTACATTTCCTTCCTCACAATTTCATACGGAATTCTGTGAAACAATTGACAGCAGAAATTGCAATTTTTCGCATTTCGTGTATTTTTATTTTATAATTTTTAATTTGTGATTTTAAACAATTCTGCATCCTGAACATAAAATATTTCAGTTTGTAATTTATATATTAAAATATTTTAAACAGTTTTAAGCATTTAAAAGATGTCATTGTCCTTTTACTGGTAATTTACGAGGAACACTTTTCGTAAATTTATTCTCATATGAATGAATTTGTCACGAAGCCATGAAACATCGGATAGAACGTATCTCTTCAAGCTCATGCTAAGAATTCTTAAGTAAAATTGACACTGTCTACTTCCAAAAATACGTCCTGACCCGGATTTCAAACCCTTTTCAGTGAATTTTCAATTGTTTAGCAGTAAATCCTTTTCTAGAAAGTGACATGAAACGGTTTCTAGACAGATAGAGATTCATATATTATACATAAGTGTTTAAAAAGTAACTCATTTATATCTTTCACCATTGACTCAATGAAATCGTATTTGTCAATTATTTTTATTTGATATATAAATAGTTAAATATAAATTGAAATTCACCATTAACACAAAATCACGCATAAAACGTTTGTGGGTTTTTGTCGAAACACAAAACCACAAGAATCCATAAAAATAATTTAAATTAGTTAAATATGCAAATTAATTTAAGCTTTTTAGTATTTTCAAATCAATAACTAAATAATTTTCAAAATTTTATATGATTTTCTACTGATCAAACAACATGTGCTCGTCTACAATACAAAATCTAAATAAAACAACAACAACTTGGTCTGTCCTGCCTGTTATACCTGTAACTACTTCAATATCACCAAAAAAACTGGCTGCTTCTTGTACTACTTCTGGCCAACAACTGCTACTACTGCTGCTAAAAAAATAAATTGAATAATTAAATTCATCACAATACACATAAATTTGCTAATTAAAATTTAATTAAAAAACTTAAAAATTTTTAAAACGAATTTATCAAAACGAAATTCGCCATCGGTTTATTTTTAATTTGCATTAAAATAAAAAACTGTTTTTCTGTTTTAATTCGAATGTTTTAAAAATCTTGTTAAAAACATTTTAATTTAAATCCTTAAAATTCGCATAAAAATTGTGTTTTTTAAAATTTGTGATTTGGCCTGCTGGAAATGAATTAAAAAAATTGGGAAAAAAAACATTTTAAACTGTTCTCTGTGTTGTGGCATAAATTTAATTTGTTTAAAAAATTTATTTTTGTTGCGTTTTCGTCTTTAAAACAAACGATTTTTCCAATCGTTTATGCGCGACACGCGACGTTCGCCGATAAAAAACGCTCAAAATTCAACCGCTACGGATGAATTTTGTAAGTAACAAATAAAAGAAAATTTATTTTATTTTTAATTTAACGAAAAACAAATGAAACTTATTTTTAAATTAAGCTTTAAAGTTAAAAACAAAAAAAAACAGAAAGGATTGTTGGATTGTTAATTGTTGTTTTCGCTGTTGTTCAATTGCTGTTATCATTACTAAAAGATAAAATTAATTAAAAACATTTAAATATAAAACACAACACAATCACACTGACACAAAGAGATAATTGAAATAATTAAATTAAAAACTTAAATCAGAAATTTTAAAACAAGAAACCAACGGTTTTTTGTGCAACAATTTTAACAAACGGCTTACAAATGTTTTAACGCTTTTTGTGGAGTTTTTAACGCTTCTTTTTGTGGATAATCCTTAAAACCGAAGATGGCTTCTTCAAGGATTTTTGCTTTTTTGTAATATTTTGTGGGCAGCACTTTTTTGAGAGAAGCTTCATATATTTTGTGGTAAACGTTTGGTTTCTGTTATCGATAACACTTTGATATCATTATCAGTTTAGTATCAGTTAAGGTAATTTAAGAATTTTTAGTATTTAAGACATCTGATGTTTCGATTTTGAGGGCTGAAGGTAAGCAACACACGTTTGCATTTGAAAGACACGTTTTATTTAGCGTTTATTTCCAACAACGCACATATTCACACACATTCAGAACAAACCCACGAACAAGGAACTACCAGGAAAGGTTTTAATTTACACAAGGATTCACTGTACACGATTACGGATAAAGTTATCCCCACAAGTTAATGAAACGTAAAATTCCAAAATAAATTCCGAAAACCAGCAAATTAAAAACCACAGGATTGGAAAGAATCATGGAGACACCGTGATTGATACAGATACAGTGATCTATTAATCAAGTAAACATTTTGTTTATTACCACTTCCCTGTAGTTTTCAATTCGTTGAAACAATTCTGCTTATGAATACAGGAGAGTTTTTCCTTTATATGATTTTATGTCACTAACGTTTTCTGATTTACAATTGACTGAAAAAAAGTATTCAGAATCATACTGTTAGCGACACGTTCCACAACCATAAAGTATCCCAATGTCAAGCTGAACGACGTTTCACCGAAACGTACTGCTAATAAATACAGATAAATACCAATAAGTAAAGGAATTATATTAAGCCCATAACTAATATCACGAACTTGTTAATCGCAAAACAAATTAATTTGTCTGAACTGAATATTGACGACGTGACGATCGAAGTGAATTGTGCCGAATCCTTCTTATGTGAAACAATTGTGTACCGTTTATATAACAACATACTGAATTTAATGAATCACAACTAGTTGAACGTGTTAATAATTCACCATAAATCATGTCTACCGGGAATTCAGATGAATTACCCACATGGGAACACCATGAACCACTCAACTATGAATTAAAATTAAATGCAATCACCATCACTGTACTGTGCTCCAAATAAATTCGAAATCAACGAAATAAGGAAATTTACCTTCGTGAAATGTCAATTGCAGTAATTAATACATTCCTGTACGTTATTAATCGCACCCACGTGCATTATCCTGGAGCGTATGCTGTTAATCCATTAATTACTTCCTGTGGGAAGAAGCTTCTGGAGAGCATCCGTTAATCCAATGATGATTAATCGATCCAGAATTCAGGGCAAATAACATGCTGAATATGTAGTATGTAGATACAAGTGAAATGACCACTCACAGAGAACTGAGCTAATAATTACAGGAATGTTGAAGTTTCGAAGATCAATAAAGGGGAAAATTTCCATTCCTGTTATTATTTATTCTTTTTTGATCATTTTGTCCAACTGACTTCCAGAAGCAAATTCATGCTCTCTTCTATTACAACTTCTCTGTTGATTTAGCAATCCTGTAATTATCTATTCATCGGTTGTGCGAAAGAAACAAAGAGGATTGTCAGAATGTGACACATCACAATTGCTCATTACGTGCATTTGTTGATCTTTCACTCATTCCAGTGAATAATCAAGGAAATTGTGCAACAGTCCTTCGTTGTTTTATTCGAAATGAACTACGACTTAACAGGAAAATCAACGTTCAGTTGAAAAATTAAAACTTTTTGATGTTTCTCGTTGAGTAATCACTAACAAACACGCAATCGTAACGAACACACCTTTCCAGGTTTGTTTGAAGCAGTCCTTAAGTGAATTAGATAAATTGGTTGATTTGAAAAGCAGGAAATCTTTGGAAACTTCTGTAAAACTTTTTTGTTTTTGATTATTTGGTTAAGAAGTTTTATTTATCTTTGAATGAAATTGCATTCACTACATAAACAAAACTAAAAGTTTGTTTGTCCTGAAGAATGAAGATTCTTGTGGACATTTAAGATGGCCGACAGTTGATGCAAGGATACTTTCATTTTCGAAATGAGTCCCATTCCAAAATGGCAACAATTGTCATGCACGTGTTAACTTGAATTCGACATTGTGAACTTCACGCCGGAAAGAACTTATTCATACGAACAAATATGACATTTTGCAGCCCTTGCCTCACTCGTTGAGGAAGTGAAATTTTCATTTTTATTCGATAAATTCAAAACAAATCCGGACACTTTCCCGTAGAGGGTTCCGAGGGTTCCACTACATTTGCTCGACAAATACTTTCATTTGAGTGAAAAGTGATTGCGCCAACTGATGGTTGTACCTACCTCCTTTATGCTTTATCCTTTTTTCTGTGTAACACGACATTGTCTTGAATATGAATTGAATCGACATTCTGTGGAAAATATGAAATCAAGTTTACTCAAACTGAATCCTTTGCTCGTCTCCAAGGATTCAAAATTTTATTGGATTTTTTTTTTTATCGCAGATTCATATCCTTTTGACGATTCGTCCTTACGCTGAAAACCAACGTGCGTATTCTCGAACAGGCAGCCTTTCATTTTTGAATAATGTCCTCAAGCTTTACGCATTAAAATTTATTTAGGGCTTTATGGTTTGTGTAAAATGGAATTTTCCACCAAGTTTATCCTGTTGCCTGCGTTATCCTTCGTCCTGTGTTGCTCTTATCCACTTCAGTGATTTTAATAATTGAGATGCGTGCTATAAACATTCAGCTGCGGGGGTGATAAAAGCTTTCAAATGTTCGTGTTCATTCCTTTCGCGATCTCACCCAAACCATAAAAGCTACAATTTTATAACACTTGGTGTTATTCCCATTCTAACGCCATAACCATCACCTTCATATGCAAATAACTTGGATTTGGGAACTTGTCATGGGTTTAGATTCATGCCACGTCAACTCCGATTCTTTGCATCTCAATCAATAGCTTGTTCGAGCAGATTACTTCTTGATCCTTTCTCCATCAGCGACTCCTCAACTTGACATTTGTCTTGTATCATTTCCTGAGTCTTCCTGATACTCTCTTTGTGTCAGTGAAGATATACAAATGAGGAGTCATTTTCCTGTAAGTTCTAGCTCTCAGGGAAATTATTGGATTCTTCTCTCACCCTCCTCTCAAACCTTCCTCTAAATATTAGTTCTCTGGTTATCATGTTGAAAATTTGAAACAAACCGATTTCAAATTGGAATCACTCCCAGATTCATTCTTGATGTCCTTTTGATGTCTCCATGATGTTGTGATTTGTCGGTGCTTCATGAATGCCAACATTGAAGTGATGATTGTCAAACAGACAAATGAGAAGGTGAGATAACACGAGTACAGTCAAATTGGTTTTTTGTGTCACAGAAAGGAGTTGAAGTCGGACAGACGCCATCACAAGTTCGGTTCCAGAAAAATTGTCAATTTCCTGTCAGTTTCTTGTCCTGCTTGGAGTAGAAAGCAAGTGTCCAGTACGTGACTTCACTTTCAAACAACGAAATGAAATACACTCCACCATCTAGGGACGGGATTCAATCCCAGTTACATGTATCCACATAACACCACGTCCAAGTGCACAGATGTTGGCACGGATTGACCACTGCAACCAAGAGGAGTGTTCTCAACACCAACAATTCAACCTCTTCGAAATGAATGAGTCTCATGTGACTTCTGAATTTAAGGATTCAGGCTATCAGCATGCAAGAAACGTTTCCTCTTAAATGCTTTTAGTGGCCAGTAAAAATATTCACAGTAAATAGTGTAGTTGAGTGGACAAGGATGAATCCCTTTGGGGAGCTTTCAAAATTAATGAAGTTTTTTGTGCTCCTTCTTGATATTCCTTCAAGCACTTCTTGAGATTGAACCGAAAATAATTTTTTTTCGTCCTTAATAAATATCCTGAAAATTGTCAAATTTATTTTACACTCGAGATACTTGAAGTGATTAAATTTTTGTTTGTCTCCTTTTACGTCTAATGAGAATTGAATTATCATAATTGAAGAGAGCATGGAAAAATATCCTGCTTAATATTTTTCTTAATAAGGATGACAGGATGTTTCCATATGGAATGTCATTTCGGTACCAGTCAATCTGCGTCACAGAAAAGGTTCCTTTATGTCTCAAAGTAGTGTGAGATGATGAATAATTCAGTTTTATGAAAAAGGACATTCCTATAAGACACACAAAAATTTTCAAGTCAAATGTGATGCATACACGTACCTATAACATTACGAATAACCTTTTGCAGTTACATGCATCCTGATATTTTGTCAATCAATACACATAAATATTTTCCAAGGAATTTTTGAATTATTCATCTCACGTTGTTACGTGCACCTTTTGCAAGGAGTTCCTTCTATCCTTTTCGCAACTTGTAAATTATGATGAATTCGTGGAATTTTTATCCCCAAAAATTTGAATTTCACATTTCTACGACTTACAATTTACAATACCGAACATATCCTCTTATCTTTAAATTAACTTTGCAGTAACTTATAAAATAAAACCATGAAACTTTTAACTTTTTGCAATACAACTTTATATTGTGATATGAAACGAGTTAATTTGAACAAAGTTTTGGTTTTAGGATTTAAAGTTACAAAACTTTCGTTCTCATGTGATTTACTCCGTGAAACAGCAAGTATCCTGTGGAAAATAATAAAGTTTTCATTAATATTTCGGTCAAGGATAATAATGCACTGTGACCAATTGTCCTGTGAACAAAAACAAACGAGAAACCATCAAGTGAATGGAGTGGAAATGGAATGGAACACATTTCAAAGATGTATAGATTCTCCAATTGTCTGTTTATTATAAAGGATTCAGATGGGATGTTATGATAAAAGGAAGAATACACAAAACACTAATCGACACATTGATATACCGATCGATACCAAGTATCAATACAAGAAACATTCGATTAATGAAAAGAACAAAAACTTATCGTTTTCGAAAATTTATCGTTATCATTTCCATCATCAAATGGATATGTGTTAACATTCAACGTATACCACCATTTTGTATCCTTAAAAGCTTAGTGGATACAATAATAAAATCCTTTTCGATTCATGAGTTTTTGGAATTGACCAAAAATGTTTGTCCAAGACAATCAGAACGAATTCTGTTAGTGATGTCGGTGTATTATTTTATTAGCAAGTATAATATACCTTTATATCCTCTTCAGTGTTTTGTTATTGCATTAATAGCTGATATTTTGTATGCAGGTATGAGAATATCATGATTGTTAGTAACACTATATCGACTGGAACCGATCCATCTCGGATAACGTTCAAGAAACACCACCACCACCATTACGACATAAATAATTCTGAGCGCATTGAATAAACAAAGCAGGATTCATATCCACTACAAGGATACACAACGATACACAAGGATATGGATTCTTCCAGTTGTTATATGATATATGTGGTTAGCATTTTCCATTTTATCCTTTCAATATTCCATGTCATGAGCAAGGGTTGTATGAAATTCTTGTGGAACAAGTTTTTGGGGACTATCCCACATTTTTGTGGCTTTTGAGTGCATTCAACATGGGGCTGAAACTTATCACAGGAAATTTATGTATGTTCTAACGTTTGCAGAAGGTTCGTAAGTGAGAAGCGAGTCACATAAATCAACTTGGAAGTTTATATTCTAGAGGGAATTTGTATTTTTTCTATCCTTGTTAGATTTGGTTCAGAAACATTTACATAGATGGCTCTGTCTGGAAAGTAGTTGAAGAGAAACCATCAAAAATACTGAAGGGATTCAATCTGAACTCTCAGATGAAGTATAGGGCCTGAGTGTTGTGAGGAATCACTTCTATCAGAAACTTTGTGGGAAAAAAAATATAAATGGGCACCATATTTATCCACTATTCCCCTAGATGGCGCTGTCTGGATTATATTTGAAGGAAAAACGTCCAAAATATAGGAGATATTCCTGTCTCACATTTATGCTACAGAAGTCATTCCTGAATCTCAATCAGAAATTTTATGGAGGACAATTATAAATGGTCGCCATGTTTCACCAACAATCAAAGAGATGGCTCTGTCTCGAATGTATTTGAGGAGAAAACGTCAAAATTACAGAAGGCGGATTCAATTTAAACTCAAAACTGAAATAGGGCCTCAATTCTGTCCTTATGAAGGCCAATTATAAATGGACGCCATGTTTTACGAACATCCACAAAGATGGCGCTGTCTGGATTATATTTGAAGGGAAAACGTAAAAAGTACAGGAGGGATTCGTGTCTCACATTTAAGCTACAGATGTCATTCTTCTATTTCAATCAGAAATTTTATGGAGGACAATTATAAATGCCCGGTTCTGTCCCTGATATTGTGACCGGGTAAATATTAAAAGAACAACAGGGATTCTAGCGTATCACTATTTACCAGTATCATTCTCTACAGTATTTTTCAATTTTAATTAAGAAAACAGAGATTATCATGAATGGCCTAAGCCTAGTTGTAAGAATTCCTAACTCTGTCTCTGAATATATCCTCTCTTAAATCTTCTAGAAGACAATTAAAAACCAGGGCACATGTCTCCATAAAATCCTTGAACAAGTGTTTCACTTTCCTTGAAACATTCATAAATATCTACCAAGGATGTTGTGAAGCTTAGGAATGTGCCTAATAAATCAACAGTCCCTCCATTTTGTATGAGCCAACGTTACATACGTTTTCATTAACTGTTACATAATGAGCACGAATCGCTAAAGCTCAACACGAAAGCAGTCTTTCGTAATAATTCATTTTTGAAAAAGAAAATTTCAAAAACAAAATGTTGGAAAAAACGACTTCATTTATAAACTTTGAAAAAGTTTTCTGTTAAAGTACAGGACTCCATTTTTTAGTCCTTCTTCTTGTCGTTATCCTTTCACGGGATGAGCTTGAAACGAACGTTGTACTGGAATTTATCATTCGACGAAAGTTTGTAGTTTAAAGTTTTGAATCAAAGCGCATTCATTTATAATACTTACGCCGCCAAGGACAAATCTGAAAAGGATTTGATGAAACACTCTTCAAATGAAAGTGCCTGTTGAAAAGGTATGTCCTTCATTATTTTCATTTTGAATTCATAAACAATTTATGCTTTTAAAAGATTGCCTCCCATTGCATTATAACTTCGTAAATTTAATGCGTTACTGGAAGCTTCATAAACGATTTTCATGACTTCAATAAAAAGCTCGCTCGCGTTTAACTTGTTTTATAGCAGCGTAAAATTAAGGACACGCCTGTCATAAGTAGATCATCAATTTGGAAATAAAATAAAAATGAAGGGAACATCAAAACCGTCATTGAACTGAGCACGATTTAATAAAGGAAATTTGGTTTATTTTCTTTGATCATTTTTATAAGATAAAAATGATATATTTTATAACTTCTCAAAATCATCCACTTCGCCGTGACTTTAAAGGATATTCTCTCGTGCTCAAAGGACGTGAACCTCATCATATTTGTTACGTTTAAAGGAATGTTCTCTGTGGAAAAGGAGAAAGATCACACGGCTTGTATCATTCAGATGGATATCATTCACTTATGTCATTTATAAGAAATTCTTTATCCTTAAGGGAACGTTATGTTATATACACGACTCACAATTACACTTTTCTTATCTTGGTAAATATGAACTTGTCTTACTGTACACAGCAATAAATCACTTTCTTGTATCACATTCGTTTTTGTATCTCCATCTGAATGTAGCGTGACGGTGTTACATGGAGCGTGAAAAGGTACAATAATTCAGTCACGATTTGTTGTATAACAAATTGAAAATATTTTGATCATATTATATATAATAAAAGATTATAAACTCGCCACATAGGATTGAGTCAAATATCAATCAGGATCGAATTGTGAATGATATGAAAGACCTACACTTTCTCAAGTTGGAACCACATTCGTTATATGCCAGAAATAATTTTTCCTTCACAGTTAATTTGATTTAATTTCAAATAAACAAAATTTGATTAACTAAAAGTTTAATTTCATTAACTAAAATTGACCAGTGCATGTTCCTTTCACTTGTGAAACCAACAAAACAGGAAATAGTTTTAGAATTCTTGTGTAAATACTGTCGGAATGAAATGTGGATGTTCACAGATGAATCTCGTAATCCTTTTGGGATTGAACCCGAACCGTATGTACTTATATGTATGTCTGTATAAATATCATTTATATATTGTATGCCATATTGTATATATTTTTGTATAAAAAAGGATGAAATATGATAAGCTTTACTCGTTTAAGTGTTAGTGTAAATAAATTTTTGCATGATTTTAAAGTGTTATCCTGTATCTTGATGTGCTTTGTAAATAGCCAAAATTTTATATTGTACAAAAAGATATTTACTCTTAAGTAGAATTAATCTTAATACACAAACAAACAAATTCAAATAAATAAAACAAATTGCTGTCGAAATTTAGTCCTTATGGAATTAAACAAAATTACATTTTTCTCTACACAAACAAACGCAAAAGACACAAACACACAAAAAGGACACACTTTTGGAAAGGACAATCTCAATACCTTTGGGCCTAATTAAATTATTTCCTTAAATTTTCCTTTGATTTTAATTAATTTGTTCTTCTTAAATTTAATTCTCACTATCTTGACTGTCTTGAGTCAAAAGGGATTTTTCTTTCCTTCCAAATTTATTTAGTAATTTTGAATTTTCTCGACTTTCAAAAAACGTAAACTCTTTCAAGTCCTTCATGTTTTTTTCTTCACATTTATTTTATTATATTATAAAGTTTTGATCATCAATGATATATTATTAACACAATTTTTTCTCTTCCAATATCTACAATCCACTGCGGTTATCACAAATGGAATCCATCTTGATGAAAATTTATAAAATAATAAAAACGACATGATGATAATATCTCCAACATGGGAACAATAACGATTCTATAAACTTACACTATCTGTCTTATCTCGTGACACCAGACGATGAACTAGCAATTCAAATTCAACAGGCCGAGGCTAAAGCACCAGAAGACTTGACTGAAGAGGATAAAATGGCATTGCTAGGACGTCCAAAGGCTGGGGACGTTATACGCGCACAATTGCGAATCAAGGAGAGTAAGGAATTTAAGGTAAGGACAAAAGTTTCCATCAAATTTAGGTTAAAACAATTTGTTTTGTGATACCTTGCATGTTTAAACAGAACGTTCTTTGGTTGCTTATACAGAACACATGGGGTTCCATCAAGACCCTGATGGACAGATGGTGCAGTTTGAACTGGTTCATGAAATCAGTATGACGTAACAAGTTCAAATTTGTATGGGAGGACCTGTTCAGGAATGGTTCAAAGATCCAAAAATTGAACCAGTTCAAACGAGTTTAAATGAGTTTTGAATCATGTTGGCACTATCTTCCCAAAAACGGAAAATCAGAATTTAATCAGTTATTCCAAAAATTTTGTGTCTTTTTTTACGAGAAAACCAAGAAAAGTTGAAAATTTCCGGGGCAACTTATAAATTATTCTGAAATGTCTCCTCCGAATACCTTATCACTTCTTCTACTCTTTAACTGGTTTCGATGTACATTCTGGGCTCAAACCACAAAATGAACGTATGAGTTCATGTAGCTGTCAAAATTTTAACTTTATGAGGAATACATTTGTGATTTGTAGGATCAATTCTAAATCAAGTCTGCAAGTAAAAGTTGTAGGATGAATTACCAGCAAAGGATATATCGACAAGACAGACATGCTTTCCAATTGAATTATTATGTAATTTGGACCTTAGGGCAACGAAACAGTAAACACGAACGAATTTGATGAATTCAATCAAATACAAATTCCGTTGCGAACAAATTTCCAACTAATTAGCAGTGGGTTCTGCTGAAAAAAGGGCACCGTCCGAAATAAGGGATACGGAACAGTTTTTTAATTGAAAATAAAGTAAGACAACTTTTGAAGCGGGTTGAGTTGTCTTTGAATTCAAGTAATAACCAAGTAAAATCGTAACTGTTTGTTGTACCAATTATCACTGATCCTTATCACTTGGTGCATGAAAAAGTATACCGGACCCTTTCAGAACTTCCATTTTTCCCATTTTCGGGTTGGTTATAAAAATTTCCTGTGTTTTTCACAACAAAACTGCTCAAATTCCAATCATGGTGAAATCATAATTTCCGCCATTAAAAAGTGTAACAATTTGAAAAAGTTCTTCCCTCCTCATTTGAGGGTGAGATGGTGCCAAGCTTTAATGCCAAATTGCAACCCCAAAATCTGTAAATGTTATTCCCCAAATTCATTGTTCTCTCCCACCCCTTGTTTAAGGGAGAAATGGAGGCTTTTTGTTGAATGTTTTGTTTTTAATTTGCTTTTGTTATTGAACTTTGCAAAAGTTTCAGGCTTTTTCTCCCGGAAGTTTTTCCATAAATTTTTTACGAGAACAATAAACGAAATACAAACGTCTAATGCTTTTTTAATTTTTGTTTTTATTCTGTTTTTTTATTTTGAGTGTTGACAGATAAACTTGGTATTTTATTCCTTGCGGAAAATACATATTTTTGTATAACAATAAAACGTTTATTTTAAATGAGGGAAAACTAAATGAGAAGAGCTTTCCATATTCCGTCATAATTTAATAATAATAATTAACAAAATCATGAATTAATTAAGAGTATTAAAATAATTAAATTTATCACTAATAAAACCAGAGAATTGCAATAAAATTGAAAACATTTATCGTCTGTCAAATTCATAAACTTGAAACTGTTGAAACAAAAATCAAAATGAATTGCAGTTACATACTATATACCTTTAGCGACATCTCTTTATCGTTAGTGTTACTGCAAACTCGTGCACATGAAATATCTTCTTCTTCTTTAATACAAACAATTCTGTTAAGGAAAATTGGAAAATGACTGTTGTGTAATTGGCAAACATGAAATGTTTACTTAAAGTTAAAGAAACTTTCTTAAAGGTATTCTATTCGATATTGAAGAAGATAAGGTTGGAATTGAAGACTCGATGTGAACATAAATTGAACATAAAACCGAATTCTGTCGAACAAAAAGATTGAGTTACGTAGGACACAAACGGCACTTAAGGAAGTTTAACTACAAATCGAGGGTTGGCTTATATCCTTTGGTCAATATCCTGGAATGAATTTGAAGTACAGGAAAGTAAGAAGAAGAATATCTTGAAAAAGTGTTTTGCTTCAAATCACAGCAAGAATGATGTGGAATTAATTGGCAACCCAACGTTTCCCTTAAGTTAATTGGGTTTTCGTGTCCTGTCCATATAGGTTCCAATTTTGTTTTATTTTATTTTATATAACAATGTGCATCACATCCTTGACTCATAATTAATTCCAGTGAACATGAAAAATTCACTAGAAACTCATTGAAACTGATTCGAACGCGACTTGAATTGTTCAATGGAATGTATTCTGAGGTAATCATAGCTATTCCATACAAAACGCAACTTCCGGACGGGCTAATTGCATTTACAAGTCAACGTTTGGAATACAAAAGAGTTTCCCTTTAGACATTGATCGATTTCCAGGACTCTCATTTATCCTTACCATCACACGAACACTAATGGGTTAGACATGACTTCATTTTGTCCGTGACTTCCGAAGGAAGTTCATTGTTATTATGTCATGTGCTCAAGGATAATTTTGCTCATATCACATTCATGATAGTAGCTTGTCTCCACCTTTGTGGGGAGTATTTTATTTTTAAAATATCTTAAAAGGATTTTGCTTATATTATGGTTTGATATTCAAATTCCCAACACGTCCTTTTTTCTTAAAAATATTTTTCCACTCAAAATTCGCGTTATTGACTTCGTAAAAATGGGCAACATGATATTAGGATTTGACGACACAATAATATCGTGTTCCACAACAATGAGTCCTGTTTAAGGATATTTGCAGAGAATTGAGTGAAACTTTAGGTGGATGCTATTTTTACTATCACTATAGAATAGACTCCAGGAGTATACCTTAACCTTACCTGTTAAGGATCTTTCAGGTGTTTCTAAGGACACCACTGCTACTGACTCTAGAATGTCCATTTACCACTGAACTGGAGAGGTCCAGGAATAGACCCCAGGAATATATCTTAGGCCCAACTGGTAAGGATCCCTCAAGTGTTCTTAAAGTCACCACTGCTACTGACTGTAGAATGACGACTGACCATACTGGACGGTAGAATATCAGGAATAGACTCCTGGATTATATGTTAGGCCTACCTGGTAAGGATCTTGCTAGAACCATGAACCAGAGCGTGGACATTTGTTCCTAAGGACACCACTGCTACTTCAAGTCGAAAGATTCCCGTGAATATTTTACATTTTCCTGGAATATTTTCCAATATTTGGAAACGCAAAAATGTATTTCTCCCCGAAAACAAAAGAAAAATTCATTTCCCAATTTAATGCATCTTACATGAGCAAGTAAATATTTTAATATGGCAAAGAAAGAATTTTTCTTTCTTTCAGTTAAAAGAAATAAATTATG
Source organism: Chrysops caecutiens (assembly GCA_963971475.1). Classification (NCBI taxonomy): domain Eukaryota; kingdom Metazoa; phylum Arthropoda; class Insecta; order Diptera; family Tabanidae; genus Chrysops; species Chrysops caecutiens. Next base: position 6,137,430 of record OZ020569.1, on the reverse strand, counting down.
CATGTATTTTGTGAGCCGTTCTATATAATATAACCGTTGCGGGGTAGAATAAGCTTTCGATATATTCGAATTTAAATGTATAAAGTGACTTGAAACTTTAGCGAAAAAATAAAAGAATTAAGGGAATTTTTTCGGAATTGTTCAATAAAATGGCAACCAAAATGGCGGATGTCGAGATTAGATTTGAATTCAGTGGAATGAAATATCCGACATTTTTGTTCCAGGAAATCTTCTAGTTTCGTGGAGAATTTATTGGAAAACAATTATCCAGTATAAGACATTCCGGAGATAAACCAGAGTTTGGTTGTAACCAAAATGGCGAACGCGGAGATGAGATTTAAATTTAGTGGAATGAAAGGTTCAAACTGCGGTTGTTGTTTTTTCCTACAACAAAGTAGAGATGTCGCTGGGGACTTTTCGTGATTCAAGTTTTGTTGAGAAACATATTTCCGTCGAGAAGTAGAGATGTCACTGATGACAGTCTGTGTTTTTATTTCTTATAGCTGTATTCTTTTGGTCACTCCAGTAGAACAGAACTGTCAAATCGCATAAAGTGAAAATTAGCTCTCGATAATAACTGGGTTTAATTTACTCGCATAAATAGTTGAGCTAGAAATATCCAGATGTCGACTACTAACTAGTACTGGCAACTAACCGAACATGGTTTCATTTCATTGCTCCAATCAGCGATTCACAATTTGACAGCTTGTTGCTTCTTAAATATAAAGATGTGCCTATAGATGCCGTTGACGATGGTTTGTCATGTTTTTAGTTTTTTAGATGTTCTGATATTAGATTTGAATGCAGTGAATGTAAAGTTTAAATTGAATGCGTTATTTTTGTTCAAGGAAATAGTCTGTTATTGGAAAAACATTTGTTTTGCTTGTATTGGACATTCACATTTTAACAGGTTGCCATTTGTTCCCGTTGAAAAAGTATAGATGTAGTTGAAGGGAGTTTGTGGTTTTATTTTTTAAATTTTCCAAAGAAATTCCGGTTTTCCATCAGATTTTTCATTAAATTTATGTAAATTGCAGCAATTCAATCAAAAACAAATGTATTATATATTTTACAAAAAATTTAAATTTTCAAGCACTTATTCAACAATGACCGTAATTCAATGTAAAATGTTTTGCAGAAATATCATTTTCAGGGATAAAATTTTCATTTCATGTTGAAATAAAATAAAAGTGCATATGCAGACACTATAGAGAGGGTGGCATTTGCATATTTTGTAGGATAACTAGTTACAGTCATTAAATATGAAAGTGTGTCTGTAATTGAATTTCTTATTTGGAATAATTTTGTGGTTTGATTTCGTTTTGGTATTCCAAAACCATTTGGTTATTATTCACAAAAAATAAAAGACAAACAAAATGTTTATGACTGTTTCAAAACTATAGTTTTAAATTTGTTTAAACAAAACACGAACAAACTTTAATTCAAAACTCTCCAAATGGCAATAAAATCAAACAATACCCAATACACCAGCTTCACTGAATTACTCCACAAAATGGGGGTGTCCTGATAGTCCTTAATCCTGTTAATTCTGTTTCACTTCGGATGCAGATCCCGTGCGACCATAAAATTGGTTTTGTTATTCCCGGGACTATTAGTTTCAACCCTTTACCAACCACCACAGCTTTTTCACAGGATTCTGTTTTATTTATTTTTATTTTTGTTTTTGAGCTGCACCAGTTTTGTGTATAAATCACAATCTTAATTAAAAGGAAGAATTACCCGAATGGCGTCAGGTCAGCAGGGATGGGAATTGGGGTTTAGTCGGCCACATCCAATTGCACAAAGCTCCATGGGGTTTGAAATAAATCATATTATTGCACATTGTGGCTGGTTTAGTGGGGAAAGAGTCAACATTGCTGTTACAATAGCGTCCAGAATCCTTGTGGAGGATAAATCAATTTTATTCCAAACTACAAACCACTTCATGGAATTTCAGTTTCAGATGATTTACAAAACACCGATGAGGTTATTACATCGTTGTAAATGTGTAATTTGCGTTGACTGGGAGTTACTGTTACAACAATTAGAAATGTATTCCAAACCAGAATTCGTCCTTTATATAATTTGCATCCATTACAACTCGCGTGGCGTGAATCAACGAAAAGTTTCACAATTTCGTAATTGAATTTTTATGTTTTTTACAAATTAACGAAATTATTTTATTTACACATTTACATAATTTAAATGACTTTTTTCATAATTTTCCAGATGTAATCGTTAAATTAAATATGCTAATTTTGATGGTTTCACGAAAAATTTTATTCATTTCTTTTTTGGGGAAAATGTTTTCCGTGGCTGACCGTGTTTTTCAAGGATAAAATGATTTTGTCCTTGTTGTTGGAGTTGACTCAATTCCTTCAATTTTATACGTCCACTATGATTATGTTATAAATTAATAAATTTCATCATTTTCTCTTATCCTTGTTTCAAATCTTTAAACGAACAATGATATTCAAGTCATTATTGATGACATAATTTGGAAAATCACATAAAATAAATAAAATTTAATATATATCCTTTTTATCCTTTGCAGAATACTGTTGATAAACTCGTACAGAGAGCAAACGCTTCCCTCCTTATCGGTACGTCTTCCTGGAAAGAGCAATTCTCTGAAGCATTGACTGTGAGTCCTGGTAAGTTGATTGGAAAAATCCTTAAAAAACTTAAAATTTCAATTTCTATAGCATGAAAAAATTAATTTATCAATTGGCTACAAAATCACCCTTCAACTTGTTGAGGGTTTCCTAAAATTCCTCAAAATCTCAAAATGTGCCATGCATGCAACAAGTGGAATCACTCATCAAGCAACCTGGCGAACAATGATGGAATCAACAAGCACTTGGCACCATCAACACGGAGCGATTATTGAGGAAGTTTTTGGCATCCTCCCTCAACTTGATGAATGCCATGAAAACTAACATCGGCCAAAAACTCATTTGTCACGTGGAATAACTCCAACGATAATTGAAAGGATCATCTTCCGTGATTTTCACTCCATTGTCCTTTTTACCTGGAAATATAGATTATTCTTTCTCCTTTTCGTACAAGTCCTTCGCCGTTTATGAAAAGTTTATTTCGCACTTTCACAGTCCTTTAAGTAAAAATAAAGGGTAATCGGGATACTTTTAAGGTAATTGATCCTTCAAACCTCGTTGTAGAGTAATGTCGAAAATGTGTCCTATCAGAATGGTTTACTTTCAATATGTCAACAGAATGTCCTACCAAGACTATAATGTTGTCATCGCCATTATTTGGGCTGTAAAAAGGGTCACAATAATCCAAAAGCAATTAAGGATTAAGTCTTTCACGCTAGGACACCCGGACCTAATTAAAAACTCAATGAAATCGAGAGAAGATTCCTTGATTTATCCTTTTTGTATCTGAAGTGGAAACAGAATAAAATCAATTTATCCAGTCAGGATAACTCATTTAAAATGCTAATCTGATGAAAATGATGTTGGATAAATCGAAGTGTAAGTAATCCTTTCTTTGATGTTGAAGCACATAAGATTTGTCGATCAACATGTCAAAGAAGAAAAGGGAATAAAGGACATTTCGAAGGCATAACTTCAGCTAATAACAAATTCAGTTCATTCTGATCCTTTTTTGTGTGCGGAAGGACGATATTGGATGGTATATACGGAATTAAAGTGTTCCTTAAGGAAAAGAATGACAACTGATTGAATATCATATTCAATGAAGTGGAACTGATATAGGAATAACGAAGACATAATCAATCATTTGGAGATGAAAAAAATTTTTACACGACAAAGGAAAAAGGATACTTCTTAAGCCCGTTTCCAATATAAGAATTTTCTACTTTGATTGTTGATAAATCTCATTATTCCTTGTGAAGCCAATATGATGATGCTGAAATCATCGGGTTATTAAATTTGTAACACTATTATTTTCAATTTGAATTTCATGAATTTTTGTTGAATATTATACGAAAATTTCTCGTGTGATGAACAAAGTCAAAATTGATTTCCAAAAACTTGCACAGAAAAAATGACGACAAATCATCATTGCAAAGAGACATGCAAGGGAATTTGTGAAGCTCATGTCTCCATACAGAAAACGTGCAGTTGAATTTCCCCTTGCAAGAGTACCACGAGTAACGAGGAGGGAGTTTGTAAAATTCATTTTTCCATACAAAAAACGTGCAGTTCGTTTATCTGTCAAAATATGGTGGACGAAATTGTTGTCTGCACTTACAAATTCCTGATTCTCTGAAATCCAAAATAAATTTGTTATAGAGTTTAGCTTGCGAGAACAGGAGGCTTTTGGTATTTTCAAATTTGTTAATTTCCATTTAAATTAAACAAAGAATTTACAAAATTTTATCAATTATTCATTGCTTGAATTCAAATACGAGGCACAAGGGCGTGAAAGAGGATCCTCCCAAACACAAAACTTTGAAATTTTTCTTAATTAAAAAAGCAAATTTCTTGTGTACTTTTTGTAGATTTTGGTTTTGTAAATCAACATTCCACAAAAGTTTAATTGAAAACTTGGTAAAAGCTTAACGTTCATGTTCTTTTTATTTACGGTCTTGCATAAATTCAAGAAAATCTTGTACATATGAAAAATATTTTTCATTTACTTTATTAAATATTCATTTATTTGGACTTTTTTGATTTTAATTTATTTATTTATTTTTATTCTCAGGTGATGATGGAGATGATAATGAAGATGGCGAAGAGCCAAGGCCAAGTTGTGGAGATTATATTATGCATTTTCTTACATTATTCTGGAAACTTTTGTTTGCATTCATCCCACCGACAGGTAAGTGTTAGTTATTACTTATAAATTATTTATTTTTATTCTACTGTTATTTCTTGATGTATTCAAAGCCCTAAAGACTTAAAAAGTTAAGTTCACCTGGTTTTGATTCTCACTTCAACGCCATACGGATAAAACTTCACAAACTTGAAAGTTCAAAACAGAGCTATTCTTATATTTTGGAAGAAGAAATAGAAAAATTCTAGTAAATTTCCATAAAAAATGTCCACGGTCCAGTTTGTTAACAGTATGCTAACAAAGGCTCATAAATGGCTTTGAATATAGTGGAGACATCTTTCTTTCAAATTAGTGGCTGTACAAATTTGTTCTAGTTCATTTTTAAATGACTGCTTCCCTCCTCTTCCAAAACCTGTTTAGTGAATGTTCTGTCAAACCAACTTCTTGTCATTATTATCTTTTAATCAAATTCAAAAGATTAAAAAACTTGAAACGTCAACAGTTCACTATGGATTTCTCCATTATTTTTGTCTACACATAAATATATAAATTAAAAGGAAATTTTCCAAACCGAATTGCGAATGAGATAGGCGTACACAATTTAAATTAAAGCATTAAATCAAAATGAAAATATAAACATGAACCAATAACTTTCAACATTAACACACTAATCATTGTCTAGTCCTGCATAACTGCAACAAAGATGGTTATATTACATATTCAAATGTTCTCTCCTGTGTTTCCATATAATTCCTCTGTTTACAAGCGTTGCATTCTACACGCGAATTGTGTATGTCAAATCAAACAGAATGACAATTATTCATAAAATTAATCACTATTCTGGTCAGTCGTGTTTGTGATAACACGCAATTATCAAAATAAATTAGTTATAATAATTATTATGGATTGTAATTGTCTCTTAGCTAATAGCATTTACTTGTCATAGTTAAATATTAGGTACACAGATACTGTCTGAGCAATGCTAAGAAACTCATGAAACTAAATTTAATATCTTCTTTGTCCTTCGCGCTTTCATTGTCCTTGCATTTCTAATAAACTTACAATATTTGAAAATATTTTTATCGTAAGTCCCGTGCTCAATAACCATTAAGAAATAAATACTTTAACAATGAAAATGGTTTTAAAATTAGATTTAACACTTTACATATCATCTAATCAATCGGTATTGAAATCATCGCAAGCACTTCACTTGTTTGTGCTTGAAACATTGAATAAACATGAAACATTTGAGGGGTTTAGAAGATTCCATCCATTTTCAAACATTCAACTTTCGACAAATATTGAATTGAAAGTAAATGAATCCCATGAAAATCTTTTAATTAAACACTAACAAACCGAAAAACCTACAGAAACTCGAACCCACTGAAATGTTTAAACACAGAAACGCTTGCAGCCCATATTTTCCCAACTTTAAGTTCATCAAAATTTGCAAAACGCTTAAGTTTACAAGTTTCAAATATTTGTAACCTTAACACGATAAGGGTTACAGTTGGAATGATGTTAAACCGGAAGATAATAATTGCAAAAAGTTTTTCCAGCTATCATTGGAATTAAATTCTTCGAGTTGGGGGAAAAACTTTGTCCGCAGCAAGTTTTCTCTTGACATAAATATTATCCAAATAACAGCATCAATATCAGGAAAACTTGTTACGGAACAAACTTAAGGAATAAGGGAAGCCATCTTAAAGTGGAACTTAAATAAAAGTTTCAATTTCCAAGATATTAACAGTATTAACAAGTGAAGAAAATTGAGTGAAGTGATTGATCTGGGAAACTCAAGAATTTTTCTTATAACTTCAACTTTATCACCATCATCAGTACAAGTGCTGGGCGTTTCTGTGTTATACCTACGATTAATATCCTCTGATAAGTAGGAGATGTAAAATTTTTTCTCAACAACACCTTTTCCATGATAAATAAAAGGAAGGTCCTTTATGAGGTGGTAACTGGTACAAAGGAGACACGTGCTGGATAAGAGAGCAAGTCTTGAATCAAATTTATTAACATCTAAATAGTCTACGAAGGACCTTATCTCCACCTTTTCCTTAACATAATTTCATCTTGAAAGCTTTCCTGGATTCAAAGAAATAAGCTTGGCAATTTGCTGCAATGAAAGAAACCGTCTGTTTTTTCATCCTTAAAATGAACGAGGAAACGTTGGACAAGGAAGAAGCAGCAGAAGAAAAGTTGAAGAGCTCAAGAGCCTTTGCTAAATGCTGCTCCTTAGCGCTATTAATAATTTACCCATATTTTCTAGTATTAAGGACAATTTATTTGTACAGCAGCAGTTGTAGTAGTTATAATAGGAAACTAAAAGAGAGAAGGTTGATAAATTTTTATTATTTTCTACAATTGTCCTGTGCAAATCTACAGATGCTTCTTGCCAGGATATGAAAAATATTTTTATGCACTTAAAGTACTTTAAGATTTCAGGAAGTAAATTTCTTGTTATTTTTTTGCGAAAGAACGAAAAACAAAACCGGAAACAAAAAGGATCCTTTTCAACTCTACAAAGAGTTTTATTCTTATGCAGTTAAACAATTTGCCAGGAATCGTTTCTGTCCTTAGAAAAAAAAGGTCATACAGTGAAATAAGGTTAACATTTGAAGTACAGCATCCAACAGAATGCAAGTTAGTGTCCCTGAAAAGGTACACTAGGAATGATGTGAAGTCCTTTATTATATGGTGCATTGAAGAAAACCTATTATTTACCAGGAATAAGTGAAAAGCATCTACAGATGCCTCGCACACGAAATAAATGATGCCGGAAGGGCTTTTGTCTAACTCAAACTGGTATCCTGTTTTTCTCCTTTCCGTCCTTTGCCACTTCCGTTAGCAGTCATCCTCTCTTAAATACTGTGACTGTGTGACGCCATTTTTAAGCTGTTTTAAGTCTTCAGGTTAATAGTCATACTTGATACATAATTTATTATTAAATCGAGGTGAAATATCTTCACTCTTTTCAAGTGTCCTGAAGCTATTTGTCTGTCGTCTGCTGTTTTGAAACAAGAATACTTTCAATGTGTAATCAAGAAAAATCAATAGCGAATAGTCTGGTGATATTTAATTCAATGTCAAAGTTCGCTACAGAGATTAGGATTATTTTCTTTTGTAAATATATTTAACGAAATCTGAATGGAATGAGGAGAATCCTTAATGTCTCCAAAATACCACCTTGTATTCAGTTCACGTTCAGGTGCTGAAGATATTACGATGTCTAAAATACGATGATAGCATAAAAGGCTTTGAAAATCCTTTCTACATGTCCTTGTAACAAACACAATTTTGCTTACTTCCGATTGTGTTATACACACTTTGTGTTGATATATTCATCCCAAGGTGCAGTTCCTTTTAGACTCAAAGAAAATTTCCTTACATGCAAATAGAGTCCTTTCTCGTCAAGGATGAAGTTATCCCACTATTCCTCTGCATATCTTTGAATAGTTGCACTTTACCAGAAATCGATTCCTCAGTGAATTCTCAATTTATCCCTGGATAAAGTACAGACAAAGTTGGAACTTTCTTCATAATCCCTTGCGAGGGCAAACCTCCTTCTGAAGGATACTCCCATGATAGGAAATTCTAAGTTCACGCCTGCAATAAGTTATTCAAACTCTTCGACGTCTTATAAAGATAAGCTTGAAGCAAGAGAAGAAAATGTCCTTTTCCTACGTTACTGATGCATTTCTAATGATATATCTTTTATCAATTTGATATGATTACTACTAATAATTTATTTAATTACAGATATATCTGGAGGATATTTATGTTTTGTCGTTTCAATATTCTGCATTGGATTAGTTACAGCAGTTATTGGAGATGTAGCATCACATTTTGGTTGTACATTAGGTATAAGAGACTCAGTAACTGCCATTGTATTTGTTGCCCTTGGCACAAGTATACCAGGTAAGGAAAAACGACATTTTTATTTTCTAAGAATATATATATTTCATTGGTTTATGTAACACTATAGTCAATCAAATACATTAAACATACAAATTTAATATCTCTTCATATCCTTATTTGCATTATTATCTATATTATTAATGGAAATATGCTTACATTTTGTCCAAAGCAACAATCCCAAACGAATGGGAATTATATTTGAAAATACCACTTTAAAACTTTCCACATTTACAAAGCCATTAACTGGAACAGATAACAATATCCATAAAAATGCATTTTATTGCATATAAAAACGTTTAAAGCTTCTATAGTGTAACATAAAATGTTCTTATAAAGCACTTACCACGAATTGGTCCCTACAACAAAACCAACTACCCATAAAAATTTGAGTATGTAATAATGCATTCTGTAACATTACATTACATTGAGTTACATGAATATTCTTTACATGACATCTATTTGATGTTCACTAGATGTTAGACTGATTCGATGTGAAAGTATCCCGAAACTATTTAATTTATCCAAGCTACTAAAATCAACCTTGCGTGTCCTGTAAAAAGGAATATACTAAGACTAGTTTCACCTGAATCTACTTTTAAAACGAAATTATAATCTAGTGGAAATAAGAAGTTCTATTACACAAAAACATGACATTTACGTAGAACAGCGTTAAATAAAATTTCTCATAGTTGAGCCAATATCACAAGGACTTTCTTCATGTTACATACATATCTCAGTTAATTGCAAAAAGTATTTAATTAAAACTTGTCTGTCATAAAATTTAAAAGGCTCCTTCACTTGCACGTGCTTCAAGTTCCAAGGGATATACTCCATCTTGTAAGGAATCGTTAAATGAACACCGAGTTTTCATTAAAATCCTTAAGAATTGTTCTTTCATTAAAGACTTTATGCAACTTTGTTAGTGCATTTCTAATTAAAACTTTGTTATACTTTAATGTATGTAATTTGTTTGTAATTTAATGTTTTAAAACAATCAAATTAATTCAAGAACAAAGTCAAACAATTTCAAAAACTTTCAATTCAACTCAATTTTGTTGAATGAATCTTTATTTATTGAAGATTCATTTGCGATCAATCAATTTTTAAAATATTAAATGTTTGTTATATTACTTTCGGTTATCAAAACTAATTGGAAAATTTGTTAAATCTATATCTATATCCTTAATCATGATAAAATTTTATTAAAATGAATTACAAAAGTCATTAGAAGTTGCATTGAATAACAACTTTGAAAATTCAATTTTAGATACTTTCGCCAGTAAAGTAGCTGCTATTCAGGATAAGTACGCTGATGCTAGTGTAGGTAATGTAACTGGAAGTAATGCGGTTAATGTATTCCTTGGAATTGGTGTAGCGTGGACAATTGCTGCTATATACCATGAAATACAAGGAAATAAATTTGAGGTTGAACCTGGAAAGTAAGATAATAAAATAAATATGAAATTTATTAAATTAATAAATTCATTTTTCAATTTCAGTTTGGCATTTTCCGTCACACTATTTTGTTCAGAAGCTGTGGTAGCTATACTTATTTTACTTTTACGCCGAAGTAAAGCAGTTGGCGGAGAATTAGGTGGACCAGTTACAATTAAATATATCAGCGGATCATTGCTTATTGGGCTTTGGTTCATTTACTTGATAATGAGCACTTTAGAAGCCTATGATGTTATAGAAGGATTTTAAATTATTTAATTTTAATTGGTAATTTAATTATATATATAATGAACAAAAGAACAAATAGTTATTGATAGTTATTTTAATAGATAAAAAATTCAAATTGAAATAATGCAGTTACTTAAAATGATAATTTAAAAGAAAAAATTTTTATATAACAAAGTAATGTGAAATAGAATTTATGAACTGAAACGAATAGTTGTATTTTGAAACAAGAAAACGGTTCAATTTCATGTGTTTTTATGTTTATTAATTAATATTAGTTTGTTTTATTATATTATAGTAACATGTACTTTCGTTCAATTGTTCCCTTTACATTAATTATGACCGAATAATGGAAAAAGTCATTTTAGTTTTAAGACAAACGAGATTATTAATTAAAATTATTTCATTTATTAGATTGTATTTAAAATATTTAAAATGAAATTATTTTTCAAATTCAATTCTATACATTGTAAATAATCATAAGTTTAATATGTAACATAAGACATATAAAAGAAAAAGTGTTATTTGTATTTGTAAGAAAGCGTTTATTTAAAAGTAAAATTATATAATATAAACAAAACAAAAAACAAAACGATATAAAAACATTAACCATTTATAGAATTATTCCTATGAACAGAAATAAATCGCGTGTGCTTGTTTTTCATCCTCGTCCTCGATTTATTGTTTTGAATCCTTTTTGTATAGTTGTATAAGAATTGTAATTTAAAAACAACTTATGGCGCTATATATTAATTATTATTAATAACTTAATGAACAAAAAAGTAATGGCAAAGCAAAAAAACAAAACAATTTTAATGTTAAGTATTTAATAAATTGAAATACTTATTGAAAAAATCAACTAAAATTCAAAGTTATAGTACGTTGAAACAAACGAACAATACAATTACAAAGTCTTCTTACTATTAATTGTTGATTATTGTTCACTTATTTTAATAATTTATATATAATTCTTGAATAAATTGTAAATTATATCGATCGATCGTTTAATAGAGCTTCCAATTAATTAAAGAAAACAAACAAAATACGTTATTATTATGGAAATTAATATATATATATATATTTATGAAAGCAAAAACTTTTCATCATCAAAAGCTGATCAAATTCAGTTATATTATATCCGTAATTAAATTAAATCTATTCCTTAGTTTTTAATAATTCGATTGAATGAAATACGCGAATTTAAGAAAAATGACAATTAATTTTTATTTGGTTTCATTTGTTTGCGATGTTTACGCGAAATTCGACTTATAAAACTCATTATGAACAAAATCCTAATCTTATATACTTCCCAGTTAATAAAAAACAATTTCTTAATGTATATGTATCAATGAAGAAGTAAAACAAAACAAAATGGAAAATAAATGATTGTTAATTTTAAAATTATTGTGTATTTTTTGAATGGAATTTTTGATTCATGAAGGATATGGTGATCGAGTTACGTTTATTAGACTCTGAGGTTCAAGAAATTCATGTTTTCTTATTATGATTACGTTCAAATTTCTCCAAAAATACATAAATATATAGCTCAGAACTTAATGGATTTTATTTATTTGCTAATGTGATTCAATGAAGATAAAAATTCTAGTTTCTGGTGGATTTATATCATTTTGTATTTATACAAAATTATTCATCATTAGAGTATATACTTTGTGGTATATATTCATCAAAAATCCTGAGTTTACACTTTCTTTTTTGCAATGATACGTACTCTTTTTTAAGGATATAGACTTCAGTAGTATACTTCTTTATGTTCTGTCCCAGCGTGAAATTTCTAAAATTTCTCCCCAGGATGTAACAATTGTCAAACAAAACAAGTCAAATGTTTCAATGGGTTTGCAACAATTGTAGTTTATTCAAGTTTATTATTGCAAACGGAGTTTTTAATTAAATATTTTGAATAATTTTAATTGAACCAACATAGTTTCTTAGTATCAAATTCAATTTTATCATAAAATTAAAGATAGAAACATAAATTTCAATAGGTGTATTTGTATATATTATTACGTTTATAACTATTCCAATTATTTAAAGGATGTGTTAAATAATTTCACTTTCAAGTGAATGGTTTAATTTCAGATAAAGAACATAAAATAACTTGTTATAAATCTGTTACCATATATGAATTACGCGAAAGGTGGCGAAAGGATTGTCCGTGGCGAAAGACAATCCTATCAAAATGAGAAATTGGCATGTTTATCAACTCAACAGTGTTGAAACTTACAAAGAAACATTAATACTGGATTTACATTAGATTACAAAATTTCAAACATATATTATTAATATATTGATTTAAAATGGAAAAATTGCTATTTATTTCAAAATTAACGTCGTTTTAAATATTCATTATTATTTTTGAGTTACAAGAACATTTATTTAACTAATCAAAGAACTAGTATGTGAGGCATATTTCATATATGAAAATTATTATTATATTTATATATGAAATATATATTGTTGTAGAGGGATTGTTTTATATTGAATTTCTTAAATTAACATAAGTTAACAAGAAATATATCAATATATAATTATTCAAAATTGTTCATTTATTAGAATTGTAATCATTGCTAACTTCATACGCTTTTATAGCATCCATACCTTTTTAATATAATAGAATAATATAGTTGTTGAAGAAACTTTCGATGGAATTTTGACTATATTACATGATAAATGATCAAAATGAATCAATAATGAATAAATTTCAATGAAATTTCAATAAAAATCGCACGTTATTATCGCAAATAACAACATACAAACCATAAAATAACTCATATATGGCACTACAAAACTGCTATGCAAGCGACACATCGCATGTAGTCGCCATGTTTTTTTATGTACAAGTTTCATTTTAAAAAATAATGACGCATGCGTTGGATTACTTGCCAAAAATCTGGAAGAAGACGAAAACCGGGGCGTTTTTGTTATAAAATATACGGCGTTAAAATTTCATTAAATTACAGATAAATAACATAAAATAATATATTTATAATTAAATAGTGTTGTGTGTTGTTAATTGTGTGTAAATAATAAAATACAAAATTCAACGATAGCCATAATATTAACATAGTAAAGGAAAAGTTAGTTCAAAAATGGAAAAGAAGGAACAATTGTTACTTATTGATCCACCAAATGAGCTGAAGTTTCGTGGTACGTAGAAATGGAGGAAAATCCTTAAAAAGATAGTAAATTGTGAAATTTTCAATTGATCAAATTGATTGAAGCGTGGTAAATTAACGAGTTTTATATGAAATTTAATCAAAATTCATTATGATTTTTCTCTCTCTGAATTATGGAAAATGTCATCGTAGTTTTATGTACAGCAAGGATTTTCATCGGTCGGTTGTCCAACAACTACACGATCTCGTGTGAATGTGAAGAAGACTATGACGACGACTACGACGTGGTTGTATAGTTGGATGATGATATGATGGTTGTGTTGTTGACGATACAGGAATATGTAGAGAAATTGTAGTAGGAAATGTTGCATATATTTTTTCATATAATTTAAAAGACACCTTCGAGATATTGGAGTGAAAAGGTGCGAAATTCATAAGATGATTAAAGAAACCTGTAAAGGTGATAGTTGTAATTACTCATTTGCAACCCTTTACCTACATAAAAATCATCATGTTTTCATAATTTTACATTCAAAATTATATTATCACATGTAATAGCTGCAAAGTCTGGGTTGCTTATGTGTATCTGCAATCAACAATATTTATAAAATTTTCTAAAAAAAGTTCTATTTCTGTGCAGACTTCTTGTGTCACATTCTGTTCAAAAATGAATTTTTCGTTTGTTCAAGACGGAAGAGATTCTTTACGAAAATATTTTCCTACACTCATACAACATGAACATAATGGTTACAATCATTTACTAGATGAAATGAAAGGGGTTGCATAAATACCAGAACCAGGAAGAAAATATAAATATAAATTCAACCCTGAAAAATTCTAGGGTATTTTCTGAATATGGAGTGAAATTGAACATTTCGTAGGTTTTATTTAGAATGTGACAAAATTTCTTATTTTTAAAAATTTCAATTTCCACTTCCGTACAAACAGCTGCTTCCGTTTGTATCAAGGCCGGCATGGCATACGGAAAAATCGAAGTGTGTCTGTGAAAATTGTTGTTTTTGTGAATTGATTTTCCTTCAATTAGAGAAAATTAATTTTAATTAATGGTAAAAGTAGAAATTTCATTTCGTTACACGTCATTACACAAAACTCAATTCACATTGAATCAAATTCACGTGATTCATGCATGCAATTTTGTATTCATCAAATCGTTTATCTAATTTTATATATCTCTTTGATTTCAATATTATTTTCGTGTTATTTTGTAATAAGACGTGGAAATTACTTACTTCCTGGCCAGTTTGGCGCCAAAATCGCAGATCAAAAATCACATAAATCGGCGTCAGGCTCCGTGATGTCTGTAAATGATACTCATTCAGTGACGAGCGTAATTCAATGCAAATTCAGGCGCATAATTAATGAGGCCTTAACATAGAATCCATCTGGATTCATTTCAGTATCTTAAATCTATAGCGAAACATCTGGCCCATTAAATTCAAACCTCATTAGAGACGAGATTATCTTTCAAATTTTAACAATGACCAACATTGTAATCCGTAAACCAGGAATACATATATCACATGGCAAACTTCTACCAAAGGATAGTGAGTGTCCCTTTTGAAAATTTCTAGGTTTTTGTATTAAATCTTTTTGAAAATTTTAGGTTCTTCCAGAAAATAGGGATTACATCTCATAATAAATCCGGAAGGATATTCAGAATTATGCACATTTGACCTTTAAATTTGCAAACGTTACGTGCCTCTCGTCATTCTTATCAATCATTCAGAATTGATTAGTAGATATGGAAAAAGAAACACAAATTGGAAAAGGAAAAGTTTTCTGTTTCTTCTAAAATGAAAACCGAAGTTATGAAATACAATATTCCGTGGTTGGCGTAATATTTATATAGACTTCATAAACTTTCCTCTTATGTCTATTTAGTCAGTCACACCTTGTTTGATTCTACATTGAGTTATATCGTATTGTGCCCACAACATCTCATTGTTGATAAGAATTTATTTTCTTCTTTGTATGTATGAGGTTTAATTAGCTTAACGACTAACGTAATCGATTTTCTTTGTAAACACACTTATAAAAGATGTTTTCCTGTAGTAATAATTGCCATAGCACGAACAAACTTTAATAATTTCAATTGCTTGATTCGCTGAAAGGGTAAAGTGCTTCTCACATCAAATAGAAAAGATTTCTCATTAACTGAAACTTTGCAATTGAAAGTATTTTATTTCTGATTGTGATTACTTGCTAATTACAAATCAGTCAAAGTTGATCTGTTCTCAGGAAAAATCCACAGAGTAAATACATGAAAATCATTACCATATTTTATGAATTGATCAAACACTTTCATTTTCATATTCCTGATTTGATTATTAAAGCAAAACCCTCACTTCAAATTACATGATATTGCCGTTTCCAGCAATGCGGGTGTTAAACCGAAATTAAAATCAATTAAATTTGTTTCTAGGAATTTTTGACGTAATTACTACTGCATTTTGTGTTTTGCTCAAAACTTATATCTTGTTTTAAAGAATTTGTGAATTTTCATTCAAAATATAAAATTGATTTGCAGTACACTGATAAGATAACCGAAGATTATCACTCATTTGTAAGAAACATTGGAGCTGTTGTCATGTTCCTCATAAAAAGTGCAAGTACTAATTAAATCTTAAACAATAAAAATTACTGGTAAATTAGAACTTATAAATTTCTACACAATTCCTAACACATGACACCAGTCTCTGTGGATTATACCTGCACGTTAATTTCAAACAAAGATTTTTGTGAATAATTAAAACATTCATCTAAAATACACGCAAAATTTTAATCAACTTTCTAAATTTTTTACCCAGCCTACATTTCAAGTTTTTAAAGTTAAGAAGAGATAATTAAATGTGAATTTGGGATTAATCAAGTTTTGAACACACCTGGAACGTTATTCACAAAATGCAATTTTCTTACAGCATGGTTGGATGAAAAGGTTCTAACAGGGATCAGCTTGAATTAACTATGGAACTCATTTCTTTTATTTGTCCCTGGGTAAAGTTACAAACCTAATTAATCTTCTTAATAAATGAGTTTCGAACAATCTTTAAGTATTTAATGTCTTTTATTATAAAATTCAAATTTAATTGTAATGTTATAGAAAAATGAAATCGATTTCCAAGTGGAACATATGTGGTTTATTTCTAACATTACACGTGCAACCATACAAAAACCCTAATGGAGGTGTTGCTCCTCTACGAGTATGTACTAATAGAATTCTATACGAAAGTGCAAATTTTGTGTAGAGAATCGACCTAGTTTTTGAAACAAGTGTAAATTTAGTTTTAGAATAGCAACAATAATTGTATGGAGGACTATGTTTCTTTTATAGATTTTTACAACATATAATCAACCTAGAAACACTTTGTTTTCATTGAAAATTCTTAAGGTAATATACAAATATAAAATATTCTTGTGTTGGTTTACAGTATATAAAATGCGTTGCTAAAAAATCCTTGTTTGTCCCTAGGGAAAAAAGAATCTATTATGCAGGCAATTTCATTGACTCATTGAGAATTCCAAGTTTTCCAAGTCTATGCTTTATGAATAATACAACCCAACTGTTGGCTATTAAATCCCACTCAAGAACTTTTGTATAAACTTTAGTCTACAGTGAATGCAATTGCCCAGAACCCCAAACTATACGAAGGTGTTAGAATAGTTAATGTATATGAGCAATATACAGCGTTGGAGGTTTAATCCTTTGTATAACACAACCTTCCTTAATTTCTGAAAAAGAAATTCACGACCCTCAATTTTTCATGTTGGGTGTTTAAGATATCGATTTGACACACTTTTGTTCTTACTGGCTCCGGGTAGACTTACTGCCTCAATGCACTACACGTTTTCCATGATGACCTAATAACATTTTACAGTCATTTTGCTGTTTTCTTGTTGCCTGTACGAAATCAATCATGAATACGTGACACTTTGGCGACATGTGTCAACATCACATCAACATTACATTATCTTCCCAAATTACTTCCCCTGGTTTCTTGTTTTATTTAAAGATTTTTCTTAAAATTAAATACAAGAGTGTCCTCTTCAGGATACATTTTCCGAATGAAAACTTGCTGTATAAATTCACTTATCTTAAATTACTGGAAAATATAATGGATTGTTTACATCACAAGTAGTACTTCATTCACTCTCAATCATTCAATTACAATGAAACTTTTAGTCAAGTATCATTCAAAAGATAACTGATACTAAAATGAAGGCACATGTATGATTCAAAAGAAAATTCATATTATAAGACTTCGTTATCCTGATGTTCCTGCGTTTATAATTAATACTCGGTGAATATTCATGTAATACTTTAGGGGTAAAGTAAACTAAAATCGTTATTATGCACTCAATTTGAATTGAAGCCTATACAAGAGATACAAGCCGATAATTAAATTTGAAGACACAAGCCTTGTTGATCCTTCTTACACCTCAGGGCATAGGATAACATAAATCTTGTGCTAGAGTGGAGGTTCATACTTTTGTTGAAATTATCTTCAATTTTCTTTTCGCAATCTTCCTCGAATCTAGGTTATTTGAATGGTGGAATGCTTTTATCATTATGAAATTATAATGATTCTTATACTTCATTGACCATATTCACGAGATTTAATATAAAGATTGATGAAACTAATATTTCCTTGTTATGTTTTTCATTTGTACTTCATATCATAATGGAATATATAACCTAAAACTTTGAATCCATTAAAGAAAAACCAAATGTCAAATGTATAAATTGACAACTTAATACTTTTCAGAAATGATATTGGAATAAATTCTGACACTATTGATTTATAATTACAAATGTTGAAATTTTGAACAAAACTTTTGGCAAGAAACAACAGAAGAAGATATAATTGGATTATACTATGTATTATGAAAATGACAATTCTCTCCGTATACGGCTTCAAATTTGAAGAAAGTTATTTGGTTATTATGAGTTATTTCAGTTGCTATTGAAAGGATGACCTGAAGATTTGATAATTTTATATTAAAATGCAATAATTCACTAATATTTAACCTCATTTCCTTAGGTCCATATACAAAACCGATAATAACGGAGTTGAAATTGACCAATCCAACAAACGAAATAATACTGTTTAAAATAAAAACAACGGCCCCTAGAAAATATTGTGTTCGTCCAAATTTTGGCTCATTGGAACCACATTCAACTATCAAGATCACAAGTAAGTCACATCAAGTATGATAAGTAATAATAATAAATTTAATAATATTCATTTGATTTCAGTTTGTCTGCAATCATTTCTATTTGATTTAAATGAAAGGAATAAACACAAGTTTATGGTTCAAAGTTTGGTTGTTCCAGAACATACCACTGACATTGAAAAATTAGTAAATTCATGTCGAATATAATTAAATTGAATAATTACATTAATTTTCACAATGTTTTAGTGGAGGGAGGTTGAACCAGATCAATTAATGGATTCAAAATTACGATGTGTGTTTGAGTTACCTGTGGATAGTAATGCACCGAAGGCAACAACTGGATTTGAGAATGGTACGTAAAGAACTTCTTATATTAAAATTTATGATTTCAAGACATGTGACATCGTTTTAGCTCCAAGCGAAGCAACAGCAGAGGAATCTAGTGTCAAACCTGAAGAAGGTGGTGAGAAGGTAAATGTTTTTATAATTTCAATATTAAATTTTAAATAATTTATTTTAACTTTTATTTAGACTACTGAAGTCACACAAACTCAATATGAACGAGTAGTAACGACATTACAACAACTCCAGGTTGAAGAAAGTCAATTGAGACAGGAAAATATGCGTTTGAAGGTGAGATAATTTAATATTAATATATTGTAATAAATAATATCTGTTAAATGTTATTTACATTTTCTAGGAAGAACTAATTCGACTAAAAACTGAACTTTGTTCTGAGAAAGATAAAACAATGAATCAACCAAATAAATATTCGCCGCCTCAACTAGGCCAACAGCCAATTCAAGTTGTTTATATAATACTTGCATTTTCAATGGTTATAGTTGGTCTGGTCTTGGGAAAATTATTGCTCTGAATCAATAAAAACAAGATTATCGACAGAAGAACGTTAAATGTTGTTTTGCATATGTAAGTAAATAAACAAAAAAGAAAAAAAAAATACAAAAATTCATGTAAAGAGCAAAATGAAAATGAAATTATTATAAAAATCTCATAACACACTTTCGTCGAGATAATAAAGAACTAAATAAAAACTGAAAAAGAAAATAACTTGATAAAAATGCAAAAAGGATGAACTGATAAGGAGCGGTAAACTAGAAATGAAAAACTTGAAAAATATGTAAACTGAAATATTTATGCGAACAACTAAAAGGGAAAATAAATATATACATTATATAAATGCGATCATCCAAAAAATCTTTAAAAGAAATTTTCATTGATTAAATGTGTTTTGAGAGAAAACTGATAAAGAACATATATAACTAAGGTGTGCGACAGAGGATGGGTTTACTGCATCGTTTCAAAAACAAAAATACACTTTTCCATTGATTATTTTCGTTAAACTTTTCAACTCCTTTAAGGTTTATATATTTTGGTTAATATCGTTCACATATATTTTCTTTGGCAATCACATAAAATTGTTTTATATTTGTAATCGTATTTGTTCATTATTGTTTTCTTCTTTCATCTCTTGGTAAACTTATATGATTTTATTGTTAGGGAGATAAATAAACGTGTAGACTGTGTGGGGAGAAAAGCAAAACTTACAAGAAATCTAAATCGAAATGTGTATTTATTTTTTAATCGAAGAAATTCAAATAAAAAAATATTAAAATATAATGATTTGTCTTATTGTTATACTTTCACCAGACTGCTTAAATATATGATATTAAGAAAACGAAGAAACTGGAAAACTATTTTCAATTACATTTCTGATTAAAAATGATGAATATATATCACCTTTAAAAATGTAAACACAACGCGTTTGAGTGAACAATTCACATAATATAAATTTGTTATTTCATATAATGAAACCTACAGAAGTAATTTTGTTTTTTTCAAAGATTTCTATTAAAATGTTTTCCGTGAGACAGAATCTAAGTGATAAACAAAAATATTTGTAAAGTTGTTTAACAGTTTCCAATAATATTAATTGCAAGCTAAATGCTGCACATGTAATTATATATGAATAAAAATTTACTTTAATTTATATTGTAGATTATGATTAGAGCGAAAATGCATCCATGCGACTAGAGAAAATAAATGTGTACCTACTAGCATCTATCGAATCTAATAAAAGCTCGCATAAAGAAACTTGTATCTGGATATTCAGTTGATTGTTTGTGTTTTGTATATTCCAACTTTGCAAATCTTCGAACTCACGAAACAGAAAGAAATTGTCTATTACCAAACTTATTTGAATATAAATGAAATTATTATATAAACTGGGAAAACTAAACTCTATAAAGGAAAAAGCCTATAAAATAAAATATTAATTCGTAAGAAGAGTGTATATTTTGTACACTTTTTCCGCTTCGATTAGCTACTAGACAATATTATGATGATAAAAACAAACTCTATTAATTTGTATATGTTGTAATTTAAAATACATCGTTATACCATTAAGATCATGGGTTATTCATTCAAAAACAAACTATAAAGCTTGGCTTGCATTTCAGAGAGAATAATTCTTCACTGCTTTGTTTCCAAACTAAGAACTTATTCTCTCTATGAATTTTTCGTTAATCTATTTTCAGGTATTACTGAAAGAATATAATTAATAAAGAAACATAATATTTTTAACAAAAAAATCTGAGTTTTAAATGCGTGTGATTGCCTTTATATTTTTCATTTCAAAAATTTCTTGTTTTAGTTTATTAAATTGGATTTTATTGCACCAAACCAAAATAATTATGGTTAACATGAAACAAAAATTTCATTAAAATTAACAATGCCACAAGTATCAATAGCTGCTTTACTTGAAAATCTTAAAATTTTGGTGCAACATAATAACAGAATAGAGATATAAGGATATGTACTAAAGTTTATTATTTAAGCTATGCGTAATGACGACTGAAAAATTACCATCAACAGACATTTGAGAGATTTCGGGAAAGATCAAGTATATAGCAAACGGAAAATTCAATAAAAATGTTGTTTTTTATTTAAAACTGTGTTTATCATGTTCCCCCTTGTATCACATTGTTTTATTTAATATTTTTGATGTCTCTTTTGACTTGTGGTTACAACAAATGATGGCATGAGTTGTTTCAGGTTGGCTCTTCTTTAAAAAGATTCTTATGAAATATTTGGAAATGGAATATCCAGTTGGTAAGTGAGAAATTCTTGAAGGAAGTACACCTTGTATAAATGTATTGAAGACCGAATAGAAAATGAGAATACCACAATTTCCAAGCCAATAATAAAGCATTAAATTCCTAAAAATTGAATTTTACACTTTACATTTATTGAATAATTATTTAAAATATTTTCAATATTATTCTCTAACATTTTTCAGAAATTCTTAAAAAGGCATTTGAGTGCAGTTTAACTTTTACAATTTTGTTTTCGATTCTCACATGTATAAAAATAGAATTACAATAATTCTTTGTTATAAAAAATAAAAATAAATAAGAGTATGTAAGATGCTGCTTTAAGTGTTTTTCCTATTTGTTGTTTTATTATCTTCTTCATGTTTTGTATAAGCTATCATCCGGACGTTCCTCAATCAAATCTGTTTAAGAGATGTTCAATTATTGATTGAAGATACATTGAACCGCTTCTAATGCCGGTTTATAACAAGCATATTCTTGAAAATTTGTTTAAGTGGAGTTTTTCTCGTCTATAATTAATTACGTTTAAAACAATGTGAAATACAAAAAATAAGAAGCCCAAAGTAATAACATTTCATTTTTTGATTTCATTTATAACTATATGAGGCAACAACATTTTCTTTTTTGTTATCAATATTTAAATAGAAATTTGAAAACGATATTTTTATTTTTATATATTGTTTGTTAAACTAATTAGGATTTTTGTCGTTCCCTCTTAATAAAGTTCTTTGTTCTTAATTGAAATTTCATCTATATCATCTTAGCCTTCTTGTCCGAAATCGTCTGTAAACTTCTCCAATCTCTTCAAGTCGTCATCGTTTACTGTTGGTTTTGTTCTGGCCAAAGATTTCAACATGTCATTCTATGTATTAGAAAACAATTGTTACAGTATCAAGAAGATACCAGTTCAAAAACTATCAAACCATATTCACAACAGGCTCCAGAAGTTTATCACTCGGAACATCCACCCACGTCATTTCAATTGCACCTGCATCTCCTGGAGAACAGGGTATAAGCAAGTCATCGCACATTACGTTCTTATCTTGTGGGGATGGACCAGACACTCTCTACATATATAAGATATATTCATTTATCCAAAATATAAATTTATTCTTTCTTACTTTGAAATGCGTAGCAGATTGAACTTTACGAATTGGCTGCATCAAGGCCTCACGTACAAGAATACTAATATCAGCGCCAGAATATCTGTAAATCACAAAATTAAGAAATAGCTGAAAATATTTTTAAAGTTTTCAAACAAACCCATCAGTTTTGCTGGCGAGCTCTTTTAAATTTTGTTCCGTTAAACAATGTGGTGTGTTACCTAAACTCAACTTAAACATAATAACACGGGCATGCTCTTCAGGTAGAGGAATGTAAATTCTCTTTTCGAAACGTCGACGAATAGCAGAATCGAGTACCCATGGTATATTCGTTGCTCCCAATACAAGAACTCCATCGTTGTCATTACCTACACCTTGCATTTGAACCAAAAACTCTGTTTTAATTCGACGGACACTGTCATTTTCATTATCCGAACGTGTTGAACACATAGAATCAATTTCATCAATGAAAATTATACTTGGCTTGTGTTGTCTAGCAAGCTCAAATAAGTTCTTTACAAGTTTTTCTGATTCACCAAGCCATTTCGACATTAGATCAGCACTTGATACAGAGAAAAATGTTGAATTGTTTGCCTCTGTTGCTACAGCTTTTGCTAAGTATGATTTACCAGTACCAGGTGGTCCAAAAAGTAAAATTCCCTTCCATGGGATACGTTTTCCAGTGAAAAGATGAGGAAATTTAATTGGTAAAATAACTGCTTCTTTCAAAGCTTCTTTAGCTTGCTCTAAACCAGCGACATCCGACCACTTAACATGAGGTTTTTCAATAATAATCGCACCTTCCAATTTGCTTTGTAATTTCTTCTTTTCAGGATCATCTCCATCTGAATCACTATCACTTTTCTTATCTTTATCATCTCTGAAAATAAATTGTTGTAAAAGTAACTGAAAATTTGTATTATATATAATCTAACTTGTTGCCATCATCTCCTTCTTTAACTAACTTCTTTTTACCCTTCTTCAAATATTCTTTGAGTTTTTCTGCTCGGTCTAAGTACTGTAGACATTTCGCCCGTATAGAATCTTTAGCCTTATCACCTTGAGCTTCATCTAAATTACAAAAAAGAATAATTTTTAGTGATATTTTAATTTCAAAAATCCTTACATTTAATTGCATGTAGGAAATATTCTACTCCATGTTCGTATAACCTTAACGCCTCTGCATAGTTCTTATTGCGGTCTTCTTCAGTAGCTTTCGTTACAAGATCTATAGCTTTCTGAAGAGTCGTTCCAGCGGACATCTGCAAAAATTCATATTTAGTATGAGGTTTATAAGTTAAAATTTGTAAATGAAGATTTCTAAGTGTATCCCATAACCACTAGAGTTTTGCTATCTTCGGAATCCATTTGGTAGTTATGATTGATGATTCGTTGATTCAATGCTTGTCATTTGAGGCACTTAGTTAGTTTTGACTGTTTTTCGAATTTCAAGTGAATTTTGATTGTATGCCAGCTACTATAATTAAACATTTCCCTAATGCAGGACAGTGAATTTGTGTATTTCATACATTGATTGAAATGACTTCATCAAAGAGATTAAAATTTTTGTGAAATTTTACATTCATTAGAAAGAATAAGATCATCTTGGAATTGCGAAACTTTGTTTTTGAAGTGTTCAATGTAGTGTTCAGAACGTGACGAAACTCTGGTCATATTGAATTAGTTTTTTGTAATCTCAGGAAGTTATGACGCATTCCAGAAAGAATTTATGGACAATTTTTAAATAAAATTTTTGTTCTGCAATTAACAAGTATTGAATTACAATGTAATACACTAATTACGCAAATTTCGTTCTCAAAAATTATTTGCAAAGTAATTAAATCGCCATGAATTTTTGCTTGTATTCGTCATACCATGAAAATTACAAACAAAATACGGCGATGACGCCTGATTTGAAGCTTTTCCTCGTATAACCTTCAATGGAATGTTAGAAATTATCATTGTTAACAAACTTGAATTCAATTTTGAGATTGAATTATGATCACAATTCATTATAAATTAACAGTATTCAGATGAATTTACCTTTTATTTTAGTTAAAATTAAATTCTTTGTAAGTAAACAGCGGACTTCAATGAAAACTCCTCCTGTCAAACATGGACTGTGTGTGCGTCAGAACGGCAACTTCTCAAACACAAAACTGCTAACTACTCGAACCATTCTACATCGAAGGCTTAAACCAACATGTGAGTAACTTGAATAGTCTAAAATTTGCACTAGTTTCCAGCACGAAAGCGGTCTAATGGGAATAGGAAATCGAAATTTTTACATTTGTTCGTTCTTTGATGGAAAATAGTAACTTTTAGAAAATATAATGAAGTATAAATAAAACTCAAAGTTATAGAGTAACAAAAAAATCATTTAATAATAATACATTTGTTTCAAACACAAGATGCAAGCCAATAACTATTTACGAATTCATGATTCTAGTTTTACGAAAACTTATATTTTAACTCAAAAATAAAAAATGTTCAAGAAATTTCAAACATTTCTTAAGAAAATGATATAAATTTTGCAATTGTCACGATTTACGGGATGTGGATGCTTGTTGAGAACTACTCTCACTAACTTTATTTTTATTTGAAGTCAACAATGGCTTTCGTATTTTGTATTTTTTGATAATTTCCTGAGAAAAAGATGAACATAAGTTTAATTTAGAGCAAGTTATTACCAATCCCAACCGTTACCTGGCAAAAAGTTTTATTCAATGTCGATATTTTCTGTAACGCAACATCACTACTTGGAATCTTACGCTCTGAAGACGTGGGTAACCTCACCGTAGGTGTTCCATCATCTGATACGTCTATTATCAGTGTACCATCTCGAGCTAGAAACGCTATATGGAATGCATTTTCAACAGTGTGCATAAAATCTGTTGGATCTACGACTAATGGGTAATATGGAATGGGTTGAGAATCGTTTTTCTTGTAAATCTATAAAACAAAAATTATTTAATTATTTTAACACAATACTAATTTTAGAGAAACACACTTGAATAATCTGTTTCTGAATTTCATTGACTTTAATTGCACCTTTATCAGTTTTTTCCAAACTTTTCACTGTTTCAAGTTTCTCCTCTTTACCCTAAAAGTATAATTTTATGAACATATTTTGAAAATAAACTGTTTGAAATTCATTTACCAAAACTGTTTTCTTTGAAGTTTTTCGTTCTCTAGCAACTTTCTCTGCAACAACTGGAACATGATCAAAGGATCCTAACAAGCATACTGAAAATTTTGAAGCTTTAGTTAGCCTACAGGCAATATTTTCTATAGCATCCCATCGTTGTTGTCCATCTTCACTGATTTTGGTATTCTGTAATTATTTTTGAAATTACACAAGAACTAAGGAATGTACTAAGGAACATACAATTGATAAAGCGTAATCATGAACAGAAAATGAAGAAGACCCTAGTTTTTGTACTATTGGCGCCAACAGCTCATGATTGAGTTTACCCACAGCTGTACTGACACAAATTTCTGAAGCATTTGGCTCTTGCTTTTTCTGTTTGAATTCCTTGTCCAATTCACTGGATCTCTCAACGAGACGCCTTATTTCTGCAACATTTTCGACGTCTGGATTTAAGTTAATTTTTTTCTCTGCAATAACATGTTTGAAGTAATAACTTAAACACTGCCACTGTATGGTAAAAACATACTTAACTCTTCTCCTTCATGCAAAATTTCAAGGTACTTTCGTGTTCTTCTAATAGAATCTGCAGTTTCCATTCCATTAATTTTGTTTTAATTAATTTAATTTTAAAAATTTGTGAACAAAGGGAAAAATTCGCGCTAAACTTTCGTTCTTTGACAGCGACGAACGTAAACAAAGCCTTTGGGAAGCAACATGAACACACCCTTTTGCCAAATGTTTCCAGGGGTGGAAAGCAAAAGAAACCCTTTTCTGTCTATATTGTACAAAGTATAAATTAAACTCATAATTAATATAAATATTGAAATGAATCAATTATTACTATGTTAATTATACATTTGAAGTCTGATTCTGCTTAGACCAAATTAAATTTTCCAAATTTGATCAAAGTAAAAAATTATTAAACGAACGAAGTGCAGGCGATTTTGGCTGGTTGAAAGGTTGATAGAAAACCATTCAACTAAACTGTCAAAGTGAATTTGTTTTCCCGGGAATCAAGATCTTTGAAAGTATTTCAAAATATTTAAAACATTAAGAAGAAAATAAAAAGATAAATATGTTTATTATAAGAAGCTTAGGATCTTTGCGTTCTATGCCAACCAAATTAAGTATTCCCTGTGTAAGACAAATTCAGGCTTTTTCAAAACAAATCGAAGAAGTTGTCCAAAACAAAGTTAGTGCTGTAGATGCTATCGAAGAAGAATCTCTAGTAAATAAAGAACGAAGACGTTCTGTGTTAGACCCAATAGAATCCATAGAATCTGCAGATTTACTACCAAATTTTGTGCCAAGTTTCAACTTTGCAGCATATGTGAATAAGTCCGAGTTACTGCAGGAGTTTATCAAACTAGGTGTGGACTTGAGTAAGATTGAGAAGAGGAAGGGTCTAGTTCCATTTGTGTTGAAATTGGATTTTGAAAACGATGTTAAAAACCATTTAATATTCTTGAATGATGTGGGTGTTGATCCAAGTGCCTTAGGAAACTTCATCACTAAGAATCCTTTGATATTCAAAGAGGACATTCAGGATTTACGTATTCGGGTTAATTATTTACAAGCAAAAAAGTTTGACGAAAGCCAAATATCAAGAATAATAACTAAAAATCCATTTTGGTTAATGTTCACAACGAAACGTATTGATAACAGATTAGGATTCTTCCAAGTACAGTTCTCATTGACTGGAAATGAGACTAGACTTCTAGCAACTAGTCAGCCCAGACTAATAACTTATCAATTACAACATGTTCGAGATGCTACTTTCTGTATAAGAGAAGAGATGGGTTTCAGTAACAGGGAAGTGAAAAGTCTACTGCTGAATAAACCTAAACTATGGATGCTAAGTAAACTATTTCCAGGAAAGTGTTTATTATATTTCATAATTTTGTATTTTCAGCTCCAGACGAACTAATAGAACGTTTTGATTATGTACATAAAACAATGAATCTATCTCACGAACAAATAGTTAAGTCACCAGAAATTTTAACATCCAGACAATTTCGGGTTCAACAAAGGCACAAATTTTTGGAAATGTTAGGGAAAGCTCAATATGATCCAACTAAAGATTTGTATGTTAGTCCGAAAAGTTTAGTCGAAGGTACTGACTTAGAATTTGTGAATAATGTAGCAAGGTCTAATATTTCTACTTATGATAATTTCTTACGAACTTTGTAATCTAATTGTTACTTGTATAATTGCATTATTTTAAGTAAACACTTTAACAAATTTATAATTTCGTGAGTTTTGTTGATTGTTGATAAGATGATTATAGAAACATAAATATCACGGTTCTGTTAACGGAGTAGATGGTTGTTAAACCTGTCTGCTTTATTCTTTATTTCTAATAATTT
This sequence comes from Chrysops caecutiens, assembly GCA_963971475.1. Classification (NCBI taxonomy): domain Eukaryota; kingdom Metazoa; phylum Arthropoda; class Insecta; order Diptera; family Tabanidae; genus Chrysops; species Chrysops caecutiens. The sequence goes on along the minus strand of OZ020569.1, from coordinate 6,108,984 downwards.
CAATTTTATTTATACATACTTACTCAATAGTCAGTTAATGAAACGCCAAATTTAAAAAACGAAAAACAATTTTATTGCTAACTTAACATTAAAAAATACAAAACTCTTTGCAATTAACTTAAAAGTTATCACTTAAAAATCATTCTATAACAATTTCTTTTGTTCACAACCCTCGTTATTTCCAACCAAAGTTTTATCTCGCATTGTACTTGATGTTGTTTTAAAAATAACTTTTTTAATATTTTGGAATGGTGCATCGAAGAGCAATGTGAGAATTGTAGATGCAAGGAGTATACAGAAGTATTCATTTGTATCGGCCTAAAAGTAGAAGAGAGTTAAAAAACGTAACACGACTGTTGAGCTTGATGATAATCTTACCAATAACGGAATGAAGCTGTAGTAATCAATATTTCGTTTGCGTCCAACATTGAAAAAGAAAGTTGGAAACTGTGTTAAGTAAATTGCGTATGATAGTTTTGTTGTGATTTGGAAACCTTTCCACGACAAAAATTGTGTCAGCCGGTCTGTAAAATGTAAAATATTCAAAATTTTAATAGAAATTCAATTTAAATGTAACAGAATTTGAATACTTTTGTAGCCCAGTTGGGATGTCCATATAATCCAAGCAAACAAACAACACCAAGCAACTGGAGCAAACGCAGCATAACAAGCGGCATGGACTGGATTATATTTGTAGTTGATATCACCCATTGGTGCTGGACCCAGCAAAGCTAAACAGAACAAGAAAGCACTGGCGACCCAGCCGCACCTTAGTTGTGCTCTGGTTAGTCTCATGTTTGGATATACTCTTAGGGCATATCCTACGAAAATTCCTAAAATGTAGACAGTACACCGGTGCGGTGGGAAAGAGTACATGTAGTCAGCTGTTTTGAATAGTCGTTGAATTCTAAAATGTAAAACGTTAAACATGAGGGTTTCTAGCACTTTATAGATTTTTCAATAAACTTACGATGTTCCAAAATATACATAATTTGATAGACGGTTCACAACAGTTGTATGGAATCTGGCGCTTGTTGCAAGACCTGCTAAGGTCAGGAGAACTAAGAAACCCTTCTTTGGCCATCGCCACAATCCAAAAATCATAATGGGAGCTACTGCAAATAATTCCGTATCTATTCCTAAATGATGTGTATGGGTTAAACACTGAAAAACAAAAATTTCTGTGCATATTTTATGAGGAAACTTTGAATTTCAATTGTACCATATTTCCGAATCCAAAATAATTATGTATGAAGAGTAAGTTTCTCCACCAGTGCTGCTTACAAATTTCTGAATGGTGTCCTACGACTAGATTCCACTGAGGACCTGACCCCATTAGAGGTAAAATATATGTACAAAATAGAATTAGAGCTCCTAATGTAGGTACGATTCTGTAAAGAACGTTTTGATATTCATGCCCATACTATTATAAATACTCCATTACCTTAATAGTCTTCCAACATATTCACTTTTCAAATTCACTTTTTGTCCTTTTTGCAGTTTTCCAAATAATGAATACGCCGTCAGCATACCGCTAAACATTAAGAAAGGATCTGTGTATATCGAAGCAGCTCTGGCTACCACAGTCCACGATTTTCCGAGTAACTAAATTTGAAAGCTTTAAAAACCTTTTAAAGTTAACATTATTTATTCAAAGCTTACCTCAGTCATATCAGTCCGATTTATGTAGGGATTAAAGAAGATTGCCATCGACTTATGTGAAAACAAAAGCATCAACGCGTTTAAAAATCGAATCCCATGGATACATCCTATGTCTCCTGGAGGTGATCTCACGCTAAAGAGCCATTTCATATTTTTCTTTAATGAAAATGCCCGCATCAATTCACCTGTGAAAATGAAACAGTTCATTTATTCAGAATAATTAACATAAATAAAAATTTTGAGGTGTTAAAGCTTTCATTGATTTTCAATTATCATACTTTTATGTTCGTGAACAGTTGCCCAATCGTAAATTGTTGACACGAAAACTATTCCAAGAACAGACAAGAAGAATGTTCTAAAAGTAAATAAATTATAATTAATTAAATCAAAATATAATTCTATTTTATAAATAATGTTACAGACATGGCAAGTTTTGTACCACGATCAAACGGTTTATCGTCTTCATTTATTTGACACATTCTAGGTTCAACACGGATTTGGAAGGATATTCCTGTTCCCATGGTAAGATTCCGGACATACTCCTTCAATGAGTATTCCACATCCAAAGCTGTACATGATGAAGGTACACACAGTGCCCAATTGATAAGAGAAAATCTTGGTATCCGATGTCCTGGCTAGAAGAATAAAAATATTCGTTAAACATTTATTTGTTTGAATATAAGATTTTAGAATACAACTAAGGGCAAATAGCGTTATGTTAAGAATAAGTGAAAACATGTACTCATTAATCAAGTAAAATCTGTGAATTATTATTAAATAATACCCAATATATTAAATCTTTCTTCATATATCAAAATCGAAACCTCGAACAATGGGCAGGAATCGTATGAATGACAAAACGGAAAATGCTTAAACTATAAAACGTGTCAGAGGATCAAGAACGACACCAATTTAACACCTACGAGTGTAGATGCTATTGATATATTTGTCAACTTGTCCAGAATGGCACGTCGAAGCTTCTATATAAACACATAAATCAAAAACAGTCGAGTTGCCTTGCCTGTCTGAAGCAATATTTATTGGCAATTTAAAGTATAACTAAAACTGTTTGTTACTATTGACCATGTTGCATTCAACACGATGCTACTAGCAACATAAATTACAGATTTAAATAAAATAAATATTTGTAAATTAGTATTCACTACGGCAGCAGGTTAACACATTTTACGTAGAAGCAAAGGTGAGTAATAAAAAGCAAAAGTGCATCATAAAATATGCATCTAGCATCTTACGTCTTAAATATTTGTAGTTGTTTTTATTATTTAATTTTAGTTTCTATTGTTTTTGTATAAACTGTAAACTGAACGAAGTTAACATGAAATAGTGTTGCTTGATAGTACCTTGTAAAGAATGTCAAGATCATCGTGGAAATGATTTAACAGATTTGAATGTTTTTATTGTTTATTTCAACTAGGTTTAATAACACTTTTCTTTCTTGACTAACCATGTAAAATATTTGTGAAACATTTACTAAGTCATTATTATTTTATAATGTTTGAAATTAATAAAACAAGGAAGTCACACTTGGCAGATAATCTCAATTGCTATTAAACAATCGTAAAAAAGTCAACTACCAGTACTGCATTAAATAACTTCTCATATGAACCTACCTCTTTAATTAACCGAAAGGTCGTTATGTTAGAGGTGTCATTTTTTCCTAATATTAACCTTTAAATCTTAGAATTGAAATTAAAAGTGACTACTCATTTAATAGTCAGTTAGGTGTTGTATGAAGCCACTGACCCATTGCATATTATCTTTTATGGTGGTTTAAATGATTTATATAACATATGGTTACATGACGTGTGAGATTCTGAATGTTAGAATTAAATGGCAAACAATTTTCCGGAAAATTTACGAGTATCAAGCAAATTACAAATGAAAATTAAATGCAGGATCCATGGAAGATTGATTCGCGACAAGGTTAATCTGGTGACTTGGTGATAATCACCTTATTCAAAGAAATGCAAATTATCATGAATGTATATTATAAATATATGATGATGCGTGATGATGAATGTTACTTACATCGTTGAATTCACTTTTGAACGCTCCATGCGACTGGACTAGAGTGTGGAGCTGCTTCAAATAGGGCAGATCTTCAGAAACACTTGCTTGCAAATACGATAAACAGTATCGGCCTCTTAAATTTTCAACTGGACCGCGAATGCGGAGACATTGATCGAAATCTCCAAATTGATTTATGTTTCCATTAAGAATTCCTGATGGTAGCTTTGCGGATGAATCGTGCACTGAAACGTTAAGTTTTTATATAATAAGCTAGTATGCTTTGCGCTTAAATTATAGACTTGTTTATTTGATAAAAGATATTCGACAAACACACGTTTTAAACAGATAACATTCGGCGATAAAAACATCAAACCAATTTTTTAACAATCAATTGTTTGATTGTTTTCGGTTTTAGATTTCATGTTAAATTATTTCATTATTATTTACTTAACAAATTTGCCACTTGTATATAACAAATACAGCATTGATGGTTCCAAGAATTTTAAGAAATCTTTGTTTTGTAATTTGGTGGTCTACCAAAGTACCTCAAAGTCTTTGTTAAATGTTTAAGTGCTAAAAAATTTTAAGAATTTTAAGTTGAATGAACCAAACATCAAATTAAAATAGATATTCTTGTTCTTTTACTTTTAAAATCTAAATAAATGTTAAAACATCTTGTGAAATTTTCCTTAAATTATCATTGATTAGTTGGATTTTTGTTTGAAAACACAATTAACACTTTTGATTTTAATGAAATGGCAAGTTGTATTTGGCATAATCAATTTTAATTCATTTAAAATAAACAATTTTTAATTAATAACCCAGAGTGGTCAGCAAAACGTGAAAGAATTCGTAGATAGAACGTTTTAAATTCTTTACCAAATAAATTCTAGTTTCAATGCCAGTATCATTTGAAAATAAAAGTATAGTAGTAGACACCTTTAATGGACAGTTAAATGAAATAAGCGTTTCTTTTACGGTGGTTCTTAGAACGTGACATGTGGTAATGGAATCTTAGCGACTTCTTTTAATGTTCTGTTATAAGGTACACTTCAAAGGCGATTTCAATTTCAATTTCGTCACGCATGTTATAATTTAATGTTTTACGGTTTTTTAAAAATTCATTATAGATTCATTTTCATTCATATTTTTTTTATGTTGCTTTTATGTATTCGAAGAATGACAATTAGTTTTAAAGCAAAATAAACGCATTTTGAAGTTAGAAAATATAAATTTTAATTACTTTAAAACGATTCGACAAATAATCACGGCGATTCTGGCCACTTTCGTTAGTTAACAAATTTTCTGTTAAGAAAATTAACCGATTTGGTTTTTAACAGAATTCTTTAAGTTCGTATTCTGGGCACAACTTATTTTCGAATCTGTTACGTCGGAACAAACTTTAATTTCGAAACCTGTTTGAAGCCAAATCTGTCAACTTTCTTAACAGAAAACCTGTTACCGATTTCGTCCGTAACAGAAGTAACAGATATCCAACAACGGAATGTATAGGATGTCAAATTAACAGAATCTGTAACGTGTAAATATCTGAATTATTAAAATCCGTGGCCTGCACATAAGGTCTGTCCCCCTATATAAAATTTCGGCGAAGCTGTAGCAATTTTGACTAGGTTATGATTCAATTTTTGTTGAACGAAAAATGAAAACTTTCCTGTAATTTTTCTTGCAAATTTCTGACTTTTCACGATTTAACCTTTAATTACAATTGCATGTTGTACCTACTATTGAAACTTGTTTAGAAAATGAAAACGAGAGTAAAATTCAACCGGCCGGTAAGTTAAAATTCCATGTGCAGATACGTGAATTGAAAGTATGTCATCAATCGAATTGTTATATAAACCAGTTTTATAGTTTTTACAAAACTTAATGCCTTGAACTAAGATGCAAATGATTTGAGGTTTTGTAAAATGCACATGTTTGTTCATCAAAGTGCAATGAAACTGGGTTAGGCGATTGGACTTGCTGCGAGTAAGCGGATTGAAAAGGCATGTCAGGTGATCTAATGCTATAAGAAACTTAAACGAAATTACTAAAAATTGTGTAATATTAGCTGAACAACAATTAGCTTTCATGGAAAGTCAGTTCTTACATTCTAAACCGTTTTACTCTGCTTTAAGTTAAGTTTGAATTGATTAATGAGATTCAATTAAATTTGAAATTTTCTTGTTATCTTGTGATTTAGGTCACTAACAACAACAAAAGTTTCATGACCTAAACTTACTTCTGAGTGCCCAAAGGTCAAAATTATTAAATGCATTCAAGAACAATTTTGAATGTTCCTTGCATTCAGACGATGCTGTTGGACTTCGTGATGCATCAAATGGTCGGCTGAAGGTTTGCAATCTTTTCCCAAGAGTGGAGATGAATTCTGCAAAAGAATAAAACAATTTTTATTTTTATGATATTAAATAGACATGAATGCGAAAATCGTTTTGTTTGAAAAGTCCACTGTGCAATGAACCTTTTTGCCTGAAATCTCGATAAAATGTTCATCGATATTCATCCAATAGCTGTTGCAAAGTTATTCAAGTCACATTTGTGTTTCAAAATAAATGCAAAATAAATGCAAATCTTACATAAAAGTGATGCGTAACGTTTTGTTAGTTTATAGAGATAGTATCTGACAAAATATTCTCTTGAAGACAAGCCTAGAATTTTAAATAGCAAACAGCATACGTCATATTGCTTTTGGGTTTTCCACAACATCCTTTCTAAGAACAAAGAATGTCTTTAAGAATTCTTATGATGTCTGCATGATTCTAATCGTGGTACAAAGTTCTGATCTTACATCTTTTATTAGAATTATCTTCTGTTCCTTTACCATTATAGATAAGTTTTCTTCAATGAATTTCAAATACCTATAAACAACAAACAAAACCGAATTACGTCTTTTGACGCAAATTAAATTATTTATTCGATTTGCATTCACATTCAAGCGCGAAAATTTTGGCAAACTTAATCCGACAAATGGTTTTATTGCACTGACTGACCAAAATCACATTGACACATGGTGGCTGTTAAGGTATGCCCTAGCCATACATATCACTATGAGGTGTGCATGATAATTGGAATAAGTGTGATGTAATAATGTAAACATATAAATATCAAATTGATCAAAACCACAATGATTAGTCAGGATGAGTACATGATCAAAGGTTGGACGACATTTTCACTTTCGTTGTTGAAATTTTGACCGAGATACGAATTGAATTAGATGAAAATTATGGCCAAGTGAGAACGTGGAAGAGTCACGTAATGTTTTGAAGTATCCAAAAGTGATTTTATAACTTTATTTATTGCATGAAATTGGAGTTTTATTCAACAAATACTCTCCACATTGTATCAAACACGCTAAAATCAACAATTTCAACAGTAGGTAACATTATACTCCTGTTGGAGATTCTCATAAAGATTTCGCTAAGATCCATGGTCAGTGGGTTACATTAACTTTTAATGGACATAAACAGCCTCAAATTTGACTCAAGGCAATAATTGTACTTATCTAAATTGGAATTACACGGAAGACTGGATTTATTTGTGGTTTGCTGGAAATAAACATTCTGATTTTATAGTCATACTTGAAATAATTGTCGAAATCTAGTATTTCTATTTAACTTCTATGGAATAGCCCCAGGTCACGGATGTTGAATGCAACTATTGTAGTTTTCTATACTCATATCTACTAGAACTAACCTGAAGGTGTATTCAAGGGAAGCTGCTTTGGAATGGAATAATCAAACCCAAAAATTCCCTTTCAATTTCTTCAATATTCTTAATTACACACAGTGTTACCATACAGTTGGTAATTAGGGATGTACATAGATAATAAGTTATACGGAATAATTAAGGATGAAACTAACAAATAACTCTAATTTAAGAACTGGAAACTTCTCATGTATAAAAGAATGTTTAAATCACGATTAAATTAGCATGAAACTCAAATTGAACAAGCAAACATTTTTCTAGATACAGCGTACATATATCACACAAATAATGTGAGACAAATATGTATGACATAACATACTGAAGATGTTTTCTAAATATGTTAAACATGTTTTTATTCTCATCATATTGTTACAATGATGCTGGAAGTCATGTTACTCGTGAACAGGAAGATTCACCTTCATAATGCGAAAGTCTCATGGAAGACGGAAATCTATAGACACATCTCCCGATATGGTGTAGCTGATATCATAGCGAATGTTGTTTCTATGTTAAGTGAGAGATATCATTTCAATACAATTGAATATTCAACACGATTCTAATTAAATCGTGACTGTAATTATGATTTCATAAATTACGCAATATTTAGGTAGCACCCATTTCAGGTAGCTCTTTGTGGATAATTGGGGATACAAGACTTTATGGAATGTGCTACTGAAGCTACATGAATGTATATTGTATCTCCTGGTTTCATTTGGGAACACCGCCATTGTCTGGCCTTTTGATGACGTCTGCACATGACTGGGCATTCAATGCAAATGAGCCCACTGTTTTTGGAATAGACTTAATGTCGCGTGTGACATACCTTTGCGGACAATTTCAAAAGTGAAATGTTCAAAGGAACCGGATCAAAAGATCTTTGAACTCTTAACGAGGGGTACTTGGAAATATCAAATTTTCGAATTATGCTTACAATTTTTTTTAAATTAAATAGGCCTTAACACAGTATCATCCGCGTTTTTAGCGGTCAATGTCACAATTTATTTACTTAACCGGCCTCGAAGTGACAATTTTTCGTGAAGACTGTCACATATTATCGGAACCACATTTTTAACGATTTGACAAATTGATTCACTCATTTGAAGCTATTAAGTATTTTGAGTTATATGTTGAGGATATTGAGTTTATTACATTTAGGGTGCACCATGTGTTATATACATTATGTGACATTAAAATTCCAAATTTATTCATCGATACAAAAGTTGATTTGTGATTTATTTTTCACGTGCTGTTATTTTTATGAATTGGATTTTTGACTGCACGTCCGAGTGGATGTCGTTGGTTTTTAAGCGGATGTTCCGCTCGTTTCGCACCCACGCACTCCGCCATATGTGCCTCTCGTGCAATCTGTGCAGAGCGTGTGCACAAAAGGATGTATTTCTTTTTCCACTCTGGAGTGACAAAAAACTTTTCGAAAATTAATCGGAGCAATTCCAACAGGCGGCCGCGACGAGATCATTCGAAACATGAGAAAATGGTAAAAAATTATTCAGTCCTAATGTATTAAAGTTATAATAATTCAAATATGGTTATTTTATAACTGAAAACGACTGAAATTATGATCGATAGATGGATGTGATTGTTTCGCAAATTCGAAATCGAATAACATTTAAATCATTTAAAATATGTTTGTAAAACACTTGATTTAGACAAGAAATTTTCACCTCTTTCTTCATTCCGTGGAGGATACGGTATCTCGTTCTTACGGTAGTCCTGGATAGATCCATTTTTCTTCATTATTTCATAAATGGTGTAATCGACTAATCGATGTTCACTCAAAACCGTACTCTGATTATTCGTTAAAACATAAGACAATTTAACACTAAAATTAACTTTATCGTCAACACTAGAACTAATTAATCGTTTTTCGTTGGATTTATTAAAAATTTCGTTATCACTTGATAGTTGTGCATCAATTTTGTCATTTTTATCACAAGAATTTTCAATTGAATCACAAACTGAATTGTAACAAGTGCTTGATTGCCCCAACACCAGAATGGTTAAAACGAAAATTAACCGTCGTTTGAACTCCATTTTTAAGTTTTTGAATTTAATTAAAATTGCATTCTTATTTCATAAATCACTTGAAATGTAAAATTTCGCGAACACTAAACTCCACTTGAAGCTATAAGTTACTCCCAGAATTTGTCCAGCTCGTGATCATTCCATTGAAAATGTGGATAAATTCGTTAGAAATTTAAATTTCTTATAAGTTTTTCAAGAACTTCTTAAAGACACTTTTCTGTACGTTGTCGCCCCTAGATTAATGTCTTCGTTGCGGTTTGGAGGTGCGCAAGTGACTAGTACTGCTAATTTACTGCGGCCACTAAAGTACCACACTGACGGACTCGATTTTAATCAAACGACAATTTTTCGTTAGCTTATGTGAGCTGAGCTTTACATGCGAACTTCGAGACTTGAGTTTGGAACTTGAGCTGGTAGCTTGAGTGGCTTGCTGGTGCTACAAGACTCCCCACTTCGGGAGTGACTTTTCTTTTTCCTCGTTGCTCATCATTTTGAGTTTTCCCACGTAGTTGCTTCTATAACGAAAAAGTTCGGATCCCAGTTAGACCAAAGGTTCATCCTGATTGAAATTTCATATTCTATTATATAATACAGCATGTAGAATCATCTACACAAGACGAAATTCTTTGTGTATCCATTCAATTTGCTTCTACTTATTTTTATATCTGACCGAAGTGCATTTCAGAAAACACCATGTGCCGTGCATTAACTTATTTACTCAAAATTATTCGATGGGTGCTAATTTTAAAATAAAATGAAAATGAATGTTTTGAGTTAGAGATACATTTTTATTTTCAAATTAAGGGTGCAAAATTGTTGCCTTTGCTATTATCTCATGTGATTTGCTTAACAATATGAATATATATTTTGTAATTTATGGCAGACTTCCCTAACAGGTACGGCCCTTGATCGACGTTATTGAGAAAAGATGTTCCGGAAGTGAGTGATTTAAAAATTTATTAATGAACTTGACTGATTTCACACGCTCAAATTGTGTATTTCTCCAAGTGATATTCGATAGATTTGGTTTTGAACTTATAAAATAATGATGTAAATTAGACGCGTTTAACCAATCAGGTTTATTCATTGTTTACACGAAATGCGTGTCAAAGAATATAAAATTTGCTAAACGTCGATGTGTGACAACGAGCATTTGAACAAGATGTCATGGTTAACAACGATTCAATGATTACTAGCTATAACAAATCAATAAAAATGAAAACCGGCAATATCTGTTAACATATCTTCTTGCTATTAATCTTATATAACAATGATTAGCATAGCAAGGGCGTTCAATCGAGGAATATTGAATGCGATAATGTTAAAACTTTCTCCATTGCACACAAAATGTCCCACCTGATTTGCATTTTTCAGGTGACCGTAATGCAACGGTGATGCAAGTAACCGTAATTGGGAAAAATGCAGTTAAAAATTTTACTTGCAATTTCATTTTGCTATAGTGTGTCATATAAAATATTTATATTATGCAAGTTACTTAACCTTGTAATGTTGATTTTACATCTTTACGAGTTGATAACATATTTTGGCAGAAGTTGATACAGGCGAGACAAGTTTCATGAAATCAAAGGAAACCAGCCGGATATGTTAATAACTCTAACCATACCGACATCGAGTTGAAAGCCCGAAATGATATTTTCTGCTGCCATTGACATTGACCGTCATCAGGTTTGCTTGTAGTTTATTACGACAAAAACAACTTCTTGGGTTTTTGTTGCAATGTTATTTTATCAATAATTTGTTTATTTTCGAATTTATAATCAACATTCAACAAAACTTTCTCACATCTCTTCTTGTGCTTGCGAAAATTTTCAAAATTTGTTGATTTGTTTCATTTGGAAGGAAATTTTATAGAAAAATTTCGTGGTCACATTCAAAAATTTGAAAACTGAATAGTAACTGTTTTCTTTTAAATATGTTTTAATGGGTTTTAGAAAACGGAAAGTTTTTGATAACATTAATAAAAAATATGTGCAACCGTCTTATTGATAATAAAATTCAAAATCTCTTGCCTTTCCCTGATTTTTATTATCGAATCGTTTCACTAGCTCAGTTCAAATTCCACCATCCTGTAATTCGATAATCTATCGTTTTAAACGTTCCAAAATACCATGAAAGGTTAATGAATCTTATAAAAGCAGTTTTGATTACTATAATATAGCTAAAACATTCTGACAGCGTGAATTTATTACCAAAAATTCTAAAAGTTAATTAGAGAATTTATTCAAGAAACTTTTTCGCAGACATTTCATGAGCTATATGAATATATTATGAACTGGTTTGCGATTTGTATCTAGCTATAAATATGTACTAACAAAAGACAACATTTGACCCAGTTATGTGTTTCTAGAATAAAAGATTTTGATTTTCCAAACGCACAAAAGATTCACAGCATAAATGCCTTGACATAAAGCTAAAATATATATACGAGCTTGGACTGAATCAACTCAAAACTTAAGTAAACCTACCGCTTCCATGAAGTGTAAACACGATTTCAAAGTTAGTTATGTTAAGCTTTCTGAACCGTTCTCATAATTATTCAAGCTTTGATTCCCCAAATTTTCGTTAAAATATACTAGGGCTACACATAAATATAAATATTTGATTCAATATTAACTATTGTTAACTCTTGTGCGCAAAATGGCGATGAATCATTTTAACATGAGTTTAACATTCGAAGGCAACAATACGGTGATTTTATGTTTTTAAAAAATTAGTTTGTGGCTAAATGTGATTACCTATTAGATAATTATTGCTAATTTGATAAGCCGTGATGAGTTTCTCGGCCTTCCTTAACATGATCCTGGTGAAGATTGAATTACAAATTTTTATAAGACCAGAGACAAAGTAAAGACATCTATGGAAAATCGAGTTTGTGTCATCGCTATCATCCACTGAATTAGCATATGACGATACTATATCAATATAAAGTGAATATGTTTTGTTCGTTTGTAAATGAACACCTTAAATTGCTTCCCATTTCACTTTTATCTGGGTGTGTTTTAGTTTACAGTACAGTATTCCTATGTACAAAGAACACACTAAAAATAGCGATTATTTGTATTTATTAGCCAATGGAACGCGTTTTGCATGTGAAATGAGAAGATTTCAAAAGTCGACTGTTTGCAACGTTTTTACTATGAAAATGTTAAAGAAATGTTGTTACGAAATGAAACAGTGGCTTATTTACAAAAGTACGGTTAGTATTTTTAATGAAAATCAACTTAGAATAAGTGGAAAATTGTTAATAATAAATATATTTCCGTTTGTCATTGACAAATATTTGATGATTATTATATTATTTCTCAGAATATGAAATGATGTCGTTGGGACATGTTTGATCGTTTAAAATTATGTTTTCATTGCATTAACTGATCGTTTTTATGAACGTTGCAAGCATGCACACGGAAAAAAATTTCGAAATGTATAACGACGGAATGCTGTCTGACGGATTTTCCAGACAACCTTCACGTTTACGGAGGTAAGACCTTTTTTACCTGATAAGAGAAGTGATAAAATTCCGATCATCTTCATTTGCTGCATTCCATTTAATCCAAAATGACAATCTGAATTTTCTGTTTCAAGTCTTTTTTATGGAATAAAATTTCAATTTTTGAGTTTAAATTTTTCTACTTCCTTCCTATTTTGAGAAAATTCAATTCAGTTTCCATTCAAAATGTCAAAATAAGCAAAATCCACCTAGCGGCAAACTGACGCGTAACTACTCACGTACATGAGCAAGGGTAGACCAAGTACTTTGCCAGTGTAAATGGAACTCCTCAGATGATTAGTTGTTGTCTGCAGGTGTAACATGGTTAAGATTCCATTCGCCTGACATTTTTGTGCAAACAGAAATCAAGAACAAATTCGTTGATATTTTCTCGTCAAAAATGAAATAAACGCTCACTAGCTGATTTAATGAGGTAGTTTTTATTTGCATATTTCTTTTGGTGATACGCACAAAAAAATTTATGCTTTCATTCAATTCACACCTTACATAATTTTTAATATTTAACATTCCCAATATGACCTCAAAAATTCTTGAGGTTTTCGTGGATATTTTATCATAATGTGGTTTTAGCATAAAACCAAAGACTACAATAACAACAAACGTTTAAAACGGTTTACGAAAAATTACAATAGCCAGTTTGGATATGCGTTACTTGTTTGTCACATAAACAAACATATTCAGAATGTTTTGAAAATTGTTAATTTGAGGCTGATAGATTCAGGACTCTTTCAAAAATGGGATTCAACAGTGCATTGACTGGATGATTCTAAAAATTGATTAACGTCAAGCTGGTCCTAATGTAGAAATGTGCTTTACTCTATGTGGAACCTTGAGCATGAAACCTTGCCATGTTGATGCCAAACAAATTTTATGCAAACAAGGTCACTGTCATCAACAAAATATTTTGGTCACCAAAATAAGAAATGCAACCGATGAGGTGTTATTAACGAAAATATTTTAAATATATACTAAACACTTGCCTTCAAACATATATTTCTGGATATAATTGAATAAGTTGATGGACAGTTAGTTGAATATACAATCATCCAATTAAGACCTCAGCACGATTTCATTTACATGTTAACTTATTAGGTGTTGGCATTAAAGTGTTAGTATGAATTACAAATGCTAAATGGACAACAATTTTAACCATTAATTTTAGCGAAATCAAGGTAATAATTGTCGATGACAGGTGTCCATTCTCATAATTGTTGTTTCATCATATGAAAGTTTTTAAATTACCGACAATTGTTGATAAAGGGAATTTGATCAGGGAAACACTTAAGTTTAATCTCATCTCAATTACGAATCGAGAATAGCTTCTACGCTTAGAACATTCTAATAGTTATTCAGTAAACTACAATAATAAAATATTAATTACTGACGTCAATTATCCAGGAAACTCCTTTTAATTGAATCTGTTTCAGAGTGGGAACTGTTTCTTTCCAAATATCGATTCAAATTAAATTTTTAATAGATTCCTCACGACTTATTTAGTTTAATGATTAAAAATCCCGAAACGTGGTTGATTTGATTTGTGATATGAATTGGATATTGAGTGACATAATAAAATAACGCGTGAACAGAGAGATTCAATAAAGTAAAATTATAATAACGATTGATATTGTCTGTTTTGTTTTTCTTTCTGAATGTTGAAGATAATTAATTCAATTTGAAATTGGAAAAATAAATTTTAAATCATTCATAAAAAAGTTTCTTAAAACATAAAATAAAAATTTTAATTTTTGTCAAAGTGTTTCTCTTTACAAACATTTGTTAGGTTGATTCATAACTGCCAGTTTGCTGTTGCAGGCCAATGAAGCCCTACTTTTCATGGTTTCATGTCATTCTCTACTCAATAGTAATCGTAAGATCTGTAGACACTTTAATATCTTTAAGAAAACAGACTGTCTTGGATTAAGATTCCACAATCCTGTTGAATTAAACCGTCACGTGTGTGTCTGCATTAACCATTCGTGGGTAGCTGCTAGTTTATCAAGTTATCAAGATTCATGGATTCATAGCAAGTCAAAACTTGTGCAGAAACCAGCATTCCTTATACTTAGTAAATCAGACAAGTACTCAATCTGCCTTGACCGCGTCCATTGATCCAACTTTGGACATGTGCAATTCAAGTTTTACCTAGAATAGTATGAGAAAGTGAATGTAACAAGATTTTCGTTTTTGTCGCACTGCTCATATGTTTCTTAAGTCTATCCTCTTAGGAACGTTTTTTAAGAACTCTTGTATACGTGTACATGTCATTCATTTTCAGTAGCTTGTACGAGAGTAGAATAATTTAATTGGCAACTCCTATTTATGATGGAGTGCTTGTTTTTGACAAATTTGTGCTCATAGAATTCATAAATGATGAATAGCACGATAATCGCTTCCTCCAACCTGAGTTGGGTTTTTCAGGTCCAAAATCAGTGAATTTTTCTTCCAAAACATGTGTGACATTCCTCCAGTTGAGTTAAACAGTCTGCTCTCCCCTAGAGCAGAGCTCTTTCTACCTTGAATGCTTACCTACTAGAGTTTTTATAGACAAACCAGAATGTAAACATAACATTAGGCTTAGCATGTTAAATACCTTGAATCATTCACATTAACCAGTTTTCTTGAACCACAACTCGCGCGTAGTGGTTCCTTCACGTTGAAAATTCTTTCTTACCTTCAATGTTGAATACTGGTCCACCGTCTCAACTGATTCTTGAGCAAATAATCGTATTCAATCGGGTTCTGGTGAATAGAACAAGATTTTCCCGGCACATCTATTCTTTCATCACGTTTTACCCATTACAAAAATATGTAAAACTTGTAGAGGTAATGTCAACTTATCTTATGGGAATTATAGCGTTCCATAAATCAACTGTTGACTTATAAGCCGGACGCTTGCAACATCTTAAGAATAAATCATGTATTCCTATATAATAATGTGTAATAAACAATTGAACAAATCACTAGTCAATTACATTTAATTTGAATACTTGATTTCATCAAATGTTACTAGTTTTACATATGCGGGCGGTTAGCATTTGATAAGAATGACATAATCGTGCCAGCTTGATGGGTTGAGTCGATTGCAGTCTTATGAAATACTTTTACTTTTATAGGGTTTGTTATATATGGGGTGAATATTTTGTAAGTAATTTACAATTATAATATATATTTCATCAAGTTAATTAATTCGCGAAGAGTTGCATTTCTTGTAATTAAACATCGCGATGGAAACTATACCAGCTGCCTTCAAACTGTAGCCCGGTTGAAAATACGTTAAACGCCGGAAAGTATGCAAAATTCAAATTGTTTTCAAAGTGACAGCTAAAATGAATGCTCCGACTCGGAAGTCATGATCATGTTTGACAATTTTCGCAATTGTATAAAATTGGGCCAATAAATTCTACTACTATTAGTTTGAATATGTAAAGAGAATAATTTCGAATGAAAATGTACTCATTTTGATCCATTTCACTTAATTCCAGCCGCGAGTCGTCACGAGACGGAACGGAATCACCGATCACTTCGGTTCAGCGCTCTCATTGAATGCCGATCTTGGCGTATTTTGTTTTCGCGTAATCGGCGGAGAGTAGTGAATGTTTTCTGCTGTGGTGCGTGTACCGTCAAAAGGTCATTCTCAAATTGAAGATTTAACAAGTGATTTACAAATAGTGTTATCATGTTTTGGTGGGTTGTTCTGTTCAACATTTTAATGCTTTACATTGCTTATAAAGCAAAACCGATCGAGGCATTTATAGAAAGAATTCAATTTGCCGGAACTCTACCCGGTCCGAAGTTCTCAGAACTACTAGTCAATGCTAAGAAAGGCCGTAAGTTTGAATTTTAATAAAGTTATGTTTAGGTCGGGAATTTGTTATCAATTTAAAGTGTGCTATCAACTGTGTCATATCTATTATAGGCAAACGTGCTATCAAAATTTAAGAAGCGTTAAATTTGCAAATTTTCGTTTTGATAAAATTAGCAATTTCGCTACCAGTTGTGCTTTCGTCTTATCAATAGGTCAGGTGTCTTTGTTGTATTATGACACAGATTACATACAGTCTGCTAAGTAAGATCGTATACAGCTTAATTTGTGGTTGGTTTGTATTCACAACCTGAATTTTTCTTTATTAGTAAGAGGGAACCTTTTCTTAATAGCGCTTAAATAAGAATATTTCAATTGCTTTAAAACTATTGTCATAGTAAGACACTATTGGAAATGGAAAACTTCAAATGGAATAATCCAATAGAGAATGTTTGGTATTTACTTTGAAGCAGCTAGTTCTCCTTTATTACATATTGAGGGCGCTTTCCGACGAATATAACGAAAATTTAGTGCAGATTATGCCTCGCAGATGGCATGTGATTATAGACGCCAATATAATTGCGCAATGCTTCGTAGCATGTCCTATATGTACATATATGTATGTAAAATAAAAAAATATAAATAAAATTAGCATAGATTTCACTGTATACGATCTTACTTAACAGACTGTACGTTGAAGATTACCTAAAACAATAGAGACGAAATCAGTTTGAAATTCTTACTTTGAGTTATGTTTAATTAAGCAAAATTTCTTATAGGTATCCTTGCTTGGCTACAAGAATGCCAGCTGAAGTATGGTACCAGATTCAGAGTATGGCTGGCAGCAGACTTATTCGTGTTCTTCTCAGATCCAGAGGATATCAAGTTGATCTTGGGTAGTAACCAAATACTACATAAGTCAGTGAACTATCAATTGGTTGAACCATGGCTCGGTCGAGGATTGCTAACGAATGGTGGAGAAAGTTGGCACAAGCGACGAAAGTTGCTAACACCGGCTTTTCATTTCAAAATACTCAGTCAATTCAAACAGCCAATGGAGGATAATTGTGATATTTTAGTTAATAAACTCAAGGGAGTTGCAGATGGGACAGAGTTTGACATATACCCTTTCATTAACCTTTTCGCATTGGATGTGATTTGTGAAACAGCGATGGGCATAAAGAAGCACGCTCAAAACAAAAGCGACTCTGACTATGTTCGAGCGGTTCATTCGTATGTTAATGATGTAAATTGAAAGAACTTATTACTAGCTACTTAACCTTGCAGGATGTGTCGTTTATCTCATAAGCAATCATTTACATGGTGGGCACGAAGCAGTTTCCTGTTTAACATGTCGCAAATGGGAAAAGAAAGAAATGAAGCTCTAAAAGTACTACACGGCGAAACTGAACGAGTAATCAAATTGAGACGAAAAATCCTTCAAGATGAAGGAATCGACATTACTGAGGAAACTGGTAAGTCAACACGCCACGAGATGTTCTTTATAGTTTATTGATATGAGATGCTTTTGTAGCAAAACTGGATGGCGATTTGGGTACAAAAAAGAGACGTGCTTTTCTGGATATGTTACTAATTGCTCACATGAAGGGCGATGAATTGACTGATACAGATATTCGGGAAGAGGTGGACACTTTCATGTTTGAGGTTTGATCATTTAATTTCTTTCGATGTTCAATAAAATTCAATAACAAAATTTCAGGGACATGACACCACCAGCTCAACGTTATCATTTACATTTTATCTCCTATCTCGTCATAAAAAAGTGCAAGATAAAGCATTTGAAGAAGTAACATTGAACGGAAGTGACCAACCGGAATCTCTAAAATATATAGAAGCAGTTATTAAGGAATCACTACGCTTATACCCGCCAGTAGCATTCTTCAGTCGAAGCTTACATGATGATCTTAAATTGGGAGATTTTGTTGTTCCTCGCGGAACATCTGTTTCAACTTTCGCATATATGCTACATCGCCATCCGGAAATCTTCCCAGACCCTGAAAAGTTTCTACCAGAGAGATTTCTGCGCAGTGAAAAAGAAATTCATCCATATGCCCATGTGGCGTTCAGCGCTGGCCCACGTAATTGTATAGGTATAAATCGTGAATAAACGATTTCAGGACATGTAAAGGATTCCGTTTTATTTACAGGTCAAAGATTTGCGATGTTAGAGTTGAAAACAACTATTGCTAAATTAATTTCAGCGTTCGAATTTTTACCCGCTAAGAATTTTGAGGTTGAACCAACAGCAGAACTTGTACTAAAGAGCAAGAATGGATTCAAATTGAGGCTAAAAACACGATAGCGTTAATCATTGATTGATCTTTAGTAAATAAAACAGTAATCACACATTTATCAGACGCTGTTCGGTTTTTCATTGTTTCATTAATTTGTTGAGCATTCCGGAATTAAAAAGTGGATAGGTCAAGAGAAAAGAATAAATGCCTTTTCAACCCCTTTGAAATAATTAAACACACCCCAACGTAATTGTCCAAACTTGGTTTTGTTTTTAATTTTGAATTTTTCAAAATTTTACACGTAGACAGGTTCTGATGAAGCTTCAAAAAATTTAGTCTTATTACATGTGATAAAATTAGTTATTGTTTCTTTATCATTTTTGGAATTTACATACCATACTTTCCTAGACTTCTATAAATTAATACTATCTATTATTATCTATTGATTTCCACGGCTAAGTTACCCGTAAAGATAATGTTTATACAAAGATCTATCTAATGTTAATGTCTTTTTCATGTTTCTGCCTAAATTCCTCTTTACATTTTTGTGAGCATTTTTATTTAATCTACGTTTATTCAACTTCATTCATAGCTCGTACAATTAAAAGTATTACTAAACAGAGCTTTATTATTTTGAAACTATGGAACTTTTAGTTTAAATTTTATATATCTATATTCATAAGAACTCTAGACCAAAGTGCATGAATAAGTCTAGCTTTATTGCTTGTTGAGAAAATTAACAAAAGTTCGTTTAAGCTTTCAAGTTAAGCAATGCCCAGATTCTATTATATATTTGTTATTATCTTAAAAGAAGATTTTGACTATTTCAAAGGTTTTCTTTTAAACTTCCTGAATTCCAATACAGAAAATACTATTACCATTCTCAAAGAATGTTTCTGCACCTAGTTACATTTACACGCCCATTTAAATACAATATATTAAACTAATTTTAATTATATAAAAAAATATGTCTTGAATTTAGCCACATTCTTATGTTTGCATTATATTCACCAGATTACACTTTCATTTGTTATGTTATTCAAGCATGTACCTTTTAATATTAACATTTATATTGCATTCAGAATTAACGATTTATACTTTATTTACAATAATTAATTAATTTCAACATTTTTATATTAACGTTATCAGTTTATTTATATATTAAAGCTTTCAAACAAAGGAATTTTCGAAAATGTATGATCTTTAATTGGACAAATGGCGTACTTGAATGTAAACCTAGGAAAACTTCAACCAGGACGAATCCAATACTGTTTGTTCTGAAGTCCAACGTAAAATCATACTAGCTAGTGACTAAAGTGTTTGTTAGTTAAAGTTTATATTTCTTCTTCTCGAATATTCCTGCTTGTAAGGATCACTCTCCTGTATAAGTGATCCTTAGTCCAAGCGATTGTCGGTTTATTTGCATAACGAATATCTAAAAAATTTTTAAAACTAGGTATTGAACATGAATTGATATGTGGATGTGAATCAAAGTAGTTGGGTTGGGTGAAATGGATTGAAATATACTGGAAAGTAGATACAAGTTAATCACTCATCTATGACAATGCTGTGAGTCTGGGTACGACTTTGAGATGTAAAGAAAAATTTAAAATATTTATCCATTAATTTAAGAATTTCTTCATTTTTAAAGCCATGGCAAACAGTATGACGTGCAAGCTTTACGATCGCCCCGAAACTCAAAACCTTTGCCCGAATGTCAGTGTTTCCTTGTTTGATAGGGTGACCCAACACCATTGCCACCACCACCAGTGCTCGAAATAGAGCTCTGCCTGCTCAATGAGCTTCTTCGTTGTGGGATAACGAATGGTGGTGGTGGCTGTGGTGTGAATTGTGGAGGTATTGAATTTGTTGAAGTTTGTCGAACTAGTGGTCGAACTGTTGTACTTGATCCTGATGATGGTACTTGAACAGAACCACATCTGCTTACTGCTCCCGTTCCAGTTCTAGGTGGAATTGCTGGTGGTGGACCTCTAGACTTGGTATCAACTGATGTCTGAGATGGCACTCGTGGCGGCACTTGTGGTAACTTTGATGGGATTTCACCTGAGCTCTGTTGTTGTACACTAGCTCTTGAAGGCAAGTGCGGCGAACGTTGAGGTTGGTGTTGTTGCATTGTTGGCGACACCACTTGCGTTGGAGGTTGTACCGTTGATGTAGTAACCATTGGCTTTTGAGGTTGTATTGTATGTTTAACAGTGACTGTCTGTAGCTTTTGGGTTTGTTGTTGTGGCAAGGGTTGCTGTTTCACAGGAGCATGCGACTGATGGCTCTTACTGCCTTGATTCGAATGGTGCTGCTGGTGATGTTGGTGATGTGTCTGCTGCTGTTGCGGTGTATTTGTTGATCCTTTAATTGGATGTTGCTGACCATGTTGCAGACTTTGTTTTTGTTGTGTGTTGTGTCCTTGATGCACAGCTGTCAGCTGTTTCTTTTGATCTTGCCCTGCTGCTACGTAAGAAAATACGCACAAAACCGAATAACATATCTGATCAGTCTGTAGAATATACAAGCAAATTTTTGTACATATTTATTAGTGAAATATACTCGATTCTCATCTCGAAACATAAAATCAATCACTTACATATCTTAAAAAGTAAGACAACAAATAAAGCTGTTTATTTTTGTGTTTTAGTGTTGTTTCATTTAAAACAGGATATAGTAGAGTATATATGATTTATTTTATTTGCAAAAGTGTACATTTGAAGGATTGTAGTTGAACATTCTAAAAAAATATAATCTGTTTTTGTTGCATGCATTTCTACTCCTCGATTCTTTGTTATCTATGTACTTGTTATAAATTCTTATATATTCTGTATCTGTTTGTAAATACTGCTTACATTATTTCATTGACAAGAATATTTATTCCAATATTATGTTACATAATATATACATGTCTGTTTTATGTATCATTTTCTCTAGATTCTTCCATACATGTAGGATTATCCATTAACTTTCGTGCCAAACGAATAGAAAACAATCTATGTAGACAAAATACGGCTTCGGGTGCCTTTACACAAAGGAAGGTAGGAAAATAAAAAATAAATAAATAAATAATTCAATTTATTTCTAAATTAGACAAAATAAAAATTAAAAACAAAATAATACAATTTTGTAGGTGTTAAGAACATCATTATGTTAGTTAAATATATTAGTGCTTTATGAACTACAGTTGAGATCTTTAGCATATTAGTGATAATTGGTGAAACTGATTCAAAGTTGATTTACGACTATTTTGAAGGAGAGGTAACATCAAATTCTTATTACTTTCTGAAATTCTTTTTACATGTTTGCATCGAGAACTCAGTTCTGAATGAGTGAGTATCTTTCTGAAGTTAGTGATAAAAATATAGATATGAAATATTATATTTATGTTAATAAAGTGGGCTGTGAATCTTGATGCGTCATGATTTGAGATATGTTTTCTAAGATACAGATAACACAAAGTTTGCCACACTAATGAACAATACGTCTCACATAGAATGAGTTTTAAGTGTTTGTTATTTCAATAACCTCTAACAGATACGCTTATATGATAAACAGCAAACACTTAAAAAGTATAGCTAAAACTCACCATTGTAGATTTGTATTTCCTCTGAAGAAGTTGACGTGTTTTCGGATCTGTAAATTTAAACAAATGAATATTAGTGTTTTTGGATTTTTAAAGCTATAGGTAATTAACATTTTTAAAATTCAGTTCAGTTTGAATTATTTTAGTAATGAATATTGAAATGACACTAACGTGTAAGCTGACAAAACGAGTGATTTCACAGAGGCGTGCAATTATTATTTGCAAATATCTCTTGAATTGTCAAATAAATTGTAACTTACTATATTCCTCTAACACAAAAATGCCTCCCTTTTGTGTGAAACATTTTCGAATATGATCCAAACGAACGAAAAACTGCAAATACATATATAGTTTAGATGATGTAACAGCACTGATTGTAATGCTCGTAAAGCTAATGATTTTAAACTTATTAACTGATATTTATAGAATATTTGTCAATTGTAATTTGCTTCATATTGCTTAAAATCCAATAAATAAGTGTCCCTTTACTATTTACAATGCATGTAGATTGTATTTATCGAATATGTTTAATAACTAGAAGAACGTAAGTAACTGTGCATGCAGTTTTGTTTTAATTTAACTTCAATAAAAAAGCTGCAACTATATAACGAATGAAATGCATTATAAAACGAGTGCATTTTGTTGCAAATAATTTTTGCTAATATTTAATTTATGCATTTCTTTTTCGTATAAAATGTTAAGCAAAAAACTATTTAACGTCACAAAGCATTTTTAAGTTTTATTTGATTTTAATATTTAGACTAATTTTAAAAATATATATTTTTTTTAATAGATACAAGCGAAAGCATATCACTATATAAACCGTCAAAAACAAACTTTCATTGTAGCAAACTCTAAAAGAAGCTCATTATATTCTAATTTATTAAACTAATGCTTTGAAATTTTTAATGTGTTTTTTTTTCATCTAAAAAACAAAAAATAAATAGTGAATTCACAACTAGAAAAAATTTGTTTAAATTAAAACGAAAACGATGAAGTAAATAGAAGAGAAGTAAACTTTTAATACAAAACTAAAAATTTCAGTTTCAAAATGAAATTTAAACGTGAACTAAAAATATAATTTCATTTTTAGTAAACATATTCAAGTCAAATTCAAACAGAAAATTTTAAAAATGGAAAGCAAGCAATTAGAATTTCTAAATAGCACTTGTGAGATGGTCATAATTCACATCATCATTATTTTTTTTTTTTGGTATTTCAAAATAAACTTGTATATTTTATAAATTCATATATTTCGGTTTTTCTTTAAAATTTTAACATCACCATTGATTAGTTTATTAGCTCAAACTAAGTAGGTTGGTGGAAAGTTTTTAATTATTTAATTGAACTTCAACTAATCTTCAAAAAGCAAGGGGACTTGTTAAACAAAAACAAATACATCGTTGTGTTATTAAAACAAAATTCAAAATTTTTCATTTATCACTTAAGATGATTAACTTCATAGAAATATGTACTTAGAATATTGCTTTTTTGTAATAACATTCACATTTTAAATTTATATTATTTTAAAGATGCATGCTCTAAGCGTCTTATTTAGCTAAAGGAAAACAACAGGATAACTTCTAATCACAAGTAATGTCAAAAATTTCACGCAAAGTATTGTATTGTTTTATGGTACATATAGTAGACGTTTAAGAAACACATTCTTATAAAACCTTAAGAACATGTTTCATTAAAACAATATTTTCCTCATCATTTTGCATTATAATTGATTATTAAAATTTGTAACCACTATTAAACGTTACAGTTCAAGCATCTAATCCTGTTGTTCTCGTTTATCTAAATAAGATAAATACAAATTCAGTAACATAAGCATGTTGTTCTTATTAACGAATTTCAATTCCAATAAACTAAGTACAATATTAAATTATATTTCTAAATTGTTACCAAATAAGGAAAAACAAGTTAAATACAAACTAAAATTTTTTAAAAATTCTAGAAACATTAACTTTTCTTTGGAAATAGCACAGTGATGTGGAATAACCTAAGGTTAATTCATTTGGTTAGTGATTTTAGTGGCAGGTGGTGGTTGATTTTTGGGGGTGAATTGGAACGTAAACACAGTTTTTGTTATATATTAATTATGGTTAATTGATTGTTTTTTTTTTATTATTATTATTTTATTATTTTCTATTTTGTATATCATATTTTTTGATTTTGGTTTTTAAGAGAACTACAAAACTACTTGCTGAAAAAATCGCTACAAGTCACTCTACACAAGCAAACAACTCAAAAACAAAATGTTTATTTTTAAAGTGCCTTAATGTTAACTAATTTTTTGTTTTTTTTCCAAGAAGTTTGCAAAGCATATGTATACCGAGTTATGTTAATGAAGAACATAGCTGTATATACATATGTGAGCAAATTTTATATGCATATATTTTCTTAAAGTGTATATACATATAATCAAGTTCGTGTTTAGTAAGTTTGATGTACACATCTTGTCTCTACATCATAAAATTCGTTGTTGTAACATGTTCGAAACGTAAAACATATTTTGTGTAATTTGAATCGTTTTAGTCCCATAGTAGGTGTAATAGGTTGACTACTGCGAGGAATTGTGATCCATGTGATTGATGTTGATGATAATGTGTGATTTTGTATTACAAAAATGATAACAGTTGATAAATCAATTGATTTTGTGTACTATAAATTATCAAATTATTCAAAAATTTATTGCAAATGTGAAATTTTTTGTGTAGTATTCTAATTGACACGGTTACAAATTGTATATCAAAATTAAAAAATTATCTAAAATAATTTTTTTTTAATTTTAAATTGTGTACTTTACGTTTGTTTGTTTTTAATCATACTAAAAGACATAATAGCTTCAATTGAATACCTCGAAATCCTTTTATATCATTTTATGATACACAGTACACAGAGACAGTGATAGAGAGAGTGAGACACGTACAAATCGAGAAGACCAATCAATCAATCCATAATGGGCGGCAGCCATCCGCGAAAAATATACATATATATTTATATAATATAGACTTCTAATTCAAATATAATTTCTTAAGTAGTTTAACTAATGTTTATACTTATTTTTAGAATAAGTATATATCGTTAATTCTAATTTGATAAGTATATATCTTAATCTATTTCCTTTGTTTTCTATATTGTCGTTTATAGTTTAAAGAGAGTTCTAATTAATGTTATTGTTTTGTTTTTAAAATCAAAATCTTAAAAAACAAATAATTTAACTTGTTCTCATATTCAATGACAGTTCTCATTTATAGTAGGGAAAAACATATATAATAAAATCATACGATGAAATACCATGTGTTATTTATTTGGCAAAGTTAGAGCAACTGAATGTTAATGTTTAAAAAATAAGTATATTTTATGTTAGAAAAACAATACAAATAATGTTGAAATAAATTAGGATAGAGAAAAAGAAAGTTTTCTTCTGTGTTATTTAACTGTCCAGAGTTTCTATTATGAAAATAAATAAATTAGATATAATTCAAGAAAAAATAAAACCTTGAATATATACAAGGACCATCTCAAAAGTCACCAATTTAGAAATAAGAAAGAAACATATTTTATTTTGTATTGGAAATTTCCTAAACATTAATTTGAGATCAATTCATATAAATTATGTATGATATATAATAATATCGTACCTATGGCATGTAATTTATGAAAGATAATTTATTATTATACATTAAGAATCTTGTTATTGTTTTAATTTATTCAAATCATAATGCATAAGTCATATGATGAGAGTTTATTTTTGGTGGGCCTTTTGTTTAAAAGAGTTGATAAACAAAAATTACAAAAATTTAATTAAGTTAATATGGAAAAAAATAAATTTCAATCAAATAAATAACAAGGATTAATATATAAAAAGTGTGATATTTTAGAAAAAACAATTTAATATAATGAAAAACGAAATATTTATTATATAACGTAAAATAAAATGCCATTGCAATACCACTCACAGACATTTATTACAAGGATAATATATCAATAGGTTGTGTTTTGAGTCTTTATATTTTAAAAATGTGTATACATACATATATGAAATATGAATTTATGTATATACAGGTTGTTGATTATCACAAGCAATAACGGATTGAAATTTTTAGATGAGTTACAATTTTTGTCATTGTTGAACACAATGTTTGGTTTTCATGTTCTGTTGAATGAAAACTACATAAAGTAAATCGATGTTAGGGGTTATTCGAATGAACATTTCGATTTCATTGAGAGACATATTTAGTAATAATGAGCTGCTATTATATTAACGAGTATCAAAGTACTATGAACTTTAATAAGAATATTATGGACTGCTAACATTGAAAACTAGTTTAGAAGAATGGCAAAGATGAAAACATTTACATTGATTATCAACTTCCTGTATATAAATATTAAATACGACTTAAAGTTTATTAACATTCGATGTTATAAAATACTAAAACAAAATATAAAAACATAGTATAAAATACACCGTGTAATTGTTACAAAAATAATAAACAAAAATTTTAATATATTGTACACAAAAACATACAAAAGGAATGGGAATAAATGAACTAATTTATTTATCCATTTACGAATATTGAAATATATTAAATGAATTTTATTACGAAAATCAAAAGCAATTAACGTTGAATATAATATTTATAAGTATTATCTGATATTTGTAAGTATTTGGTGAAGTTAATTATTATAATAAAAATTGCATTCAGTACATTCACTAGCATAATGAATTGTAGTAGAGATCTTGATTTATTTTTTGATTGTTGATCATATGAATAGAATAAAAATCAAAAAATATAACATTGAATACGTTAAACAATAAATTTAAAATAAAAATGATATACATTTCACAAACATGATGTTATATTTAGTTAAATTTCATTTTTCGATTAGGTATATCATCATGTCTGTTATAAATGAAAACATCAAAGAAATTAATGATATAATTTTCGTTTATAAAATTCAAAAATTTTTCATTATTATTTTGATACATTTCTAATATATTTTTGTTTAATATCAAATAAATATTTGATTATAGTTTTCATTTTGGTATTTTTCACGCATGTATACATTTTAAATAATACAAAGTATGTAACTACAATATATTGAATTGAAAAAATTTCAAAATATTTAAAACAAAAAATAAATTATAATCAAACTAATATTTACTTGATCTTTTTTTAAATCCTTTACACTATATTCCATATAACATGAATTTAAGTGATTTAAAAATTTTCTCATCAAATACGGGCATATTCAATATGAGCGTTATATAAAATCTGTTCTTGAAACATGCAAATCACAAAATATATATGTATATATAAATATATGTATATATATAAAAGGGAAATGCAAATGTTTTTAATTTTATGTAAGTTTTATTTGATTTTTACTGATGTTTATAATTTGTTTTTTATACTTAATGATATTGAACTTGCTACGAATTATGATTATTTACTTAGATTCTTATTTCCAAATTAATTTTTGTTTTTCTCTTGTAAGTTCGTTATATGGCCACGTGACAAATTTGTCTTAATTTATTTTTAAAACTTAATTTAGTATAAGTTGTCAACGATACAAATGTCGTTTATTGGAAAAATATCCCGGAGAGTGGTTTGCAATTAAACCATGACTATATTTTTCAAATTAATTAAAGTAAAAACTTATTATTTTCAATATAAAACATGAAATTAAGTTAATTTTGAGTAACATTTTATGCATAACTGAAAATTGTATGGTATTGTTGATAATGTAAATGTTTTATTGAGTATAAATCATAGAAAATAGAAATTCAACATAAGTTAATAATGATTTCGAGGTGAAGAAATAAATTTAAATGGTATTAAATTTACTTTTCTTGAAACATTTTTAGATTGTCAAATTTGAAAATTAAAACAACAACGCATGGACTCGAATTTAAAAAGTGTATTTTGTTTAAATGAAAATTTTGCTAAAGAGTTTTAAAATAGATTGAAATTGAGAGGGTCCTTGTTTTCTATTGCATATATATATATATATCTGATTGTGTTTATAAAACTTTTCATGGAATATTGTTATATATTCTGAGATTATTTAATTCAAGTTTAAATAATATGTTTTTTACATTATAATAATAATGTTTTTGTTCCTGTATGTTGTTTTTTGTTAACTTGTATTTTGCAAGATTTCTTACTAAATCTGTTTTCTATTTGATGTACATTTTACGTAGCCATACGATGCAAATATATAAAAGTAATTGAATACAATATGATCCTCAACAACCAGCAAAAGGTTTGAAACATTATATTCGTAGTATTGAGATAACTTGATTGATTTATATCCAATTTAACTTCTTCCAAATTTGGTTTGATGTTGTTTCATTTTGAGTCATTTTTAGGAAGTATTTGCTACATTTGAACAACTGAAGATTTCAAGAAATAAAAATTTTAAACGATAAGATTTTGTCATTTCCATCATAAGTTTCGTAATTGAATCAAGAAGTTTAGTAATGCTTTGTGATGATTTTCTAGGATAAACTAATTAAAAATGTTGTTGAGGATCATTTTAAATATATAAAGTAAAAAGAAAATTAAATTGCATTCTTAATGGGAAAAACGTAAGCATTTAAGAATAAATGTAGGAAAAAACGTTGATTCTCTGGTCCCATAAAACGTAATTTTTGCTTATATATTGTAAGATAATGAGCATCGTGTCAGTTTTAGGATTAAACTTACTTATTTTAAATGAATAATTTGTTTGTTGTATATTGAAAAAGAAACAATATTTGAAAATAAATTTAAGAAAATTTCTGCTTGTATATTGTTTTAAAGTTTCTAAGAAAAGTTAAATATATGTTTTAAGTAAATTTTAAAAATAATTTATTATGTTTTAATATACTTTAAGATCTTAAATATAATTTGTGCACTTTCTAATACTTGTGAATACGATTCTCCTACCTTACTGTTGGCAAATAACAAACCAACGCCCTCAAGACAAACTTGTAGGAGGCCACCTTCGCCTGTGACCATGTCTTGTACAGGGAATTCGCCACCAAGTTCAGGCACATTAGCTGGTGTACCACTGCGTTCCATTGCTTCTTTGATAGCATTGTACAATTCTTTACACTACAAATGTTTGGACATGCATTGAGTGAAATTATGAAATATGGTAATGAATTATATAATAAACCTTTCGCGTATAATATTTGTGGAGCTGTGTTTGCCCACCATTACGACGCCATAGACACAATACTTTCGTCTTTGGGGAGTATGTCATGTTAACAAGGCGTTCATACCACCATCTTTCTACAATCGTTCCATTGACACAACGTAAAACAAGACCATCATCACGGACTTCCATAAATCTTAAAGGTCCTGTAGCATCTACACCTTGGTTTACTGTAAAACTTTGTCTATGTAAAAGACGTGATCCTAGAGGTTTCAAATCTATATCATTTCCATTCTGTATGAAAAGCAAAGATTTGAGTTAACAAAACATTGCAATTGAATTACATAAAATCTTACCAAGTTATTTATCTGGTCAACAAGATGATGAACCTCTTGAGAGTAAACCAACCCGATATGACTTTTACCAAGCAGTCTACGTACTTTTCTCTTGATCTCCTCTTTGTTTACATTGAGCATAACAAGAATTGCAGTTAGATTGAAGAGCATCGTTGATAGTAGACGATCTTCATCGTGTTCCAAACGTTTGCGTTCTGAATCACTTAGAGACTTGTACCGCTCCATCATTTCACCAGGACCCTAATACAAGATGTGATTTAAAATTGTGATGAAAATTTGTTTAAGATTCACTAACCTGATCCATGCCAATCATATCTCTCTCTTGGCTGACTGCATCAAGGAAAGCATCTTCCCAGAATTGCATTTGATCCCATAATATCAAGCGATCTTTCCCTAGGAGGCCTTCAAACAAATAGCATCTCGGTGCATCCGGTGATGGCGATGAAGATGTGGTAATTAAATGACCTCCAGTGTAACGGAAGCCTGCACTTAATGTTGACTTCCCTGACCATAAGCTACTTGACCTATTCTTGTTATCTTTTGTGTTTGTCTGTGACGTGAAAATGGAATAGAAAATTTATAAATCAATGTTCAATTAAAAATTAATTTTGATTCAACAGAGATAGAAAAGCTTAAATTCTATTTTTAAGTTTGAAATTTCCACTTAAAGCTTTGTATGAACATTAAGCACAAATTATTATCGATGCTCATTGCAACAAAGGATTTTTTTAACGACAAAATTAAAATCGAAACTTTTCTTTGACTTTAGTATTTATTTAAGCAAAAAGCTCAATTTTCTTCTTTTATCCGGTATCGAATGTATTTGTATTTTTTTGGTTTTTTTCTTGTTCCAATTGTATTTATTACTTACATTCTCGTATTCAGTATCGGAAACTGTAGAACGACAACTTATTGAAGGTATTAGGGGCCCTCCGGGCTGGACTGGAGCATCGCTGGCCACGGAAAGAGCCCCAGATGAACCATGCACAGTACCCTAAACATTACACACAAACACATATACACAAAATGCAAGTATTCTTTCTATTTGATTTGATTTGATGATTTTATTTCTTATCATTGAATTCTTGTTTATCACTTGAAAACAAATGTATATATGAATTTCATGTTCATTCTGGGTAAGGGTATGTCATGTTTTGTATGTGTGGTGTGTGGAGTTGTAACACATTGTTCGCAGAAAAAATTGATTTTGAAATGCTTTTCATCAAATTAAAGCCTGCAAATTAATGAGAAACGAATTTGCCTACAGCAAACTTTGATTTGCTATTAGCATAATATTTTGATGACAATTAAATTAAAAATTTAAAAACCCCCAAACAAATTTTAGGTCACACATATGTTTGAAAGTAAATTAAATACCCATTATGCGTCTAAGATCCCTACCGCAGCTAACAAAAGAGCTGATGATCTTGAAACGGCTAAATCGATTTTGATAACCCAAATCTAAGAACCACCGCTAGAAAGCCTGCTTTCAAATAAAAAAACCGCATCCAAATTGGTTCATCCGTTTAAGAGCTACAGTGCCACAGACAGACACACACACATAGCGGTCAAACTTATAACACCCCTTGAAAGATTTGTAAAAACAAAGAAAACTAGTTGTGAGTGTTAGAAACACAAGTGAGAATTTAAATGTCTCGTTATTGTTAATGGAAATAATTTTGTAAAATTTTCAAAATCAATTTTCTTCGCTTCTCGTTGGATCAATGAATGTATCGTTAAAAGACGATCACGAAATAACTATTATAAATGTTAATGCAGGTTCAAAACAAGCTTCAAATGCTTCTCTATGATATGTACAACAATATTTTATAATGTCGTGAAAGGTTATAGACAATTGAAAGGAAAAACTCGATATGAACAAATTGAACAACGAAACTGAAGATGTAAGCATGATATAACAAACAATGAACTTACATCTGAATCGAATGATGTTAGTTTGCTCAAAAGCATGTTGCGTTTTTGAGTTAGCATGTCTTTGAACATTTCAGTAGTAGATTGGGTTTCTTGGTTCTCCTGCGCCGACAGTCTTCTTTGAGCGATATTCTCTACTTGTAGAGAATTCTTTCTAGCTGCTTGTCCTGCTGCCCAATCACTTCCAGTAATTGGATCATTTGGACTTTGAGGCGATCTAAGATTTTCACGAGAACCTGTTGGACTTGCTGCTTGACTTGATAATAAACTAGCAGTCATATCTCCACTTTCAGCCAATTCACGACTCCAAAAATGAGTGTGAGCAATTTCCATCATTTGAAACACTGATGCCATGCCACCAAGTCCAAAATTTGAATACGTATGGTCTAGACCATGTGCTGTAGCTTGAAGGCATTTGAGAATCCCTTTGTACACCGGCTTTGGAACACACTGGAAATGTAAAAATGGTTTATTAGTCAGTGTTAAGGATGTGCTACAATAAACACATACAACATCGTCAATATGATCATCGGGTGCTATTTTACGATCAAGTGTCTTATTTAGTTTCCCTAAGATCAACATTCTATAAGACTCATCCTCCATGAGCTTTCTTAGTCTATTCAACTTGAGCCATCCAACACCTTCTCCAGCTAAGACTTGAGTTATGACATCCTTCAGGAACGCTTGGTTCTCTGAGTTACTATGTGATCGCTCTTGATTTTGTTGTCTTTGCAGTTCTTCTTGTGTTTGTTTTGGACCAGCGTGTTTGATTAGTGGAGTTCGCTCCACAAGTCCCTTTCTTCCAGGGAAGGGATCAAAAGATAATCCACCAGTTTTTTGCGGATGACCTCTTTGTTGGTTTTGTTGCTGCTGTTGGGCCATGTTTCTCTGATGCGCTTCTACGAATAATAATGCAGGCAGTCAATCTTTGAAAATATATTATAGAAAAATCTCATACTTTTCCCCCCAAATAGGTCTGAAAACATTGTGGACGTAGATGAAGCAATTCCATTCAAATCAGTTCCAATTGATGAGAAAAAGTCACGCCCGCCTCCTGGAATCAAACCACCTTGTCTTTGGGATACGATGGTGTTTCCAGGCTGCTGAGGACCTTGAGTTTGGTCGCTCTGTTTCATTAAACCCTTTTTAGTCGCAGCTTCTTTTGCAGTCTTCGTTAAATCTCCCAATGTCGATTTACCAACGTAAGTTAAGTCGTCGAATGTATTTTTGCTAACACCAGCAGCTTGCTTAGAAACCTCCAATGCCTGCTTGGAAGCCTCTTCGGCTGCCTTCTTAGCGTGAAGTGTTAGCTGAAAAATTCAGTCAATCAAACATTGTTACATGTAATATCATACTAAGCTTGTTGATTCTATAAAAGCCTAAACGTGATATGTCTTATGAGATACAAATTACCCAAGATAAAATCGTAGTTAGCACTAAAAGTATGACTTTTACTAGTCGCTTGATGATTTATGTTTTTCGACTATCTTGTGGATTGTATTTTACATCATTGTGATACCTTCTTAGGGTTTCTACTATCTACCATACAATTGCATGCAAGATATGAGCCATAACCACAAAATGAAAACCAATGAAATGAAAAATTTATTTAGTAGGGTAAACAATTTGGTAAATTTTGTGCATCATATAAATAATTGTGTCTATTATCGACTGTGAAATATGTAGTAGCAAACCGAAAACATAAAGAAAATTTACTATGGTTACAAACAAGGATGTTTTATGTTTGTTAAGAGCTTAAGGCTTTGTATAGTATGTGATTTAATAAACTACGATTGTCATAAAACTGTGTAACAAACCTGTTCGAAAGGCGCTATGAATTTTTCCTCTTCAATAATTTTCTCCTTAGCTTGTGTCTTCATCTGATCGAAATTATAAATGTTATAAAAAGAGGGAAAATAATTACAAATAAAATAAAATCAAATAAATATTGAATTATTTACGAATACAGATAGAGAAATAAAACTTTTGTAAGATGCATCACCATAGAAAGCTTTGGAGTTTACATTTTAATACATAAATTTATTTTAAACAATTAGGTATTGATATTTGGTGGTTCATTCTTCCAATAACGACATCAAATTAGGAACAAACTAAATGTCCATTAGTACCTTATCAACATGCGCCAACAAACCGTCCTGACTGCTCTGTCTAGTTGTCTCTCTGACCAATTCTTTGGCCTGTGATGCAAAATGTTCGAAGAGCGAGCTTTGAGATCCTTGACGTTGTGCACCACTTGGATGATGTACTGGTGGACTGCCTGTACTTGAACCAGAACTTGTAGTTCTTGCTAGTACGTTTCCAACACTTGGTTGTTTTACCACACTAGGACTTAATGGAGGAATCTAGGAAAATGAAAAATAAAACAATCTTAATATACAAAATCCTAATGGTCGTCAAGCAGCAAATGAATTTCATTCACCGGAGAATGGGATTCAGTCTCTGAAAGCGGGGAAAATTCATTTTATGTAGATCAAACGCAGAATGAATTTCTCTCCGCTTCCTAGAAATAAATTTCGTTCACCGGAGAATGGGATTCAACCAAGCGGGAAAAATTCATTTTCTACATGACGTCAATTTTTATTTTTTGCCTCTTTTTTTCTAGTCATCAATATAATTTGTAGACGTTTGCAAACATACCACAGGCTTCGATCTCTTATCCTTTCTTTCTGCATCAACTCCTTCAACTTGGCCTAGTTGACCAGAGACAATAGTTTTTGGTGTCGTTGTTGAATTTGAATCAGATTCATTTTCAAAACTTCCACCTGTTGCAGCAGGACTTGGTTCTATTTCATCTTTAACAATTTGTTGAGTTTCTAATTTATCCTTGGGATGTAATTCAAATTCTGAGTCACGATTAAAGCTAGGCGAACTTAAATCTGAACGACTTGAAGAAGATGACTGAGGTGAATCGGGTCGGTCTACTTCTTCTTTGGAAGACGGTATTTCCATACCTTCTGGAAATTGTAAGGTACTTGGTGGATGATATACTAATCGTGGATCTAAATTTGATGACATTGTCTAAAATGGAAAGGAGTCAGAACCAATTTTATTTAAGAAAATGACAATTTTCTTCTTACCTGAGGATGTTGATGATGATGATGTTGCCCAAACACATCGTGTAAACTGGGCGACAAGTCGGATGAAACCATTTCAGATACAAAATCACTTAATGAAGAATACGATGAACTTGTACTCTCAGCCCCTTCTGAATCTGATCCACTTTCATCAGTAGCCTGACACTCCATTTGCTGCAGACTTCTCAAAGCACCATTCAATGAACTTCCATCATCCCAAACGGAAAATCGCATTGGAGTTAATACGTGAGCAAACCATTTTGCCTTATCACCGATTTGAAATGGATCTAGAACTCCAGTTTGCACCCTTAGAAATGCAACATTGGTCGGTGTCAATGACCATTCAGCTAAAAACTCAACTGCTTGAGTTCGTGCAAATTTATTTAGAAAATTTGAGGCTCTTGGCCTCGATCGGAGAAAACTATTGATTTGAAAAGCGACCACCGGTCTGGGATACAAACGAAGTGTTCTTGTATGTTCTGTAAAGTTTGCCAACGTGTTTTGTGAGTTGAAAAATCGAACCTAGACAAAGAGATTTAAATCAAACTGATGTTTTACAAACTATCGTTAGTCAGAACAACCATTGCAACTCTTGTGGCTACATCAACTGAATCAACATCACTTCCAAAAATGAACGGATTAATTGACGGTGGAGCCATTGGACTGGGTTGCCTAGATGGTCCTCCTTGTGTTGAGAAAGAATTCCTTTGACTAGGATGTTGACTAGACATTTGGTCTTGTAAGGGTAGTTTCGCTGAAGAAACTCTAAAAAATTAAATTGTCACTAATTGATTACTTCTTCATGTCAAACTCATAATAGCTAACCCCAAAATTGGTGGCTGCTGCAAACTATCACGTACAGACGGCAAGAGTTGCTGGTTTGATGCTGCTTGATTACTAGCAGACATCGAGCTCAAAGCCTTTTGTTGAAAAACAAAATTATTTGATTAAAGAACATGTTCATAAAACTTCATTTCGTTAATTGTTATTTAATTTAATGAGTTTATATGAAAGTAAAATATATTTTTTTGCACGGTTAATTATTATTTTTTTAATGTAGTACTGTACAAACACACAAATTTAAATGGTTAACATTTGAAACGGTTGCACTATATATAAAAGTATCATTAAGATATACTCTAGTTTTATATCGTTGACACAAAAACATAGTGAATGAAACTGGACTGTAAATGTTCTATTCTCTAGAAAACTCATTTTGTACAGGAGAATACCACTTTCTGTGGAAGCAGTATTACAAGAATTGATCCATCAAATCAATAAAGCCCTCCTTAGACGGAGCTACGAAAAGCAAACTAAACTATTTGGTAACCTGCGTTACAAACCAGTTTCTGACTTGTTAGCCACCAGGCCCCGCACACCCAGCTACTCATCCAAAACTCATTAGAAATTTCAGATGCTAGGTTTGTAGCATTCTGCAGAATGTTCAAAGAAAGTTGTCGTCAGCGACTCGACATGCCAGTCCACTGGTGACTGATTACAAACCGGTTTGCACGAATTACAAGCCAGTTTGCAAACAGTAGTGCCGTGTGTGGCTTCTCATTTGTTTGTATGGGAAGTGATTCAAAGGAAACTGGTTATTCATTCGTGTCACTAATCAATTGCTTTCCGGAAGCTCCATGTGCGGACGGCCCAACAGTAAAATTCTGCTTTTAACATTGAGTCCAGGTTGAATGGTATAATGTTCTTCGCCGGTTTTATGCTCTGGTCTTAAACTATAGAGATCCGAATAAATTGATATCTCTATAGTAGAAGGGTTATATAGGGGCACTATTTCTTTGTGTCAACCTTGGGTTCTGTTTCTTAAAGTTAATTTTCTTAAACATAGAGCAATCGCATCAAATTGTGGCATGCATAAATGTTTTCAAATATTTTACTGATAAAATTTACGAGTATTGTAAGTTTATAAGAAAATGATTTTGAGATTTATGCTTATGTTATGCAAAAATTATTATTTACTTATGAAAATCAAAGCGAAGAGAAAAAAGCATTAGATTAAATGAAAACATAGAAAATGACATTATTCAGATGCAGCATGTTTCAATGAAAACACCGAAAATATTTTAAATGTGGAATGATAATTGAAATTCAATTAAAATCGTTTTAATTGTAATATACTCAGAATATAAATATACACGATATTTGAGTATCATGGTATGAAGTGAATTATTGCAATCAAGTGTTTTAAAGTACTAATAATGTTGAAAATGTCGTGAATATTTTTGAATTTGTTTTTGTGGGTTTATGGCTCTCTGCATTTGAGAAGAGACGGGTTTCCTGATTACTGAAAATTGCAAGAATTGAAGTAACTGCAAGTAAACTATTTCACTCAGATTTTCCAGTAGTAATAGCTGACATTCCACGAAGCATGGGTATCTAGTGGTTTTCATGTAGCTCAAAGAAGAGTCGTCACAGATTTAATTTAACAATTTAAAAAACTATAGGGAAGGAAGCATAAGGAAGAAATATACAAATAAAAGAATTAGGCTAATCTGATGGTGTTTGGAGTATTTTGTTTCGGCCAACTCCATAACCCAGTAGTAGTTACTATTTAGAATAAATTAAGTAATCAAATGTTATTGCGAAGCAATACAAGTATCGTCCTTTGAACTATCAAATCTCATGCTTTTATCATATAATTTGTAATCTCTTGAACAGAAACTGAAATAAACAAATGATAAATGAAACAAATTAAAAATTAAACGAACTTTTGGGCTATATCATCAGAAATACTGAAACAAATTCAAAGTAATTTTATCAATTATTATTTAAATAATATTTTATTTATTTGTTTTTAATTAGCAATTAGCATGCATCAAGGTACGATAATCAAATAAATAATAGTAACTTTTGATATAATTTTTAATATTACGTTAATAACTTTTAATTCAATAAACTTAATTTAAATTGTTTTGCAAAATAAATAATAGAAAAATATTTACACCAGCTCCTGCTTGATCCATCAGTTGCATAGCCTGTTTTGTTACATTTTTACATTTTTAGTGATAATTGATCGGTTTTTGGTTTTTATTAAATTAGTTATTATTCAGAGATGAGAGCAGATAATGAAAGTAGAAGGAAAAGTTTTAAGTGTTTTAAAGTTGAGCAAGAAAGAAAATGTTATTTAATTAATATCTTTTGTACAATGTATTTTGTGATAATTTTAAATGAATTTTAACATTGTTTTAAATAAATAATTAAGTAATTAACTAAAGAGAATGATAAAAGTTTATAAAATAAATGATTCGACAATAACATCACGCAAACACACAAAACAACGACAATATGAAAATTTGTTGATTGTAAAAGTTTTGTAAAATTTTAAAAATTTTTATTTCATATATTATCAAAAATGTGCAGTTAGTAAAGATTTTGAAAAACTGCCAGTTTGTGAGAAATTTTAAATTTTCACTAATAAAAAATTCAGCAAAATGTGTCAAATAATTTATGTTATATTTTAAATAAAACTTTTGCTTTAATTCATAATAAATCATAAAATCTTTGAAATGTTCAAAAATAATTTTCGTGAAACTAACCTGTTTTAGGTGATTTTTCAATATTGTCCCTTCTGGCTCAGGTAATGGTGGAATTTCTTCAGCACATCCTGACGGTGGGGATAATTTTGTTGAATCTAAATCTACTAGCCAAATGTCATCGGGTAACCTGAGATAATTACCCAAAAAATTGTCATCATTTTCAAATAATTTCATTTTAATTGTTTATATAAATTACCTAAAATTTTTCTTATACATAAGAAATGATGCTGGCACACCAATAACGAATGGTGTAGGAGCCAATAATAACTGCTCAGCACAACTCATACACGTTGGCAATAATGGAATCACAGGAAACATATATTCTAATGGATAAATCATTGTAACAAATGCCATCACCGACATCGATAACGCATTATAATCACGGGATTGAAATAAAACTTTATTTTCAAGTAGGATTAACGTTAAAACCTTAAGGCATGTATCAACTCCCAACAATTCTAGTGGTAAATGCAATGGGAAATCAACTAATGAAAATCTTGTGTGATCGGGTAATGCAAATAATAGAGGTTCATGAACTGTCGGCGACAGAACTTCGAGCTGTATTTCAAGAAAATAGAAGAATTCGTTAATTAAAATAAAATTGATTCAATATCGATCTTACCTCAACCCGTGTTGATGCAGGCACTGGTACTGGAGCTGAGAGCAACCTTAAAATCCACGTTTCAATTTCTTTAACATCATGGATAACTATTGACGGTGTTGAATCTGTCGCATGTCCAGTCAACACTGTCCACACATTATCTCTGCAAACAGATAACCATTAAAAATTTGGAAATTCTCTCAGGAATCTGGTCTTTAACAAATTAGCATCCATGATGGGAGTACAATTCCGCGTATTTTTGGAATACTTGTGAAGGACAATATCCCAATCAGAATTTCGAGAGCAATAACCTCAGAAAAATATTATAGGGAAACCTAAACGAATTTAGATAATAATACGATTTTCTTGAGACTTTTCAAAGAAAACGATTTAGGTTTACTTGAAGCTTTGATTCTATTTCTAAAGGTAGTTTTAAGAGTATTATCATTAAGATAAACTTTTTATTTGAGATTTATACATTTCAATGAACTTTTCAATGACATTTAACCTTTGCTAAGGTTGAAACTTTGCTCCCTTTAAAAGCATTGAACTACCAAAGGACTGACGTATTTTTCCATCAGACACAAAATAAATATTATTTTAATGGAAGCAACGTAATTACGAAGTCATGGTCCAGACAAGTTTTAAGGATTAGTTTTTGTGGTTAGCACAATAACTCTGTGGAAAAGTATCCCTCATTGTTTGTGTTCCATGTTAAGTAGTCATTGACATGACCCAATGTTCCTTCAACCGAAGAACAAATTGAAATTTAATTTTGTCAAAACTTCCATTAGTCAAGATGCTTTGATGTTCGTGCTAAAAATGAAATACAAACCTTCCAATTTGCCTTGAAGCTCCCACACGCCTGGGGCTTGATGATTCATTGCAGGCATCGATTAATTTCTTAAGGATAAATAAACATTCTCGGAATGTTGTGAAAAAAGGATGATGGGATATGATACAAAGTGAGGTCAAAGTGTGGTTTCGAACTTTTGTACGTTTACGTGACGCTCTAGGTGATGGTGAATGACTGCCACCAGATTCAGAGTCTGCACTAGGTGCTGTGATCCCTAATCGTGGTGGTTGGTTGTACTGTTGCTGTTGACTCTGTTGTTGTTGTTGTTGCTGTTGTTGTTGTTGATGATGTGGTGGATCTGAGTCCCGACGACTGGGGCAATCTCGATCTGAGTCACTTGGTGCTACATTACTTCTGTAGTCGCTAGAAGAGGTTAAAATTCCATAGCTATTAAGGATGGTAAAACTTGTGTGTGTTGAATGAGGAGCAGGTGAAAACGTCATGATATAATTCGAAATCAACTTGCCTGCTAAACGCTGAATCAGAACTTCTTTCCATACTCTTTCGCCATGATTCACGACGAAAGGCAGAACTACGCCTCCCTCGTGCTCCTTGCGGTGCACTCGTTCCTGGAATATACTTTTCTACGGGCCTATAGAAGTTTACACATATTCCATATCGCGTTTTGCCTAAAGGAAAATGTTAAAAAGAATCAACCAATCTATCGGAGGAGAAATGGTTTCTATAAATATCCTTACCCGAATCCTTATCAGTTAAAGCGAATACAAAAGAACTTGCATCACGAAGTGCTGATCCAGTACGACGTGGTCCAACACTTACACAGCCTTCAGGTTGACAAAAGTACACCATGTCCAAAGGTAGAGGGAAATCAGCATGGTCTGATGGAGGATATCGTCGAAGCAGCTCTGGAATCTGAAATGAAAAATGTCTCTATCAGAAAAAGAAATGAAAGGAAGAGGTATTAGCTTCTACCCACGAAGCTATATCTGTCGTAATAATTTCTTGTGGGGAAAATAAAAACTTGTGCCGACGTAATAGTTATGCAATATTTTGACGGCTCTGACGTATGAGAAGCATTAAAATAAATTTTTCTTGTCTGAATCATGACAAGACTTTAAATTGTCTCTTCTCTAATGGATTTTGCGGATTGAAAGTCTTAAATTGCTACCATGTCCTTTGAGGCCATTTATTACTTATGATGTCATCAGATTTTAAAATGTGAAATGACATAAAATCCATATTGAAAATTGAATGCTGTGTTGAAATGAAATCAAAAATTTTTGATTACCGGTGGGAGGAGTCAGTGATTGGCCGATATGTTGTACCGTGTGGTGGTATGTTGACAGACTTTGTGTCAAATTCATTTTAGTTTCAACGAGAGAACAACAATTGTGATAATTGGAATGGCTGTAATAAATAACCAACTTTCTACAAAATTATTAGAAGAATATATGTAGGAACTTGACAGACTTATGGCAAGTATGAGAAATTATTTGTGCAGTACAAGGATATTGACCTCAATGGGACAATCGATGACTTCGTATCACCCGAATTAACAATTTGAAATTTTCTGAAAATTGATTGTGACTGTCATCGCCTTGGGTTTGTTAGAATAATTCAAGGGAATTCTCAGAAGTCCAGAGCATGGAGATAAATGCCGACTTGTTAAAGTAACAAATTTAAGTATTCCTTACTATGTTTGTCCGTTAGTGAGTTGTTGATTTACAGATCCACATAACCATATTGTCTAATGCATTATCATGAATGAGAATGATGGGAGCTCTCATCACCGATTAAGTGAATATAACAAGGATAGGATATTAACTAATTGTCTCTATACATAATTTGTATGTTAAGCTGTACATTTTTGTAATGTTCACGTGCATGACAAAATTTAATTAAGCAAACCACTCATTAAGAAGTTTTGACGAAACTGAAAGCAAGAATTAAAACGTGGCATCCTTGATGAACCCTGTACAAGGACGAGTGTTATTCAC
This sequence comes from Chrysops caecutiens, assembly GCA_963971475.1. NCBI lineage: Eukaryota > Metazoa > Arthropoda > Insecta > Diptera > Tabanidae > Chrysops > Chrysops caecutiens. The sequence goes on along the minus strand of OZ020569.1, from coordinate 6,066,843 downwards.
CTATTCGTGTGAATATGAACAACCCACTCGTGTATCCTGTGGCGTTTCAGTTTCAGTTCTTTTGAATAGATACATATATGTACTGTGCTGGACTGCATCCTTTTAAAAGTAGAAGATATACATCATCGTTAGCGTGGATGCTTTAAAAACCTTTTTTTATTTTTCCCTTAAAACGAATCATGTCCATTCCAGTAGGTGGATTGGTCCTTTTACTACACAAAAATAGATTAGAGAACTCGATGAAATCTGGGTCACTGGGTTTTTAATGAAATTGCGGTTGAAAGTTGAATAACGATTGAACTAAAATGTGCAACCATGAAACATGAGCTATTTAATATGAAATTCAAACTGTATTAGAACCGTTAACCTTTTCCGAAAGTGATTTAAGGTGATTGAAATGCGTTATAAGCTTCTATTTGCACTTTGAAATGAATGGTTTTTGAATAGTTTGTAGTTAGTGATATTTTAATTGAGTAATAGATTTTCAAAACTCAAAATTAATACGAAATGTATATGGAAATTTTACGTCTATATTCTGCAATAACCATTTGACGTCAGTTCACTGTTAAATTGTTCCCTCAACTGTAATACCACTTAACACATGAAATAACTTATTTCAAATAGGATGTTATGTAATTGGTAATAATTAGCTGGAATTAATTTATATTTTTTTCTTCCTCATCCTTTGAAGACTTTGAAATTTAGCTCTTTCTTGATATATTAATTCACTTGAAATTTAAGTATTAATTATTTTGCTACCCTTCCTTCGTGCTTCAAATTTAGCAAGAATTCATTAATCAAAATTTTTCTGCAAATCCAAATGAATCCTGACGAACAATCATAATGTTTGCATTAATTTTTAATTTCAAACAAAGTAATTACAATTTGAACAAAATTTATGCAAATAGTCTGACATGAAATGATTAAATTCTCTTTCTTTCACAAATGAGCACGTTTTCAGTGAAAGATTAATCCTGGAAAAACACCCGAAAAGTTCCTCAAAAGTTCACAAGAGGTTTCGAAAGGTCAGTTTAATTTAAAAGGGAATTCATCTAACCACACTTCGGTGAACAGCTCGTGGTCAAAGTAAACAAAAAGAAAAGGACGAAAATTTTAATTTAATACCAGATGACCATTCTCAAGAGATCCTTACAGGTATTATACTTCCAGGAGAAGTGTCCTGTCGTCAAGCAAAATCAATTTAATTTAAAATTTTCTAGAGAGTTTTATTTATTTCAATTGGTTTAATTAATTATCCTGTTGTACATGAAAAAATATCCTTGTATCCTTCCAGTAAATGACATACATTAGAACAATTTATGGTATTCATGACACGTAATGGATTCAATATAAACGCGAACTAATTTAAAGTGAAATTAAATTCTTTCCTACAGACATTCTAATTGTTACAAATTCATGCCGCCTACAGGTGCTTATGGGCTATAAATAAGAAGCTTTTTGTAACATAATATGATGCTTTTATATAAATTTGAAGTTCCCTGGTCCTGTTCTTAAAATAGACCAAAACAATGAAGCAATAAATTGTAGCAAAGTGATATAACAAATTCAATTGTATCTTAAATCATCTTAAATGGTTATAACATTCTGTAAATTTGTTATATAAAACAATTCTTAAAACGAGAAATTAAAGCTTTCCTTAATTCAAGAAAGTTTGATAATTATTCGTGAAACAAAATAAATGAACGAATAAGAAGAACGAGTCAAATGCAATTCTTTGCTTGAATGTCCTGCGGAAACATACTGAAATGTCTTAGAATTAATATCAATTAGCTTGACAACGATGAATCTAGTTTGATTTTTTTTCCTCCAATTTATTTCAATTTTTATACTAATTAAGCAATTATCGTGTTAATTAATTTTATTTCTCAGTGTTCTTCATTAATTAGTAGCAATAAGGTTAGTTTTGTTCAAGCAAAATTCGAGCGAAATACAGTGGAAATTTTCATCCTGAGAAATTTTCCAGGACATCAAAATGAAATTCTTAGAAAGGCTAATGATGATTCAAGAATGTCAATTTGAGTGTAATAAACTTTCACATAATTTGCTTTAAGTGTTTTGATCAATTTATCCTTTTAGTTAAAAAGATAAACGATAGATCCTGTAATTCAATTTTTCACTTAAGTTCATAGATTGTCTAGACGATAATGGATCAGAAGGAATTGAGTGGTTCTACTATAGCTACGATAAAACTTAATCAGTTTACTGTATTCTGAATAATTATGCAGTAGATATTTTAAATATTCATCACTCTTTAATAAAAGGCAACCCCACGAACGAATATGAAACATGAAATTCAATATAAAGAATCACCAAAACAGTCTCGAGGAAATCAAATTTCTCATGCTTGAAGGAATCTATCTATAGAATTCCTCAATGTCACAATGTTAATGATCTACGGATAATGACACCCACAACTGATAATGAGCTATGGTTCAACAAACCTCCATCCATCTACAAGGAATGATGATGAAGGTTTGTACAGAGTTAAGTGTCTGATGGGTTTCACTTGGAAAGAGGTTAACAACCGCGTGTAGGAAATTGTTTTAATTTTGCGGTTGGTAATTTGTAGAAAACGTAATTGAAACCTATTAATCAATTCAATTTGCTGAAAGATTAATAGGCAAGCTTCAAGGATTCAAATATTCAACAGCGTTAAGTACATAAACAGGAAAATGCTTTTATATGATTCACATACCTGCACTGGAGGATTGGCGTTCGCTCCAGCTCCACCACGGTGCAGTGGACTGGATCGTGCTCCAACAATTGCCAAGTAATCGATTAATCTCGGGCACAGTGACAGTCTCTGTTGTTCCGCCATCCTTTCTAAGGTTGCCCACACCAAAACTGTTCAGAATATGTATCGATGTCATTAACTTTTCTATCTAACTTTTGACCTGGAAAAGAAAGTTAGAAGAAAATTTTAAGAAAAGAGCAATTAAATGTTATTCATTGTGGAAAGTTATTTAAATGTCAGTCTGTTTGCAAAATACAGACTTGTTTCACAGAATTTGAAACTCAGTAAATATACAAAATGGTGGCGTGTATTGGATTATGATGGAAGAGAAAACTTTGTGTTGAAAAGGACAAGACAAATTTTGTGGGTTTATTCGAGTGTTTAATTTGATTATCTCCAATTCAATTTAAATACACTTAACAAAATTCATTCAAACTACGTTCTGCCATGTATGCTTTTTCAAAGAAGTGGGAGATTCAAAAGGTTATCCAGTTTAGATGAAATTAATTCATGTTTTCATCTTGTAACACAGGAGATTTGTCGGAAAGTAAGAACAGCTCTCCATTGAACTGGAATCTGTGAATTCCAATACAATAAACTTTACAAAACTTATTAAAACAGAATTAAAATTAGAATCGAACAACTTTATGTAACAGATTCGTGTGAATATTAATCTCAAATTCAACTTTCAACTAATTTGTCGCATAAACTGTTGTATGCAGCACCGCAGGTTTAAAATAACTCTTTCTTGCAGTCTTTGCTTGCGTTTGCGCTCGGTCATGACGCAATTGTACAAAGAGTCTTGTAGTTGTTGCGCTCGATTTCGTCTCGCGCCAATATTTCTCCACTTATCTTTGTACGCATGCGACAGGACTTTATACTAATGCTGCATTCCACGAATGCAAGAAAGCGTCACTTTAAAGCCTTGATACATAAATATCTATTCTGTCGAAGTATGGAGGGATCAATCGTTTCACAGAACTTTAGTGTGACGTAATTTGAAGAAGATATTGCAGAAGTTATCCAACATTGCTTTTCGGAGAAGTTTATTTTGATTCTAACCGACAACCAACAACCGGACTGTGGGCGGAATATTTCTAGATAAGGTTATGGACTTGAAGAGCATCTCAAGTTTCTGAGAAAATTCATTCAATCATGTAAAACAGATTTGTCGGACAAGTTATAAAATTCAAAACATATCAAGTCAAATATTTGAAAGAACTTCTTTTAACGAACTTCAATGCCAATTTCCTGTGAAGAATCTGGTGATGTTGACACATCCTTAACAATTCTGAAACAGTTACAAATCAAATCAAAGGACCCACATTTACCCACATCAAATGGAATGAATATATGATTATGTGAAATTCTCGAATTTGATATGGAAGAAAGCTTAACAAAATATCCTGTCGGCAAAAATAAATAAAAATGAATTCTTATCGAATCAACAGATTTCAAGGATAATTTCAGATTTACCAACCCAGTGAAATCTGAAGCTTGTTATCCTTTTCCACATTTATCCATAAATTGTACAATTTAATGGATAATTTGACATTGTGAAAGGATCAGATTGTATCTCGAACATTTTCTGTCCACTTGAACCATGGGTAAGAGTGTCAAATGTCCTTTTCAATGTTATTGTGTCCTGTGGATGAACTTGAGAATCTCTTACATAAATAAATTACATAAACCAAAATTGAGACTTGTAAAGCTGTAACGTCCACGACCTTTCCCTTGTTATGGCTCGAATACGTACTAGAGACACTAAGATGTCCAAGGAACCCATTTTTATATAAGATTAATAAAATCCTTTTCAAAGGATTTGCTTCCAAGAGAATTGAATTCCAAGTGCACTCCGAATTCCAAATCCTGGTGAAAGTTGTCATGTACATGTATGAAAGGACATTCAACTTGGGATCAGAACGGAATTCTTGGACAATTCTTGGACATTAAATTTATTTTTCATGTTTCTCTCTCTTAAAACTTTTAGCATAACTCGTAAAATATTGTACACAAATTGATAAGAAGCCTTTCTTCTTAGGATTCATTTGATTTATGAACGTTTTATGATGGTATTAGGTTAAACCGAAAGGACAATTGAATGTTAAGGGATATAATGTATAAAAACTTTCTAAGAATGAAAATCAATTCAAGTGCAAGTTTTAACAAGTTCACGATAGAAGCAATAAACTTTAAAGCCTTGGAATGTGCCAGAATAATCTTTTTCTAAGATTTTCCATACAGTTCAAAGTGGAAACAAAAGTGAATCCTTCGTAATTTTTAGAAAATTATGTAACACTATACTTTGGGCATGATTAATTTTCAAGCACATATTCTTGTTCACAGCGAATTCACGTCATACTTTCCAGAATCCATTTTGTTGATGAAAATGTAGACAATTTGTGTTTTTATAAATTGCAAACAATTTGTTTTATTAAAAACAATTTCGCATATCTTCACAAACAGACGCGTAGAAGTTTTCAAGGATAAAAATAAATTTTTTCACAGTCTGGAATGTTGAGTAACGATTCAGTGTCACATCAATTCTAGTAACAGTTGGTAGACATGATCCCTGAAATGAAGGACATGAGGTTAAGGTTTCTGGAGAATCATAATCACAAATGTCTGAAAAATTTTGCTGAATTGTGGCTCTCCAATCTTCGAAAAGGTTTTCAAGTGCTATTAGAAACATCAGGATTGGAATTACCCTCGGAGACTGCTTCCAGAGAGATTTGTCCGGAAAAAGATTATCCTTTAAAAGGGAAGGCACGTAGCTTAACACAGATGAATTATGACACAACAAGAGGAAGGATGTTTCTAAGAGCTACTAAATTGAATTGTTTCCTAGAAACACAATCCGAAATGCCTGGCTCAGACAGGCACTTGGGGCAAATTGTCTAAGTGCCACGCCATGAGTGAGCAAGTGATGCAATCCTTTTAGAATTGATACGTTAACGGTTGCATGAATCCCTTTGTTAATGTCCTTTGTCAAGGAGAAATATGAGATATTGTGTCCTCGCACCTTGGGTAAAAGCTATCGTCGTCAAAATCACACCTCACTGTGGAAGCATGAAAATAGCAAAAACTGAAATAGGCTAATCACACGTCACAAGGATATAATCGATTTGTCTTGTTGGTGTGGGCGGTATGAGGACAAAGGTAACAACAACAAGAAAAACGATATGAACATTTCCAACGATTTATTGAGTCACTGGTGCAGAGAATGGAAAATTTGACGTAGTCAGCAATTCCCTTTCAAGTTAGGGAAATATTCTTTTTTACCATCTTACAGATAATAAGGATTTCGTCCTTTTATCGTGCTTTCGGGTGTAATAATGCTCTATAAAAGATGATTGCTAAGTTTCCCTTCTTGATTGTGTGTTCTTTTTCTGCGAACATAAACAGCACGTGCAAAAGGACTTGATTTGAAGTACGTTAACTTTATAACGTTGGAGCTACAATCGGATCCTTAATGACCAGGGATTCAATGATTCTATCGATATCTATGTAGGAACCTTTTTATAAATCCTCTTGATTCTATTTGAAATTAAATTAAATTTAATCACGAGAGATTCCTTGAAGGATCTGTCTATCATCCCTTACAAGATCAGTCACACAACTTCATGCAAATATTGAAGATGATACAAAGAATGGCCTACGTGATGAGCTAGAACCTTATTCAAGTGTCATATAAGATGCTGATTACATGATATTCTCATAAATCTTCAATAGATAGAAACAAGAAGAAAGTTTTTTGATTCAATCATGAAACTTGGAAAGGCCCCCATGAAATGGGATACATTTTGAGCATCATAAGTTTTTATACAACAACACGTGCTTTGGAATGATTAGATATATTTTGTTTCGACAACAGCATCCAAATGATATAAGCAAATACGATATCCCCAAAAGTGTTCTATAATTCAGTTAACCACCTCCACGATACCAATGGCAACATCACTAAGAAAACAATGAAGAGGTTTGAATATCTTCTTAAGAAACACATGTACGCAAAGTCATCGACCTGATATAAGTAAATAAAAGAAACATTGTTAAATCCGTTGTTCATGCTTTCAACAGTTCATTGAATGACCCTGAAACAAAAAAACAGACCTTAGCACGTGGGAGAACACCCAGGAAATTAATGTTGCTACACGATTACCATAACCTTTTGATGCCTTTCAAAAGCAACTCCTGATTTTTAATCCTGCAATTTCCGCCTTCAAATACGACTGCTTTGTGTCCTTCATATGTCTTCAACACGACTGTTCCGATTGAATCGGAAGCATGAGATGTGGAAGTAATACATTCCATTGATTCGATCAGGAGTAAAATTCAGTTCACCTTTTCTAAAATGCAATTTGCGTTGTCTAGACAGATGAGAAGTGATTATTGCCAAACTCAGAAAACTCATTAAAAGTGCAACTTCGTCCTTTACTTAATCCCTTTAGAAATGAGTTTGACTTATGCGATTCCTTAGACTTTCTTTTCTTAAACTCTTTGTTTAGCTACAGATAATCTAAAAGAAACTTCAAATTATTAACATAAAAATGATCGTTTTCAACAAAATTCAAGTTTTCTCAAATTCATCGACAACATTTGTTGGAAAATATTTTAATTAAGTTCGCGTTACTCAAATAAGAATAGATGCGCATTTTGTTTGTACAGACAATTAAACTTTTCAAGGATCTAAATTCATGAATTATTCATTTAATATATGATTTAGGACTTTTTGGGTATATACACACAATGCAAATAAGTTTACAGTCCTGCCTTTCAACAACAGCATTTGTTTCTTAAATAAAGCATCCTGAATTCTTGTTAAGGATTTTCAAGGTTTCCACTGCGCGAAAATTGCGTGATTTGCATAAAATCAAAGCTTTCATTAAAGCTTGAATGTTGGAACCTTTCCTTACAGAAGGGTACCCTTTTTCAGGCGAGAAAATTTCAAAGCCCAATAATGATTTTAATGAATAGCTAACTATGAGTTACAAGAAGATTCTCGAAGCAGTTTTTCATAATTCAAGTTTTGTTAAATCACAATCTTGAAGCTCTTAATAAACTTTTTTTTGGAACGGTAGAGCTATTCGGCATTTTCTCTTTGTGCGGATCTTCGTATACTTTTTCTGACTCTCTCACCTACAGTAATAATAAAATGACTTGACAGAGTTTACTCTCAATTGTGTACTGACCCATAAAAAGTTTCACTCGAATTAAGGGATTATAATTATGATGATTTCAAGAAAACGGCGTTGCATTAAAATTACACAAAATTTTCAAATTCCACAATGAAAAAATATTTTTAACATGTTGTGAATTTCCATTCACTACCCTCTCCGCACATGAGCGTGAATCCCTGAAGGAAAATGGGAAAATATTTATTGGAGCTTGATAAATGGAGTCAATATCTTCCACTTTTTGATTTCTATATGAAACTGCCAGAGGTGATGTAGAACGTTCAATGTTAGGTACAAAAATGTAATTTCCTTTTTACGTTTTTTTCTTTACATCAGCTTAACTCAATAAATCTTTGTACACGTGTAATAATTTTGACTTAGGTACATTCAAAATGTACCCGTAGGGAATCGTTTCCCTTCTACGCTGGACTGCCACCTTTTAACATTTTCGTCCCCACAATCTAATAAATTGTTTTTAGTACACCGAAGTTTCTACTCAAATGAGCAAAATTTCTATCTAGTGGAGTGTAAGTCATTATTGAAACCGACATTTTAATATGCCATCACTGCTAGGCTGTAGATCTACGTCATCTATGTATATTTATGTGAAATAAAGTGTTTCCATTATTTCCCTCAAATCCCCAACGAGTTTACATTGAACAAAAGCCTCAAGGTTAAGATAATGTTATTCAAATATCTAAATACGAATTTACAACCTCTACGAAATGTTTCGCATTTCTTCATTATATTTATATTTCATGATATCTCAAACTCCACAGGGAAGCCATACTTAGAAAATATGAAATAAAAAGACAACAATTTGACAGTGAAATGTAAAACCGTCACAAATTTCTTTATCTCCAATTCGTTATTAAACATAATTCTAAAGAAAACCCTTAAAAGGTTTTAAAATAAAACTCAGATTTCTCAAGAGAATTACATACAGGAAAACACAGGATGCTACAAAATTTATATATAGCACATTTTCTTTATTACAGAAATATCATAGGGTTATTCAAAACCTTGTTTACCGCTAAGTTATTACTCAACAGTGAATGGGGAAAATTTAATAAAAATGTATAATACACAAATGAGAAACCCTAAAATGAATAAAACCATGACCTTCAAGGAGACAAATAAGGTTTTGGATAAGGCACACTTAACTTTTATAAATTATGGGGTGAAAAAGTTAAGCGGAAAATTTGTGGTATCGCTTGAGTGCGCTTTAACCTGGAAATATAATGCAAGGCGTCGCGTTTAGACCGATGCAATTCAATGGCAGCTGTTAAAATGCCAACGCGTATAACGCGTTTTCAACCGGTTGGAAATTTTCACGCATTACACGTCAATTGTCACATTTGCTTTCCTAGGGAGCCAAGTGTCATCCCCTTTACATGACCTCGTAATCTCAATTTGAACACCAGTTCCCCAGTATTTGCCGGAAATTAAAGTGAACAAAGTTCTGCTGCAGATGTTCACTGGAATAAACTGGTTATTGAAACTGGTTCTGTTATACCGTGTTGAAAGAAAATATTTGCAGAAGGATTTAAGGATTAGAAGTTATTTAATACAAAGTAAGTTTAATAAACAAAGTCATCTGAGAATTTCCATTTTAATTAGATTACATTGAAAATTTGTAATATCAACAATGAGATAGAAGTTGTTCATTATCAGATGTAATGATTAACCAATAATTGGGAATAATATGGAAAGTAATTAAAACTTTTCCATAAGTTACAAGAAATAGATAATTGCAATGTTGATAATGAACTTAATCCGACAACAAGCGCCACAAGACTAAATTTTAATTGTGAAATGTTAAAACCAAACTCCCTCAAAACAACACCATCCTTAACCTCAGGGTTTAAACCCATTTACCCCGGCACATTTACTTTCGTTCTAGATTGTGTCACAAATAATTGAACATATTTTGAATGTTTACGTGATCACAAAACTGGAACATTCACAAACATGTCTGACTGCACCTGTCGGCCCCATTATTTGCATAATCGAAATGAGGGACAAATGGTGGTCGTTATCATGTTTTGTTATCAATATATTTGATAGTAGGCAACTTCTTTTCTTGGAATTTATCCAGTAAAAATGTTATCCAAAACCATTTTGAGTGGTGTGACTATTTCATCATGCAAATAAGGGTAAATTCTTAAGATTCAAGGGATATAACTTTGCATAAACCTCAATTCGATTACGTGAGAATATCTCATTAAGCAAAATACATAAAGTTTTCCGCTGAATAGGTATTTGAATTGTTTTCAAATTTCCATTTAAAACTCCCTTGAAAATGGTGGAATATCCCCTGGGAGAAATGAGGTTAGAACTTCAAGTTTAAAATTCTCATTTTGTTTGAGTACAACAAGTGCAAATATTGAGTCATGTTGATGAAAAAGAAATAAATGTTTCCAACAGACCAATTTCGAATTTATTTTCCATCCTTGACAGAGCTTCCGTTCTACTGAAAGCGTTTCCATTTGGGAACCACAAATTTTGTTGATTCCTCTGAAAACGTTTCAGTGGTTATATGGTGGTAGAACGTATTTGACGAAATTCGTTTTAAGGAAAAGGTACGGAGATAAAAGCACTAACACTAATCAACCTAATTTGCGTAATTTCCTTCAAGTCTAACCTTCGCTTCCTTTTGATTTCCAGTTAGATGAGTTATTAACCGCGAAATAGTAATCCTGCCAAATATATTTAACTTTTGAAAACAAATTCGCTGTAAATAGCCAAGTCGGTTTTAAACCCACAACATTGCTAGAAATGCCAAAATACTGCTAGGGTTCGCCTACATTTATTATTCTCATTTATTTAAATGTTATAAAAGCAGAAAAAATTTTAAAGCCTTTCAGCGGTTTATGCAGCGATTCTTTCCTCAAATATACATGAGGAACGTTATGGAACAAAGAATAACATTATCTGCAAAACCGAAGATTAATTGCAAGCCACTTATTCATGCATTATCGATTGCCTTTCAATAACAGTAGCAACTGCTTCTTTTCGTTGCTGATTTCTTTTTCCACTTTGCTAAGTTCTATTTAAAGGTTTCATGTTTCACTGAATCGTTCTTTGTGCGAAAGTAAACTTTTTATCCAGGACACATAAAGTTTTCATGTGAATGTTTCATATTTTATGAATCTTGAAGACAATTTCCATAAAAATATATATAAATTTTTCAATTTGTTTCGGTGTCATGAAATACCAATCGATATCGGAATCTTGTATCATAAGAAGTAGCACCTGCTACGTGCTGAGACTTTTAAAGCTTATAAAATAAAATATTGATTATGCGAAACCAAAAAGCCTGAAGGCAGACACGTAACCTGTGTGTTCAAAAGAGGAAAACCAATTAAATCTGAAGCATTGTTAGAAATATCCCTAAGTAAATGTACTGTGAGGGACTAAATTGTGATCTTAAAGCGCCCTTAATGTTTTAAATAAAGCTTAATAAAGCTTAACTTAAACAAACTTCTTCCACCAAAATGCTGAATAAATATTTTCCAACTTTCGTGTTAAAGGCGTCAGACGGCTTCTTGTTAGTCGACCTGCAATATTCTTAAGTATCTCAGGTGTTCCATCCAATTCATGAATACCTTCAAGAAAAACTCCAAGGCCAAGGTAAATGTTTAAGTCAATTCTAAGAAGAAACTTTGTTTTTAACGACCCTTGACATTCATCCGTCTATAAAGTCCTTGAACTCAGTGTGCCTGAAGGATAAGTATCACACTTTACTTTTTCTTGGGTAATTTTATATCTAAGATCATGTTGGAATAACGATACGCTACTTGGGTTTATCGTAAGTTTTTGAGTTGAGATTTTGTTGAATATGCCTTCTGGATAATAAAATATATGTCAATGATACACAAAGTACAGAAATTCGAGGAACAATGATGATCCTTTAAGAGATGATCCATTTACATTTATGTACCAAGCTACTTTCATGACTGTCATTGTTTACGATGAAATACGTCCCTTTATTATACAACTTGTCTATCCTGGAGAGAATTTCGTTTTGAAAATTTATTTCTTCATAAAAATGAGGTACATTCAGGTGAATCTCATCAAAATAGTTAAATATTTTAACTCAAACATTCACTTATTGTGATTTCACTGAAAAGAATCACATTTGTTGATAAAATCCGTCAATTGTTGCAGGAAATATCCAGCTCGAACTGAGTTGATCAACAATTTAGATCTGTTCACGTACTTTGCATTATTGCAATATGTTTCGAGCACGAAATTGGCGTTCTTGTACTCACTCCAAAAATTGGTTTGAGAGAGTTTGACGAAAAGTCACGGAGAACAAATATGTATGCTTGAAATTGCTAGACGTTACTAGAGAAATTTGCTCGAGTAATTTCAAGCTACTAAGAAAATGCAGTTCACTTGACAATGACAAATGTCAAATTTGTTTATGTTCGTTCATGAAGGCTACTGAAATGGGTTTTTGTACTATTTGAGTAACGAGAGAGAATTTGAAAAATCCTCTCAAATTGCTCATTTACAGCCGAGTAAACTCTAGTAAACTCAAGCTGTACGTGGACAGACCTAATTATTCCGTTTTTTATCGATATCAACTCTGAAACTTCAAATCAGAATCATTTATATTACAACTAGGTTAATAATATTATTATGATTTATATTAGACAAATAGCAATATCCACTACAATATCAATATAAATAGCAATTTGAGAAATAAATTTTACGCGTGTTCACTTTCAACGTCATAACGACCATGGTTATGATATTCATGGAGTTATGAATAATTATTTGAAATGACTTAAATGTTAAGACAAACATTTCGCGGTTTGACACGTTTTCAGTTTCCTCGTGGCATTAATCATAGAGCATTCAGTCGTGGTTGATGATAAGTCTACTTAAAACCCACAAGGAAAGAATCTAGGCATAGAATTGTCTCTCCACGTGATCAAGGGCATGGAATTGTGTAAAAGGAATTAATTATGACAAAAATTTATGAAATTCATTAACTTCATTCGTGTGTTGGATAATTTCAAACAAATCTTAAGACGCAATTATCATGATATAGCATGGCACAGATATCTGAATCTCACATGGCTAGGATAGAACCTGTAGTGGGTTGTATTACAAAAGCAACAGCAACCGCACAACGTGCACTGGACACGAAATGAAATTCCAGGATCAGAGCATTGAAGGACGTTTTTTTAAGCTTTTTAATCAAAACGAAACCAATTACATTGAATTGAATCACTAAAATAAAATCAACATTTTTGTCCTCAATACCCGTGATTGTCAATAAAAGGCGATATTCGATAGCCCGTTCAATTACGCCGTACTATATATTTCATGATTCGATCGGAATTTATTGGAATTCCTAGCAAGACAATATCAAATTCTAGTATTTCTATTTCCCAAAGGTATCGATTATATTTATGAGTCTAAGAGCTACAAATACTACAACTGGCATCCAAACATTCAGTTACAGTTGTATTTAATAAAAATGTTCTTCTAAGAATCGGGATTTCCCAGGACGATTTCAAGGACTCCATCTCACTGAAGAAGGGTGATTTGTCATGACGTATTTCTGCTGAAATTATGTGTATCATTATGTAATTTTGTTTTGCTTAAATTTGAATTTTCAGTTCATACCGAAAAGCGAGCAATTTCACGCAAACCACCTGATATCTAACAGTCACAAGCTTTTGTACACACAAAAAGGGTATAGAAATTTGTAAAAGTTGTAAAAGAGAAAGGATACAGAAAATGTTCCCGGTCGATTCTATACTTTTTTACTGGATACAAAATATATAGTGACATATATCTTTTCACATAGCTTTATATTGAAAGTATGAGTCCTGGCACCCAGTTTCAGTATCTGAACTAATACGATAAACTTAAAAATAGAGTAGTAGAGTGAAAAACAGACAACAATTTCTTGTGAAAAATCGATACAATTTTCCTTCGTCACGCAACAAGGTCGATTACGAGAAAACTATCGATTTGTTTTATATATATATTCGATTTCCACAACAATTTCACCTTCAAAATTATTCAAATACAAGTTCAATATAAAATTCAATGAATATTTATTAGTTTTATCTCAAAAAACAAACATTTTCAAACCCTAAAAAAGGTCAAAACGTCCAAGGACGCAAACGGGAGATATTAAATAAAAATTGATTTTTCTCTTAGCAAGATGGCGCTTACCCTATCATTTTGTACAATGACTTCCTGGTTTTCGGTATTCTTTAACGTTTTTCAGACGATTTCTGCACCAAAACAACACAATATTACTTTAATGTTAATGTTATTTACAAAATTTTGAAGTATTCAACTTATTTTCAACATGTTTTTTGAAATAATTTTCTAAACGACAACACCCGTCCGTCACCGCAAAACTTATTTTCTTATCAAAATATTTGCACCATTGTTGGTTTGTTTTGCGTTTTAATTAGTTGAAAGTAAATTTATTTAATTTGTTTTTGATAACACTAAATATAAAAACTGTTACTCAATTTGTTCTGTTAACACTTTTCTTCCAAAATTTAACATCTTATCAAGATGGGAGCCAACTTCAAACTGACTACCCTGCAGGACTTATAGTTACGAGCTACAACGTTGAACTGCTTGAGGAGTTTCTCAGTTCTGGAAGCCATTGAAACCATATCCCTATCTTTTTCTACTACAAAACACACATGCGCTGTGTGCCACAATAGTCTGATAATCGCAAAAGCTTTAAAGCTGCACGAAAAAGGGGAGCATTTATTAGAATTGGAGCATTTTATATGAGGAACTTTTGGAAAAACTGAAAACTAGATACATATTCAAAATTAAGTGAAAATTTATGTATGAAAAATGCTTTTTCGTATTCCCGTTGCCATCACTTTTACTTCGAGACAACGAAATGTGTTCGAGTAGGTCATTAATAGAGCAGTTCTTGTCGACCCCCAGTGGATATCTTCCCATCTGTATATACAAATGAATTTAATAGAATTAACACTTTTAAATTCTTAACCCTTTTTGGGGACTATTAATTCTAGTGCAAAACTTAAGTCACAGTTGAGTTGAGGTTTTATGGTCGAATTGCTGAGATAACACAGTTTGAGGCTGTTGGATGAGGTCAAGCATCCTCAATGGATGTGATGAATAGTTGTGCTAGATACTTGTTGTGGATTCACCTCATTCTTCTGGCTCCTCTGCTATTTGCGAAAACATTCTTAACAATTTCTCATGTATTCCTTTGCTACCGTTGACGGGCAAATAAAACTAAATTGAAGATTCCTACAACTCAATAAGAAAGTTTGTTTGCAAAACCACAAGAACAAACATTTTAGGTATCTATCCAAACATGATATAAAGTTTTAGGGATGGGCAACTAAACAATTTTCATTCGAATTTTTCTCGAATGAATAACTTGAAGAAATTTTTCCGGTTTGGCTGTTTCAAAGTAGGTACACATGAACGCAAACCTGATCTTATTCAAATTAAGGATAAAAATAATTGATGATACTATTTGTCAAGACAAGACGATATCAGA